>JAFBJS010055150.1:0-129830 GCA_016785265.1 Paraplagusia blochii | reverse complement strand
GGGAGAATAATGATACACATGGAGCTACCAGGTAAGGGACGGAGAGGGAGGCCAAAGAGGAGATTTATGGATGCAGTTAGTGAAGACATGGAGGTGGCTGGAGTTGTAGTTGAGGATGCAGAGGACAGGGAGAGATGGAAGTTGTTGACTCGCTGTGGCAACCCCTGAAAAACGGGATAAGCCGAAAGAAGAAGAAGAAGATATACCAGTGCTTCTCAAATAGTGGGGTGGACCCCCCTTGGGGGGCGTGTGTGACCCTGGGGAACATCCATTTTTTTGTCAGACAGTAAAGTGTAATTGCACATCCTTGTAAGTTGAACTATATCTCTTTCTTTTTGTTTTCTTTACGTTAACAAGGACACAATGTTTTGCAGAGGTGTAGCTAGAACTATTTTCTAGACAAATGCTGGTATTTATAGTTGCGGCGGAGAGTGGGTGGTGGTCGCGAATTGTTTTCTTCTTGCTAGAGAAAAGTATTGAGACGCACTGGTCTATACTGCATGTGTGAAACCTTTTGTGATCAGATAAGTGAAGGGGGTTTTGTTCTGTTGCAGCTGCAAAATTGTTTTAATAATATTCCGGAATTTTTTTTTTGTTGTTGTTTTTTCTTTTCGTCTTCTCTGAACGGTCAGGTCTTGTTCCTTTTAGCGTAATTCACCACAACACAACCAGCCGGCCCACACCTACCTGTCAGCATTGTTTTCACCTGTCGGTGACGTGGAAACATACAGGTGATATTACCTGCTGCGGGCCATGTGGAAATCCTTCCTGTTTGAACAAATCGTCGGAGAGGATGTGCAAATTTCCCTGTGATCTACCTTTAATCTCACAGACTAGAAAATCTAGATCGACCAGTTGAGCTGGAAAAATAACATGGAAAATACAAACACTGTTAAGGAAAATTCCAGGTTAAGATTTCCAAAGTCACCTTAGATGTGTGTGTCCGTGTGTGTGTGTTCATCACTGCTCACATTAACTTTAGACATAGTTTTGTTGACATTTATTAACCACTTCCTCTCCAATACCAAAGTCCACAGAAAGAATCAGTTATTTCAGCTCAGACCAATGACAACAATGAAACTTACACACGTTTAATTGTATGTACAGGTTATTTCTCACAAAACCCTGTGTGAATGTGTCCGGGGGCCTAGTACGGCCCGCAATGTTACTTTGAATGGCCTGCAGGAGCTTGCAAAGCATTTAATAATGTCAATGTAGCAGAGTTTCTTAATTTCAAAAAGTAAAAATGGCTTTATTAAACCAGAATGACCAATAATAGTGACATAAATTAAAGTTATTGATTAGCTACGTCTATAATCTAAACCATTTACATCTGGCCCCTCAATGAAATTGTAGTGTTGTTGTCGCCCCTTTGTAAAAATGACTTTTACAACATACAACATATCTTCTCAGTTACTTTTTACAGTGTTTCTTAGTGTAGGAAATGCTTTTATTACCATGAAAAAAAGGGAAAATAATAATGATATTATTGTCTGCATTGTCAGATTTTTGCCGAGTGTTGAAGGAAACACTCGACTGAATCAATATATTAGAGCTATTTTTAGCTCGGAGAAAGTAGCTATAAATAGCTCTTAAGGAGTTGTGTTTATTTTTAGCCGGTGCCGCCGCTCTGCCTTTGCGTCACACCTGTGGAATTTTGTCTTTGACTCCTAGATGAGGGCTCTTCAGGCCTTTGCAGTAATGTGTATGCGTGTCCCTTTTTTTTTCCTCTTTCATTCATTCACTGTGAAGCCACGGTGATGAAATTCTAACTGGACGACCCGGTTCCTGGGCTGAGTTTGCCTTTGTCTCTCCTGATATCAGCTTTGATCAGCGGTAGCGGCGCATTGTTCACCGTCGGCCTTTTGTAATAAAACCTCCTGCATCTCCTCTTCTAAATGCCTTCACCAGGCACTGATGGATCCTGCCGGCCCTCCTCCTCCACCTCCTCCTGTTGTCTCAAAGAATCTTCCATTCATACTGGGAATATCCACTGACATCTCTTCATTTCCTCCAACAAACATTGCATCGTCTTTTTTCCTCTCAAAAACAAACATCTGCCCCCTCCGCAGGGGGAAAACCCCAGCTGCTCCGATGGGAAATGTCGTCCTTGTAAATAGTTTTCCACATTTTAGTGCACATCTGTGATGTCATCACCGGGAACATAATCAATCCGTTACAGGAGAGTGTCAGAATGGTCATTGAATTTCACTAACCACAGCACTGATTATTAACTGCATCAATCAGTTTTATCCCGTTTTTATCACGAGTTAATATGTAAACTCTGCAACATCTGCTAACAAACCAGTTCACGTCACCTCATTTGATCATTGTTTTCTTTTCCTTTTTTTTGAGGTGTGGCACAAAACAATGTGAAATGAAATGAAATGTGTTTGTTTGTATTCTACATTAGAATCGGTCAAAATTCCGGCCTGTTTAGTTGAAGACATTACTAAAATACTATCTGAAATTAAGGAAAGACAAATACATTTTTCCACTTAAGTAAATCTAAGAATGACACTTTTCCAAAGCACACCAGTTGGGCATCACTGCATTATGGCTGCTCAATTATAGCAAATATAATAATCAAGATTTTATTTTATTGCATGATTATTTAAAAGATTCATTTGAGAAATTGCTTTCTGCTGGCTTTTGTTGAACATTTAACCTTGTTGGAACCTGTGGTTTTTCCGGAGCTTCAAATGCACCAAGGCTTATGTTGTGTTCAGTGGTTCAGATCCTGCTGTCATTATGAGACAAACATGATTGACCACAGAAGAAGCTCCTCGTGCATCTGAATGACAGGGTTGACTCATTTGCTTTTTTATCTTCTCAGCAGGCCTATGGAACTGCCCGCAAAGAAAGAAGTTCTTCCCTTGATGAGGAGACCAGATGAGTGGAAAGATCCGTGGCGTCGGTCCAAGTCCCCCAGGCGACGTCCAGGTCCAGGTTCACCACCACGAGGCCGCAGAAGACACAGACCCTCTGGATCGTCGGTTTCCGTGTCCAACTCATCCAGGTATTCCTGTCTCCACTTATGACGAGGTCCAGAACTACATCCAGGTTTAGCTCCGGGTGATGTTCAAACCCCAGAACTGGATTCAGGTGCACGTGCAGGGACGAAGGTCTATTGGTAAATGAAACAATTGAGGAGGGCGTGTAGCTCTAACGTCACTGGTTGTGTCATCTCTCTGATTAAACTGTATGACTCCGTCACCGAGAGGCCAAGAGTTTACGTTCTGTGCGTTCTGCTGGTCTGACAGGTTCCAGTGGTCCACGGTTGCCAGCCTGTGGGAGGGGCCTCTGGTGATGATGGCGTTTCTATTCGCTGACAGGCATCACTTTCAGGAATCGACATTTAATGTGGTTTAATTAGCTGTTACGCATTGACGTCATCAAGCAACAAAAAGTGACAGTGACGGTCCAAGTCTATTGGACGACCTGACCTGTAATGAACAGTCGTTAAACCTCTTTAATCAATCAATGTGACCTGGGTAAAGGGACTGTACTCGGTCAACTGGATTCCTCCCAACTCACAAAAATCAGACTGTGCACGTGCAGGTCTCCAGTCTGCCAACGTCATTAGTCTAGTCCAGATTAACTAAGAAAAACGCGCTTGTCTCTGTGTTGGGTCGTTGCAGATCTTCATCCCGTTCTTCATCTTACACCGGCTCTGGTTCTTCTCGTTCCCGCAGCCGTTCCTCTTCATTCAGCTCCTACTCCAGCCACTCTTCACAGCACAGCTCCTTCAGTGGCAGCCGCTCCAGGTAATTAGAGAAAACATCAGCAGAGCCCTTCATCTCCTTATTTTTTAGTTTGTAAATCCAACACAACACTAGTATAAACTTTTTAGCATGAAGGGAGACAAGCAAATAAGGACCAGTTTGTCTCAATGCAGTTTATAAGTATTTGAAACATTTTCACTCTGTGCTAAAATCACTGATTTTCTCCTCAGGTCTGGCTCCTTTTCCTCATCTCCCTCCCCAGGTCCTGCAGCACTGAGGACGATGAAGAATAAACCTGACATTTCACCTGCACCAACTAAAGGGTGAGAAATTACATGTGTGGATTTGATTTATTTCATTCAAAGAGATTTCAATTGAATAAGTTAAAGGCCTCGGGTTCTGCTAACTCTGAAAAACAGGTCAAGTTATTTTCTTTGTGGATTCTTCTTCCTGTTTCCGGTTATAAATCTAAAAGCAAAGTAAAACTATTTTAAGGTGTGAAAGTATACATACTCTGTGTCAGTCATGATCCAGAACTAAAAAAAAACATTTTTTCCCAGGATGCCGTCTAAGCCCAGCATGGCCCCGCCACCTCGACGGGACAAGCCTCCGACAAAGAAACCTCCCAGTCCGACACCACCTACTGGGCCACCGAACAAAACAGCAAAACCTGTCCCAGAGGGAGGCAAACCCCCTCCCAATCCGAGGGAGGGTGCAGCAGGAGCAGGAAGTGGGGTTAGTGGTGGTGCTGCAGGGAAACCGCCCCCACAGAAAGAACCGGGAAAAGGTCAAAACCCACGAGAAGGGCGACAGAAAGAACGCCAGCAGCATCCACCACGCAGGTGAGAGCGGCGTGGGAAGGAATTTTATTTGGCAGGAATTCCAAGATTCAGGAAACGAAAGTCGACACCGTTAAGACTTTACACTTAAATCAACCAACACAGACTTCTTTTTTAAGACAAAACCATTTCCAACCCTGACAAAGACACCAGTGAAGAGACAGTTGCCGCTGTGTCCAACCTTTGACCGTGACTTTGATTTCCTTGCTTAAGATTATGAGTTAGGCGGCAGTAGTGGCCTGGAAGCGGAATTGTGTCCACAGAGCCACAGCTTCCAATCCACCAGCTGCCCGGTTGCTCTGGTAGTAATGCCATGTGATAAATGAATGGAACCTTTAGGATTTGTTGACTTGACCGACCTGCACCTATTGTTCTGGAACGTTTTAATTCTCAAATGTTTTTTACATTTTACGGTTTTTGTTACTGAGCTGAACTTACATCAACATGCAGTGTTTTTGACGCGTTTTCTGTCCAAGCCTAACTGTGTAGACCTGTCCGCTGTCCATTGATCTCAGGTGTGTGTCTGTAGGTGTGAAAATGGAGAATTGCCTACTTTGTTTACTGACTGGGATCACCGAAAGAATTTGACTGTTTGTGTGGGAATGTTTCAGGTCAGTCCCTGTGTCTGGTACTTTAGGGAATGACTCCAGAGTTCCCATGTGGGTGAGGAAGTTGAAGGAAAATTATACAGAATAATGCTGCACTTATATGGTTTTGTAGTGTGTGCGTGTGTGTGTTCAGTGTAGCATGAACAGAGCCAAAGGGCAGAGAATTACAGGTAGAAACAATGATTCCACGTGGGTTGCTGTGTGGGCAGCATCGGTGCCAGCATCGGGTTTGTCGTTCTCTTGGAAACTGTCCTGGCGAAACTGGTTTGTCCGACACTTGTGAGTCGTTGCATAAGTGAGTGACGTTCTGACATAGATCGCTACAGTATAGACCGGTGGTTCTTAACCGGTCTCACTCTGGGACCCACATTTCCCTGTGGTCATTAAGTCGTGACCCGCTCTCCTAGACTTTAAACCAAGCAAATTACTTTTCAATGAGGTTTTCTAAAATAAAACACATGACCAGCTGTTCGTGACCCACCTTTGGGCCCGGACCCACCAGTTGAGAACCACTGGTATAGTCAATGCTAAAAGCTCTCTTTCATAAAGTCTCTTCTCGGTCCTATGCGATTGCTCCGTACCTCATTTGCAGCGCAAAGTGCGTTCACAGGCAGTGGTCACGTGATAACAGTCTCAGGACGTTGTTTATTTTTCTTCACCGCGACTGTTTATAACTCACACTTGACACGTGTAGCTGCTGCTCACTGACTGATCACTGTTTTTCTCTGCGGACTTTGGTCTGGTCCGTCTTTGTCCCCATCTCTGCAGACGCACCGTGAGCGGAAGCATCAGTGGAAGTGCCAGCAGCTACAGTGGCTCCAGTTCCAGATCCAGATCTTCTTCCAACTCTCTTTCCCACTCGCGCTCTGGATCCCGAAAATCCAGGTAGAGTAGAAGACATTCACCCCGGACTCTTTCCTCTGGTTCAGAATTATCACCTGTCACATAAAAATGTAAAACATTTTCTCCTTCATCTCCCTGCAGATCGTTAAGTGTCAGCAGTGTGTCTTCTGTCTCATCGGCGTCGTCCAACAGCAGCTCAGTGCGGAGCGCCGACTCGGAGGACATGTACGCTGATTTAGCCAGCCCAGTTTCATCAGCGAGCTCCCATTCGCCTACGCCTAATCACGCTCGCAAAGAGCGAGGAAATGCACGAGAGCAGCCACCACATGGACGGGACAAGAACAGAGGTGAGGGTCAGCAGCAGAAGATAATCCTGCTGTTAATGAACCTTCAAAATAAAACTCACTCCCACAGTCCATAGAAGACATTACTGATTTTTAACTTAAATCAAAGAGAACATTTTGGAAAAAGTTGCTTTGGTTTCCGTTTATGCTAAATACAGTCATCCAGACAATAACATTGTATTAATGTTATTTTTTTTTTCAACATGATTAATTATTTCAAATTTCTTGTTTTTAGATGGGAGACAAAAAGTTATCACTTTATAGTCATTTTGTTACTGTTGAACTTCTTCTCTTTTCTGCCACAGAGAGACCCCCAAAGAAAGATGAACCTTTCCGCGATGAGCGAAGGAGGGTTGACTCGTTTGGTGCGCCCCCAAGAGGAGGTCACATGCACATGTCTAGAACTGGACCTGGAAACAGAGGAGGCCACCCACCCCATCCTCCTCCGGGCAACATGGGCCCCCCTGGGAACTATGGAGGCTCTGGCTCCCATAAAGACATTAAACTCACTCTCCTCAACAAGGTTCGTAAGCTTCAACGGAACAAGTTTGAAGTTTGTTTGTTTGTGGCCAACATGACTCGTTCTCTGAGGTGAAACTGGACATTTGTCTAACCTTGGTGACGTTTTAATGCAGCAACAGGGGGACAGGGGCAACAGGAAGAGGTACCTGCCGTCAGACAAAGACAGACCACCGTCTCCCCTCAGTAAGAGAATGGCCATGTCCCCAGACAGAGGTGAGGTTCTCTGACAATCTATTGATGACATCACTTCTCTGTATCTGTCCACATAACTGTCCACATCACCGCTGAGCAGTTTTAATGTAGCGTACAGTGACTCTTGAGAACTGTTTTAGAATTTCTAAAAGTTCTACAATCAACAAAGTTCATAATTAAGTCACTCATTTTCTGTGTGGACTTTAGTCTGAGCTGAAATCACTCATCTTCTCTATGTTTTCTCTCGGTATCGTAATCATTAGATTAATGTCACAGGAAGGAGAGGTTTGTTCTGTTATTCCAGACCTGTCACTGTTTGTTTGCATTTACATCGTGTGGAGGAGCAACTTCCTGTTGTGTGTTGGAGATGGAAGTTCAGACGGCCTGTAAACACCACGCAGTCGTAAATGAGCTAAAGTAGAAGTCAGAATATTCCCAAAAAATAACATGTCGTGTTTGTAATGTTTAGACTTGTTGTCTAGACTTTGAACAACCCCGTGGTCCACAGATGGATTTCCAAAACTTTCCAGTCAACATCAACTCTCATTCTGTCTGTTTTTTTTAAGGTCGAGATAAGAGGTTACCTGGTCGACCCCCACTCTCTCCTCGAATGGAACGGCCCAGAGGTCCAGGACCAAGACCTCTGCCCCCCCACATGGACAGGTCGGGGACAGTTTTTGTTTACCTGTTACCTTTTTCATTCCAGACGGTGAAGTTTGTTTCACAATCGTCAGCGATGGCCGAGCAGTGTTGGAAATTGTTAGGATAACAATGATGTCATCAGAGTTTTCACAACCACTAGTTGCGTGTCCGTATGGTGATGCAAACAGGAAGAGAGAAGGTTGTTACTCTTTGTGTCAGAGCTTGTCACCAATCTCACCACATTTACGCCCTGTGGTTCGCGGGCTGGATTCAGCTCAGGAATTCCTGTTAGAAGGCCCATAAGACAGTAGATTAAACTTGAAGTTTTGTTTGACTTTGGGATGAGTACTGTAGCTAACGTTGGCTCTGGTGTATATACTAGGACTGTTGCCATTGTAAAGCTGACTTTCTTCTTTTTTTTTTCTCATTTTTCCCCAGGAAACGTCCCTTATCTCCGCCTCAGAAGTCCTCTGGGAAGATGCCGGCTCTGCCCTCACACCCAGCTAAGCCCACTGCCCCTGGATCAGCAGCATCAGCAGGCTCAGGTTCAGGCTCAGGCTCTGCCTCCAAACCTAGCAACACGCTGTCGCGGCGGGAGGAGCTCCTGAAGCAGCTGAAGGCGGTGGAAGACGCCATCGCTCGCAAACGAGCCAAGATTCCTACAAAGTAAAGAAAAAGCGGTGACATTTGCCTGCTTTAGCGCCACACCCGCCGACGCAGCGAGAGGCTCGTCAAGGGGGCGGAGCTGCCTTCCATCAGTGGCCGTGAAGAAGAAAAAAAAAAAAGGAAAAAAATTCTTTGGTTCATTCCGCCACAGAAATACAAAATCAACCTTCTGTCCATTTGTCAACCCGTCTCTCAAGTGCCACAGTGTTACCCCCGCCCCTCAGATTGACCTCATCTGTGAGGGACAGAAGGAACTGTCTGTCCATATCTCAGGAACTGAGTCACAAAATCAGTGAGAAGACCTGCCGTGCTCTGTTCCTGCTCTGATCTATTTTAATTCTCCCCCTCATGCCCCTCCCCTTCATCTTCTCGGCCGGTTGCGGCGGTGACCTCCGAACGCCTCCGTTCCTCAGAGCCCGAAGCAGGGTAGCCACTCATGACAGCAGAGAAACTTGTACAAAACTTTTGCGATTCTTTTAAAGGTCGTCTGATCGTAGTGATGTGGAATTTTTTTTAAATAAAATCTGCAGCTTTTTTTTTTTTCGCTCCTTCAACGAAGCTTTTATTTGTGTCACTCTTTGAGTTCGATCTGAATGGGACATTTGATGACAGGAAGTGTCCTCCGTGACCAAATAAACTATTTTGATAAAACAGAATACGCTCCACTCACCTGTCTGGTTTTTTTTTTTTTTGCTTTTTTAATGACTGGTTTTTCGGAAACACTATTAGATGACTTTCTAATTAAAGTGAATCATCAGCATTAATTACAGTATTGTAGCATTGTCACAGTACGTTAAAGTATTCTTCAGTCACGTCTTCAATCACTGACCCACTGACTGACATTTCTCTGACGTCATTAGTTCTACGGTATTTATTCAAAACTACCACCTTGACAGTAACATAATCACAAATTCAGTATTTACTTTATGACGTTATGAACTTTCACTTTTTTGATTAGTTGTCATCATTTAACTAGTTCGTTAGCTAACTCTTATTTATCCTCTTGGCTAATGTCTAGCTCTTCTTAGTCCGACATGAAGCTATAATCTGGGTTTTTTTAAGGTATGTGTTAGCTGTTCAGGTTATTAGTTGACTAGTTTTTTTTTTTTTCATTAACTTTTGACTACCTCATTATTCAATGATAAGCGTGGTGGGTGGACCTTTGCGGGTCTGATGACATCACAATCTTCTCTGCTAAATGTCTGGCTAATGTTTACGTTAGTGTATTAACGTTTCCTGGTTCGTTTTGTGACGTTTTTTAATTGTGTGTGTGTGTGTGTGTGTGTGTCACCACGGAGAACAATAACCTGGAGTGATGACGTCATCAGACAACAGCTCTGGTCTCCAACAACATCGTTCACTTTCTCTTCTCTCACGTTCACATGTAAACAAACGGCGGTGATGACATCACTATACTAGTGGAGGAATTACGAGGCAGGAAAAGGAAATGCTGCTACTTCCTGTTCGTAAAATCCAAAACATTGTTTGTTTGTTTTTTTATCTAAAGATTCTTTTTGTTGGTCAAAAGTTCAGGAAACCACGAAATATTAATTTCAGAAAAAAAAGGTTTGACATAAACGTAGCTGAACCTAATTTGTGTAAATTAATAAAAATAAAATATAATAAAAAATAGAATGATAATAATTCAGATGAGATTCGAACCAGGATGGTCTGGGTGTGCGTGTGTGTGTGCGCGTGCGCGCGCGATAATTACGCGCTGTCAGTGGAATGTAACACACACACTATGAGGGAGAAAATCCGTTGTTTCCTCCTCCTGCTGCAGCTTCTGGTTTTTCCCAGGTGACCTTAATAAAAGAAGAGGAGAGAAGAGGAGGATCAGTCACTGAGAAGACACGACATGAACATGACACAGGTGAGTGGAGAGAAGAGCAGAGGAGAGGACAGGTGAGGAGAGAGGAGAGAAGGCAAGACAGATGAGGAGAGAGGAGAGAACAGGTGAAAACAGGTGGATGTCTGAGGAGCGGAGGTGAGAATAGAGTAAAGTGAGATGAGAGGAGGAGGTGAAGATGGAGCAGAGGCTGAGCGAAGTGAAGAGTTAGTTTGGTCTGAGAGGAGAACAGATGAGAAGATGAAGGATGAAGGATCTTCTCTCCTGCTGAGAGAACAGGTGAAGGAGACTAACTCGGCTCCTCTGCGTCTCTTTCCACAGGTCTCCATCATCACGGCCGTCCTCCTCCTGAGCCTCCACGCTGCTCCAGCCTGGAGCTCAAAGGACCGTCGATGCTACTACGAAAAAGATCTAAGTGAAGCAGCGGAGAAGAAACTCAGCAGCTACTACCTGCAGTCCCACAACTTACCGGCAAGAGGAGCTGTAGCCTCCGACTCTACCGCCTCCTTCACCTGCCCTGTGGAATTGTACCAGCAACAGAAGAACCTTAACATCAGTATGAGATCGGTGTCTCCCTGGACATACGTGTGAGTACGAAAACCATCGCAGTCGCCAGAGTTTACTTAAAATGTCGCGGGATTTTCCTTATTTCCTTATTACTGAGCAGAAATTCCATCCAGGAAAGTGATGTCTGTGAACCTGAGTCTGTTTTTTCATATGGAATCATTGAATCTGAAACAGTCAAAGTGTTATGTTATCAACACATGAGAAGTTACATGGGGAAATAATTCACATATCAGTGGTATTTGTGTCTTATTCGGTCTCTTCTTAGTCTGTCAAGATCTTTTTCAAAATATATCTTTACAGAACAAATGTATGTGCTGTAACAAATATTATATTAATATTAATTAACAATAATAATTCTAAATATTCTGACAGTATATCTACATACTGGTGGGCCAACTATAGTACATATTTGATTCTATCTTGTGGGCCAGATATGGCCCACGGGCCTGAGTTTGACACCTGTGGTGTAGATGATGGCTATAAATGTAGCTTTTCTTCAAAATAACATATCAATAACGTAGTTTATGAACCTGTGATTTTTCTAATCCCTTTACTCTGGTGCGGCCAGTCAAGGATTAAAAATCCTAAATACTAATGCAGTAGAAAAAAAAGTCAGTTTTTTTGATAGATTCTCTTCTCTTACAGAATCAAGAACATGGAGGACCATTACCCATCAGCCTACGCTGAAGCCAAGTGTCTGTGCACCGGCTGCATCATGATGGAAAAAGGACAACTTCCTGTGGAGAATCACGACTACGCCAGTTTCCCGCTGATGCAGAGTCGTCTCTTCCTGAAGAGGGAGCTGTGCAGTGGGGGTGAAAAGTACCATCTCAAACCCGTGACCATCAATGTGGCTGTGGGCTGCGTCTGTCTAAAATCGAGGAGCAAGGAGCAACCTGCTGGTTCGTCCAGACAGTAGAGGAAATCAACCTGGATAAGACGCAGCGACTCCTCCTACAGTCACTCAAGCCTTCTACACCTGCATTTAGCCAGAAATACTGACCCCTGCAGGTTCAGGAAACACACTACACCCAGTTGTAATTGTTATTTGACGTATTTATTTATTTATTTTGATAATTTATTCAGGTGAAAGATGTTCTCAATGAAAACTCAATGTCACGGACAGGGGAAACACAAACAAACAAATGTGAGGATGAAAATGTGAATATAGATTTTTATTATTTATATATATTTACACATATTTGACACTGGATTTTGGTGGTAACATTACAAATGAAAGTCGTTTTTATTCAGAAATATTTATTTATATTTTAATTATTTTGTATAAAAACTAATTTGGAAAAGGTATTTCTTATTTTCTATATTATTTTTTACATTTTTTTTTCATTCCTGCATTAATGGATGACCAATATTATCCTTTGTCAATATTGTCCAAACAGTTAACTTTCCGATACCAATATTGACAGATACTGATATATTCCACTGTTAACATCTCAGAACGCTATGAGTGATTCCAGTAAATTTGGCAAAACCCATGCACAATATTGATTATCGGGAAACTGATGTCAATCTTATCGGCCAAGCAATATCGTCGGACATCCCTAACCACAACTGATCTTTTTACTTAAATGTCTTTGTGATGACTTTGACATTTTAATCGCGTTTGTTTGTTTTTGGTCCTGTATTTGTAGCCTAAAGTTAAATTCCAAACTTAACTCCTGGTTCTATATTGTTATAACAGTAACTGAAACTATTTTGGTTGTATGTTTTTTTTTCTCAGACATTTTGTTTGTTTGCCACCACAACAGCCTGTTCTTGTCTGTAAGGATTTTCTCAGTTTTGCATCACTGTTCGTTTTGATACGTGTGATAATGTGTGTAAATATAAATCTATTTATTCTTGTACGTGATGCTGCTGCAGCATCTTAACGTTTAACAAGTTCATGAATGGACGTAGAAACACATTGATAAAGTTATTTATGTCTTAGCTGTTTTGTCCCAGTGGGACTTCGATAATGACGATGATGAAGAGTCTAATGAAGACGTCGCTGTTCAGCTTCTTTGAAGCGAAACTAATAAAAGCAAAAGTTAAAGAAAAGTTGGTTTGGACTTGAGTACTTGAATGATAACATTTCAATAAACTGGTCGAGACTTTTAAAGGGAAATACAAACACGTTGAAACCGTCAAAAGGTACACGTCAACAACAAAACTAAGGTTAGCCGCGTTGTTTTGCGAAAACAATACTTTAATTTGAGTTAGAGTTTGTTAAAACAGATATATAAATAGCCATATAGGAACATAGCGTTAGTTGTAGTTAAACACTTGAAAACTTAATTTAAAGTTACTTAGATTTAATAAATTACTTAATAGTACATAACAGTACATAATAAAAATACCTTTTATTGGACTTAGCTGTACATACAGTAGCTTCCGCCTATAAAAACAATGTGACGTCGCCCGACCGACGGCGCGTCCTCTCGCTGCGTGATGACGTATAACTCCTGCGCCGTGTCATCGCGTGAAGCCCAAACACAGCGGAGCTCCTCTGTTAGTTGCTCCTGTTTATTGAGTGTTTTCTAAAAGACACGGCGACATTTACTGTACGAGTGATGGAGAAATGACTTCCGCTGTCGTCACAGCTCTGAAAACTCTGACCAGACCAGTGAGCGGTGAGTAGACAGTTGGACAGTGAGGTGGTCACGGATGTTTGATGGTGTTTTTATTCACACCTGCTTTGTACATACATTATGTTTGGCCTGGGAAACTAAGGCCCGGGGGCCGGCTGCGGCCCGTTTGACGTTTTAATCCGGCCCGCCAAACTTGACAAAGCCAGCATTTCCCTAATAGATAGTGTCAAGGAGGCTAAAAGGAGGCTATTGCCTTTATCCAATACTTTACTCAACATTTATCTTAGTTCACGCAAATACTAAATCTTTCTGACCGTGACCTGGTCCACGACTCAAATTTTAGTACCACCTGTGGCCTGTGAGTCAAAATAATTGCCCAGGCCTGGTCTAATCGGACAGTTTGACTTTCTGACGCAGTCACCAGTGTGAATCAAATTAACGACAGCTCTTGTCTTGACACATTTAACATCCAACATACCAATAATTTAACAGTAACTGCCAGGAGGATAGGTCATTAAACAGGTCTACAGTGCTCCCTAGTGGTCAGTTGATGTCACTGAAACGATTAAACAATGAGCCAGAAATTCACTGGTTTTCGCTATAGATTTTCTCAGTACCTTTTGTAACTACTATAATCATCTCTGCAGAGGGGTCATTTTGTGACTCTGCGTCTCCACAAGATGCCCTCTTGGCGGCGCTGCGCTCCAACAGAGCTGCTCTACTGCAGCAGCTGCAGAGCGACCCCTGCCTTGAGGATGTGCGAAGGTGGAGAGAGGAAGTTGTGGAAGGAGCAGAGTGGTTTCTGAGCCCTACAGTAGAAGAAAAAGGTGGAGAAGACACCACCTGGTGGTTTGTACAGGAATGTCTCCTGCTGCTGCTGGTCTTAGCCCAACATCTCACTGCTGAACTGGAGCGTTTTGAACAAACGCCAGCTGTTAACAACAACCACAGAGCTGCAGCAGCTCCACCTTTACCTCCTGATGTTCTGAGTGTGGCCCAGCAGAGGACGCTGGGAGCTGCGCTTCAGTTCGTTGTCTCTCTGGGACTTTGTCCATACCTGTCTCCCGGTGTGGGCGTGTCCCTCCAGAGCAGGTCGTCCTTCGGAGCAATGGTGGAGAAACTAATCAGTGGTGGATCAGCATCACAGGCGGCGCAGCGGCGTCTCCACATCACCACCCGTGTCCTGCTGCAGGTGTCACAGTTGTCGTCACTGGCCACCACAATTTTCACGCAGCATCTGGGCGACCTGATGGCGGCGCTGTGTCAGCTTGGATACCGACCGCGAAGACGGAACCCAGAGCAGCAACAACAGCAGGAACAAGAGGTGAGACCACGACCGTTACCTTCAATGTTTAACACCTGTAGTAACTCATCTTCAAACATATTTGTCCCGTTCACTTCCTGTGCAGGAACTGAGTCCAGAGGACAGGAAGTCTTGTCAGGACGCCCTCAGAAACCTGCTGGGACGAGTCCATCAACCAATCGTCATCAAGGAGCTGCTGATCCTGCAGGGCGGCGCCAGACAGGTGCGAATAGATGTACTGGACCAGACCAGTCCTGGTTGCTCTTAACTTAGTTTTGGACAGGTGTTGACCAGTGAACAGTCCAAAAGACTGAAACCAGTGAGGCTTAGTGCCCACAACAAACCACACTTGGGGAAAATCATTTAGTTTAGACCAAAGTCCATAGAGAGAATTTGTGGTTTTTAGTGTGAATTTTCAGTTCAAGTAAATCAGTTCCTGCTGCTTTGTGACATCAGTGCTAAAAATAATCTCTTTCTTTCAGAGTTCCAGCAGCAGCAGTAACAAAAGCAGCAGACCAGCTGCTCTGGGATCAGCTCCTGCGTGGCTCAGACGTCTGTGTGGTCGACTGCTCTCTGAGAGACTCATGCAGCCCACTGGTGTCCAGGCTGTGGTCCGGGCCATTCTAGAAGGCGGGACAGGTCAGTAGACTGTCAAAGATCAGCACGGACAGAAACTATTATTCAGTCTGTCAGAGCAGTGGGTTCAGGGGTCGAGATCACGAGGGCAGATCCTTTTTATTTTCTTCACAGTATAACCCAACATTCTGTGTTCAGACTTGACTGTAGTTTTTGTTCTGGCCTGCAGGGGGCGACTCAGACTGGAGGAAGTGTGATAGTGTGGCAAGAATCCTGGTGACCTGTCCTCAACAGTCAGCTTCAGAAGAGGAATACTACAGATGTGTGTGTCCACAGGTATACACACACACACACACACACACACACACAGGTCATGACCTCGGGTGTCACAGCTTGACTCCTGGTTCTTTTCACTGCAGATCCTGGACCTGCTACATTTTAAGGACAAGCTCACAGCACAGCAGTTCCAGCGTGTGGCCACCAGGACAGTGCTGTTCTTAGTGGAAGAGAAGAGCATTGTTGCACATCAGCACCTTCTCACTCCTCTGTTAGAACCTCTCTATCGCTGCAGAACCCTGAGCGGTCAGTAGAACTCTGATGTCCTACAGTTCCACTGAAGAACACACAACGACGTTCTCATCTTCTCATCACGCAGTCTTTTCTTCTTTCAGATGGAGGTGCTGCTGTGGAGGAGTGGGAGCTGACACGCTGTGTGGAGGACATCTTCAAGGTGAGGAGACAAGTCTGGGGGACTGTGTCCCTGCTCGACTGGAACAGAACCTCTGATTTTGTTCTTTTTATTCTCTGTTAGATCTGGGTGGTTGGAAACAGGTCTTCCACGGTTCTGCTCTCAGCTCTGGAGGACATTCTGCCTGTCGTCTTCACGCTGTTTTGCTTCAGCAGACAGAACGTGTCTCACCTACGGTGTGTGTCTCCACAGGTCTTCAGAGCCCTTTGAGGACTCCCAGTGGGAGAGCTTTTATTTTTATCATGTGTTTCTGTGCCACAGCGCCCCCTGTCAGGACACTCTGCTGTGGTACCTGAGCCATTCTGAGGAAGCTGCAGCTCTGTCAGCTCTGAGACAGCTCTCAGGACTGGACGGTCAGAGGTCGGAGACAGATGTTCACTTCCACTTCACCCCAGGCAGTGACGGAGGAGCCAGGTTCAGCCCCAGGGACAAAGTCAGGTGAGGATGGACTGGTCGTGACCAACACCCACCTGTCCACCTGTCCATGACTCGGCCTCTAACCATCGCCCTCGCCACCACTACCTCCAGACCACAAGGCTCCGCTCTCTGATTTCTTTATATTAATATTTTCGGTCTCAAATATTAATCAGTCATAATACAGACCTGCAAAGATTTAATTATTCATCTGTACAAAACTCTACATGAGTTGCTCTCTGCGTACAATCACATGACTCTTAATATGAGCTGCACTGCTGCCATCTAGTGACCTTCACCTTCATATACAGCTGTGTTTCTCCCAAACCCTTTGTCCTTTTTAGGCTACACTTATCATTTGCTGAAACCCAGGCCTCCCGTCATCAGAATTTTTTTTATCAGTTGAAAACCCATTATTGATTCTTAGAGATTTTACATAATCATTCTAGCATCCACCCAATAATATTGATTGGACAATTTTATTGGACATCCCTGGTGTCGTAACCCAGTTACATGACAGTGAAGTGTCCTGTTGTTTAAAAAGCCGTTCCCTTCACTCTGACACTGTTTCTATTTTGATGCTGGATTCAAACCCTTCCATCTTACCTTGGTGTCCCCTCGTCCCCGTCCCCCTCAGTGAGGACGATGCTCTCTACCAGGACATCTCTGAGGAGCAGTGGAGGTTGGAGTGTCTGATGAGTCTCCTGTCTGAGCTCAGAGACTCTGACCTTCCTGGAGACTTCTTCCTCTTCCTGCTGCAGGTAGGTGGCGATGTTGCGCACTCGTCTGTGTTCCCGATCTTGGACAGCAGTCTGACTGACATTCTGCCTCAGGAGCTGACCAGCTGGACAACAGCAGAGGGTGAGGACACGAAAGAGGAGCAGGAGTTGGACCTGTCCTCCATGACACTCCTGCAGGTGGAACAGCAGGTGCTGGGTCCAGTTGAGAGAAACAGCCAGAAGGTGGCGCTGTTGCAGGTTCTGGCTGTGATGGTGGAGTCTGTGCAGCACAGTGTGCTTCTGAGGAAGACAACGCAGGTGAGTCCAGGTCTGGTGTCAGTGTCAAAGTGGACAGTGTAGACATCAAAACACAGAGGTGAAAACCTCCGACAGTGGAACATCTGTCTGCAGAGATTAGTCCAAGATCTAAAATAAGAAAGTGAGTCATCTGTGACGTAGCGCTCCACAACTACGACCTTCTGAAACAAAACTAGGTCGTTCCTGTGTGGTAACAATTTCTGTCCTCCAAGTCCTACGTCTATAAGATCTTCAGCAGACAAATGGAGAGTTCAAGACTGGACTCGGTTTATTCCATACAGTTTCAGCAAATATTGACAGATCCACACTGAACATCTGACATGTTGTCTTCATGGTTCTGACGGCTTTGACTGTCTGAGCTACGTCACTGATTTTCTTTATGAACTTTGGCGTCTCCAGGTGGTGGACTTTATTGTGTCCCTGATCCAAAGAGCGTGTGTGTCCTTGGACCAGGACTCCAACCTGGAGAACCCAGTTGAGAGCCAGACCCTGAGTATGGGGATCGGACTCGTGGCCACCTTGCTATCTGGACCTCAGGTGCAGACATTTATTAAAACCTCTTGGACCTGAACCACACCCCGACACATGGACACAGTTCTGACCCTAATGGTTCTGTTCTACTACAGCTCAGCTCAGAGGAGTTCTCGTCCATGCCCAGACTCCTCTCCCCACTGGAGGTCCTGTCACAGAAACATCCTGATGATGTCATCCAAGAGTTGGCGTCCAACCTCAGAGCTGTCATTGCCACTCATGGAGCCTTCAAACCTGAGAACATCACTGGTTCTGCTACTAGTTTCTGCAGAAACCGAACTGACGGAGTAAAGAAGCAAAAGACAGAACCTGAGTGTAGATCTGATCCACAACCACGTCCTTCAGATTCTCTCAGTGGAAGAACCAGGACCAGACAAAAAGAACCAGGACCAGCTCCTGCTGTTAACACCAGTATACCACTTGCCTCCACCAAGCCTTTTTCTGATTGGCTGTTGGAGGCATGTGACCCGGACATACCAACCAGAACTCTGGCCCTGAGGGTTTTGACCAAGATGGTGCAGGAGAAGAACCAAGACGCCATGGAGGACCAGGAGAAAGTGCTGATGGTGAGTCTTCAGTGTGTTGACTTAAATATTCATTAGACTGAGACTCAAAGTTACCTTGAAAAAGTGAAAGTCAGGAGACGTCTAGAGAAAGAGAAAAGAAAAAACACAGCTAAAGAATATGTTAGTCTGGGAGGTCCGTTTGTCTGATACTTCACAGAAGGAAGGAAGACTGGGTTGGGGGTTGAGGGAGCGTCCCTCAGGAACCAGTGCCTCCTCCTGGGACTTGTTAGTGTGGAATTTTAAAATAGGGGACGAAAGCTCATCCAGTATTCCCTCTCATCAGTGGGCTGGTTTAGTTTGGTAGAACTCTGGGCTCCTTCACTGTCTACACCTCCCTCCAGGGGGTCCTGGTCCTCCACGGGGTCCCCAACCCCCAGGCTGGGCTCTTCTGGAATATTCAATTTGAACATTGTTCAGATTGTCCTGGTTTTTTGTTTGGTCCTGGAGACACAGCAAGAAAAGGTATGTGTGTGTGGACCAGGTGTAGCCATACATGTGGGGACCATAGGTTTGATGATTTATTGATCAATGGATCAATTGGAGCTTGAACCTCTTCACTGTAACTCCTGACTCACCAGTCCTGGCCAATCAGTGAGTCCCCTTCAACCCTCCCTGTTCGGTGCTGGTTTGGTGCAGTCAGTTGTCCAGTTTAGTTCTGATCCACTTTCATGAGGTCTAGTGGATTGAGTCTGACCTCCTTTTGTTTCATGTATCAGAGGAGGAGGTGGTGAAGGGAGGTGCAAGGAGTCAACTCCTGCTGACGTTTTTCCATCTTTGTCTTCTGCAGCTCTTCTTGGAGAACCTACAGCACCAGGACTCCTTTGTCTACCTGTCAGCCATTCAGGGTACGGTCACTGTGTCCAGGGTTCAAAGGTCAGATTAGAACCAGATTAAATCTGCCGCTCTAATCTGTTCAATCCACTCCCTTGACTCCAGGTCTGGTCTCGTTGGCCGACGTCTTCCCAGAGAAGATCCTGGATCGGCTTCTGCAGGACTTCAAACACGGAACCTCCCCGGCCTCGTCCAATCAGGACCAGTCGCTGGAGACTCGCCTTAAAGTTGGGGAGGTCCTGATGAGGGCGAGCAGGGCCATGGGTGAGGAACATGTTCTAGATGATTTTAGAATCTCATGTTTAAAATGACCCGGCCTGGTGCCAGGACCGATGAGTTCTGTTGGGTCAGACCCGTGTCCTCAGACATTGGGACAGACGGATCCTTCGAGTGACCGTGAGCACAAGGTCTTCAGCCACAGCACAGAACTGGGCCTGTGTTTTAGAACCTAAAAGAGTTGTTGTAAACAGTTCTTGTTGAATAATGACTCCATAATGTCCATAACGACTTCAGCTGTTTGGTCAGACTGTGCCAGTCCAAGAATGGACACTGAGAGACTCTGAGACGGACACACAACACAAGGAGATTTTTCACAAGAGCAGGATCTGACTTTATTTGGATTTTTATCTGATGTTTATGAAGATACAAAAAGTTTCTTAGAAATGTCTGTCTGACACTGAAATAAGACCTGATTTGTGTCTTCATCTTACTATAAGATACTTTGTCCTGACAAATGCAGGTCCTTGACACTGGGAGACACATCCACTGCACTAGGGTGAAAATATTTAGCCTTGGTTTCAACTCAGTTTCTGTGTGTCTTTTGTTTCTGGGATTTCCAAACAAGTAATTTCCACAACTGGACACACACACACAGACACAATGTCACAAACTGAGCTCTCTACACTCAGTGTCTCCTGGCTCTGGTCCCTGCAGTTTGGCAGCTGAGGTCTCAGTGTTTTGTGTTGTCTGATGTAACTGCGTCTCACAGAGAAAATGAGCCGATTATTTTCTGATGCTCCCATGTCCACTATGTCAGCAGTGTTGGGCAAGTTACTTTAAAAAAGTAACTCATTACTTTACTAGTTACTGTTCTGGAAAAGTAACTAGTTACATTACTAGTTACTAAATTATAAAAGTAACTAAGGATTAGTTACTTTACTTTAAAAATACATTAAAAAAGTTTAATGTTGTTCTGTATCAACTACCATAAAGAAATTATGAACAATAAAAACAAAATAGATGTTTAGACACTTTGACAGGGGTCTTTATCGTAACTTCAACTTGCCACTTGGCGTCCTCTTGCTTGTGGGTGTGTGCTGCTGTACCGCGTCGCGTATGTGTGTGTGAGACTGTCTATTTCCCTATAGGGCAGGACGACCCGCCCAGGTCTCTTTCTGATTGGTTCAGCCTAAAACGTTAACCTACGTTTTATCTGGACCACAGATAGTAACGAGTAACGAGCTCCTTCACACCACAGTTACAATAACAGCGTTACTGAATGGGAAAAGTAACGTTACGTTTTTAGTTACCAAGAAAAGTAGTTTCAACGTCGTTATAAGTAACGTGTTAATCCCAACACTGGTCCTCAGTCAACATGTCAGTTGTCTCTCTGTCCTTCAGGTGAACTGGCGCCTTACCTCGGCCGTCCTCTAGTGGGCGTCTTCCTGCAGGGGACTAGGGATGTAGACCCTAGTGTCCGGGCCAGTAGTCTGTCCAATCTTGGTGAGCTGTGTCAGAGACTGGACTATTCTCTTGGTCCTTTGGTTCAGGAGGTGAGTGAGGACAAGTGTCTAAGAAGAGTCCAACTGGTCCTGGTCCTTCAGTCAATGGTAACAGATAACTTTTATGTGTGTGTGTGTGTGTTCAGGTCAGTGTGTGTCTGGTCTCTGTGATGAAGACAGAGAAGGAGTCAGAGGTGAGAAGAGCTGCTGTTCACGTCATCACTCAACTGCTGAGAGGACTGGGCCCCAGAAGTACACAGGTACAAACACACACACACGAGGACAAACAGTTCAACCTGACGTCTGCAGATCTCCAAAATGTCCAAGATTTCAGCTCTAAGGTCAGAAGTCCCAAGTCTCAGGACACAGTTCTCAGGTCACATGTCCCATTATCCTAGTCTCAGCCTCCAGGTCTCAGGTCAGAGATCACAGTTGGTCAAAGATTTCAGGTCTCAGGTCAGAAGAGCCAAGTCTCAGGACGCAGGTCACAAGCACCAGGTCTCTGGTCACAAGTCCAAGATTTCCATTCCCAGGTCTCAGGTCCTGTCATTAGTAAACAGCTGGAGGAAGTTAATGACATGGAGAAGAGTTCAGAGCATCTGTTTAGCTGGATTATCATGGGCTGGATTCTTCTACATCCCTGCAGGTTCTCTCAGATGTTCTTCTGGACCTGTATCGAGCCCTGAAGTGGACCGTGAACCGCGACCCAGACCAGGTGACGGTTCTTCATGCCCAGCTGGCTCTGGAGGAACTTGATGATGTCATGCAGAGCTTCATATTCCCGCAGCAGAAGTTGGAAAAAAAGATTGTGGTCCTACCATAACTGTGGTCCTCCTACCCTGGTTTGGACCATCTCTGGTGTCTGTGGACCTTTCAAAGCCACAGTCGGTTTTAAAGAACAGGAACTGAGTGTGAATGGACCCACCTGTTTTATCATGACTGTCAGAGTACATTAAAAAGACCAGTTTGGAATTTAGTGCCTCCAGGTGGTGAACAGTGGACGCAACACCAGCATCTTCACTTCCTGTCTGTCTTTGTCCCGTTACTGCTCAACTCTGAGGATATTTTTATGTGCATTACTGTATATGGGACCTCCTCAGATGTTACTGAGGTTGGATCAGAGAGGAGATAAGGTGTGTGTGCGCGCGCGTGTGTCATGACCTCTGTTGTCTCTGCTCTGTGAAAAAAAAAATCTGGGATTTGAGTTCACACAAAGTCCATCGAGAAAATCTGTGATTTTTTTTTTATCTGCTGCCTCATGTGGTCAGATTTTGTCACTGCGGTACTGTAGTTAGAGCCATATCTTTTTTTCCATTTTTTTACCTCATCCAGTGTAATTTAAGATTTAAATAATTCCAGACTAGACAAACCATTCCTTTTAGCTCTTAGACACAGCTGTCCGTTCATTACTGCCCCGTGTGGTCAGTTTATGTCACTAAAGTAGACCTGAACAAAAGAATGTTTGAAAGTCATTTAACATTAAGACAGTTGTGATGGACCAGCAGCTGTGTCTCCGGTCAAATAGCTCATGGTTTCTGTGATGCTTGTTGTAGGAGATTGAGTGTTTTATTAACTTCAGCTCCAGGTTGTTTCACGTCTGACTCTGACAAATGAAGAGAATCTTCAGAAACTGTCGACTTGCAGCTGACGGACTGTTAAAGTAAATGAAAAGTCTTTCATTACCTATTGATTTCCCTCGATTGGTCTGTGGAACAGGGGCGTCAGAAGCTGAACCACAGAGCAGGAGAGGAGGGAGGGAAGGTAAATAAGGCCATAAAGGATGCTTTGAGGCAGGCGCAGGGAAGGAGGAGGAGGTGGAGGAGGAGGAGGAGTGAAGAAGGGGTGCTGCCCTCCAACAGTCCCCAGGCTTGTTCAAGAAACTGCCGGCTGCATTGCAGTGAGGCAGGGAGGTGAAGTGAGGAAGGAGAGAAGAGGTGAGGAGGAGGAGGAGACGCTCAGGGTGACAGATTTACAGGGGAGCATCGTACTGCAACACTGACGAGGAGAAAGAGGAGGCAGCAAGAGCGGAGCAGCAGGAGAAACCTGAGGAGGCGGCGCTGCAGAGGGGACAAAGGAGGAGAAGTGGCATCATTGAATGACCTCCTCCTCCGGCCCTTTTATCAGCGGCATGGTGAGTTGGAGTGGGAGGAGACTGGACCACATGCTGCTCCTGCTGCTCCTCCTCTCCACCGGGAAGCTGCAGATGTGAAGCTGGTGCGGAGCTCAGGTGGAAGCAGAGGAAGATTCATGCCGCGGGACGGTCTTGGAGGACTGAGGGTGGAGACAGAGGACCAGGAGGAGGAGGAGCAGGGGGAGGTGGAGGCTGGTCCGTAGGAGGAGGAGCAGGAGAAGGAGCGCTCAGCCTTATTTCTGGAAATGTGGTTCTACTGACCTGAGCCAGAGGAGCCGGAATAAAGATGTGATAGTGAGTCGGAGGGAGGAACAAGGAGAGCGCTGTGCTGAGTTGGACCAGGAGCAGTACGGGCCGGAGGAGGAGGAGGAGGGGGAGGAGCAGAGGGCAGACTGAGAGCTGGACGAAGGACAAGAAGGGTCCACCGGGTCACAAAGGTAAAGGTTTAATTCATCTTGTGTTTTAAAGTCAGATGTTTGGACCAGGACCAGATATTTAGGACTTCAGGCCAGGACCAGGTTTGATCCTAGTCCAGAGTGTTGAAGGACCACAACTCCAACAGGTCCAACCTCTGTCCTGGTCTAAGTTTGTCTGGGGTCACCCTGGGGTTTTTTTTGGAAATGGTTTTGAATCTTCATTCCAACCTGCTCTTTTTCACCTGGTGTTCATCAAAACTAGTTTCTGGATGAGGCTCTTCTTCCTCCAACCTCCTTCTGCTTCACCTCCTTCTCCTTCCCTTCACTCCTCCCCCCTCTCCTCCTCCATCCCTCTGCTGTGATTTTCCCATTGAAGCAGTGACATCTGGAACCATGGGGTTCTTTGATGATCTTCCTGCGTCTGTACCCGGATCAGGATGTGGATCTGGAGGAAGATCTGGACCACATCTGGTCCTGCAGCAGCTGTGGTGTCATTTGTTCCAAGTGACCAACCTTTAATTATCAGGATGATTGTTGTCTGACGACCCCTGAGAACCAGAGTGTCCTCGAACCTACAGTCTTCAGACCGTCACCTGGTAATCAGAGACTAGAGCTAATCAGCTGTTACCTCCCCCACCACTGACCAGGTTAGACCCCGGCCCTGGTAGGACCGTGATCCAAGCAGCAGCTCAGCTCAGGTTCTGAGCTGGTTTTTCTGAATGAATGGACACAGTTGTTTCCTCTGCTGCTGAGCTGCAGCCAAAAAACACAGAATCACCTTTATTTAAATCCATTGGAGTCTGAAGGAGGAGGGAGGAGTGGCTGATGGAAGGAGACGAGTGGAGGAGGAGGACACACGTCCAGGAAGTTTGTCATCACTTTATTTATTTTCCCTTTATAAACACATTCGTTTTACAGGATACAAATCTGATGATCTGTCAGTTTCCAGGTCCAGGTGCCACCTATAGACCAACTGGGGTCAGGTGGTTCTTTTGTCTCTGTTTTCTTTGCTTTGTCAAGAAGAAAAAAAATCACAGTGCTGTGATGCTCTGGTTCTCCTTCTCCTCCAGATGCCCTCCCGCTGCAGGAATGTGCTGAACATTGTGGTGACCACCCTCTTTGCAGCGGTGGTTCTCTTCACCATCCTCTTGGCTTACGTCACAGGTGAATCTCAACAGGACACACACACACACATTCACAGATTTAAGACCTGGACCAGACCAGACCAGGACCACAGGTGATCCACTGTAGCTTAGAGCCATGAAGTTCTTCACTTCCTCTTTATTGACTCCATGTCAACAGTAAGTTCAGGAAAAAAACAAATACTTTCCAGAACAGGTTAAGCTCAACACCACAGACCTGTTGCAGTCAGTAGTTTACAGTCAAGTCCTCATCTTGGTTTTCAACCATCTTTATCTTCTAAGGTTATCAGTTCATCCATACCGAGCAGCACCACCTGTCCTTTGGACTCTACGGCGCCTTCCTGTCCCTCCACCTCTTCCTCCAGAGTCTCTTCGCTTTCCTGGAGCACCGGCGGATGCGCAGCCCGGCTCGACCGCAGCACCTGCGCCGCTCCGTCGCACTCTGCATCGCCGCCTACCAGGAGGACCCCGACTACCTGAGGAAGTGCCTGCGCAGCATCCGCCGCATCTCCTTCCCCGGCCTGAAGGTGGTGCTGGTGGTGGATGGGAACAGGCCTGAAGACCGTTACATGATGGACATTTTCCAGGAGGTGATGGGTGGAGCCGAGCAGGCCAGGACTCTCGTGTGGAAGGGAAACTACCACAGTGATGGGAGCGGTGGGGGTGGAGTCCACGTTGGCGGCAGGAGCACGGTGCACATGGAGGAGGCCGCGCGAGTGTCTCGTCTGGTCAGGAGCTGTCGTTATTCCTGCGTCATGCAGGAGTGGGGTGGGAAAAGGGAAGTGATGTACACCGCCTTCAAGGCCCTGGGGGACAGTGTGGACTATGTCCAGGTAAGATGACCACGGTCCTTTGGACCAGTGGAGTCATGAACATTCCACAGCTGCTTTGTCCCTCATTTGTGTGTGTGTTCCAGGTGTGTGACTCTGACACAGTCCTGGACCCAGCCTGTACCATAGAGATGTTGAAGATTCTGGAGGAGGACACCAGAGTGGGCGGAGTCGGGGGAGATGTTCAGGTGAAGTCATAGGACATATTATCTCAAACAAGAGGAAGAAGGAAGAAAGAAGAAAGAAAGAATGTTCTTTTTTTGTCATTGTGACGTTGTGATTCACACCACAGCGCACAACGAAATTTGGCCTCTGCATTTAACCCATCATTGTGGGGACAACCTTGTGGACCCTAGTCATCTTCCTTAACCACTAACCAACTGCCCGATAGATCCCCCAATAACAAAATACTTTTTTTGAAATCAACCAACATCGATATATGCTGTTGTTGAACCTTATGTATGATTCCAGAAAATGCATTAAAACAGACATTGTGTTTTCAGATTTTCATTATCCGTAGAAAAACCAATGTCAATCTTACCGATATCACATAATGCTAATATCGGCCTGATACAATGGGACAGCCGATGTTAAAAAACAACCAATTTGTTTATATTATAAAGTATAACATACTGAAATAGGCCATTCTATGTACAATCTCCCAATTATTAAAATAGAATAATAAAATGAGCTGCAATGCTGCCATCTAGTGGCTTTGTGTTTCACATACAGCCATTTTCCTCACAAAACATTTTCTAGCAGGTTTTCATTCGTATAGGAAAAACCAACCACAATTTTTAGAGCTATTATGTCCTTTTGCTAATATCGAGCCATAACAAGATTGTATTGAACATCGCTAGTCTTTACAGGTTGAATGTGGAAAACAGATCTGACATGATCTAATTTTTTGTTTTTCTAGATCCTCAACAAATACGACTCGTGGATCTCCTTCCTCAGCAGCGTCCGTTACTGGATGGCCTTCAACGTGGAGCGAGCTTGTCAATCGTACTTTGGCTGTGTGCAGTGCATCAGTGGTCCACTAGGGATGTACCGCAACTCCCTGCTCCAGCAGTTTCTGGAGCCCTGGTACCACCAGACCTTCCTTGGCTCTAAGTGCAGCTTCGGGGACGACCGTCACCTCACTAACCGAGTCCTCAGCTACGGCTACAAGACCAAATTTACGGCGCGCTCCCAGTGCCAGACGGAGACGCCAACGCAGTATCTGCGTTGGCTGAACCAGCAAACCCGTTGGAGCAAGTCCTACTTCCGCGAGTGGCTCTACAACGCCCTCTGGTTCCACAAGCACAGCCTGTGGATGACCTATGAGTCGGTGGTGACCGGGTTCTTCCCATTTTTTCTAGTGGCCACCGTCATCCATCTGTTCTACCGCGGCCGACTGTGGAACATCCTGCTCTTCCTGTTGACGGTGCAGCTGGTAGGGATGGTGAAGGCCACCTACGCCTGCTTCCTTCGGGGCAGCCTGGTCATGATCTTCATGTCGCTCTACTCTCTGGTCTACATGTCCAGCCTTCTTCCTGCCAAAATCTTTGCGTTGCTGACCATCAACAAGGCCGGGTGGGGGACGTCCGGTCGGAGGAAAATCGTGGTCAACCTCATCGGTGCCGTGCCGGTCACCGTGTGGGCACTGGTGCTGTTGGGTGGTGTGGCTTACACCGTGTACTGTGAAACCCAGGAACCATTCAGTGAGACGGAGAAGGCTCTGCTCATCACAGGAACAACGCTGTACGCCTGCTACTGGCTGGTTCTCCTGGTTCTTTACCTCGCCATCGTGGCCAAACGCTGCAACAAGAGGGAGGAACAATTCCACCTGCCCTACGCAGAGGCGTAGACCTCCGTCACCCCAGACTGACTGTCTGTTTTCACCACAGTCATATCTGGTGTGGTCCTCATGGACCCGGGTCCAGAACTGGATCAACAAACGGAGGACCTGGAACTGTTAAGTCCTCGTGGCCGGTGCTAAGGAAAAGTGGGTTCCAGAGACCAGAGACTCGGGACCCAAGACTCAGAGTGGACAGTTCAGGTGCAGCTTTTCACTCATATCATTTTTCAACGGTGCTTCATTCGGACAATCCAATCCACAAAGAACGGAACCAAGTTTTAAAACAGTTCCTACATCTGGAACTTTGACACGCCAAGAAGAACATGAGGTACTGATTTGACAGAAATGGAACAAGTCCAAAGAACTGAGGACGGTACTAATACTGATGCTCTGTTTCACTATTGGAACTCATATCAGTACCAACGGTCACTTGATGAGACCATTACATTTCCGGTGCAGAAATTAGTGCCAGGAACTAGTATGTGTTCCACAACAGGGACCAAAAACAGAGATTGTAACTTTCCAGCCCAGGAACAAGGATGGAACCTTTTTGCATGACAGATGTGTATAAGAGACAGGTATGCAGAATGTTAAGTGCAATGAGTATTTGAAACAAAGGGATATGGTTTACAGTATACAGCAGACATGGGCAAACTAGGGCCGGGGGCCCAGATGTGGGTGCAGCTTTTCACTCATATCATTTTTCAACGGTGCTTCATTTGGACAATCCAATCCACAAAGAACGGAACCAAGTTTTAAAACAGTTCCTACATCTGGAACTTTGACACGCCAAGAAGAACATGAGGTACTGATTTGACAGAAATGGAACTAGTCCAAAGAACTGAGGACGGTACTAATACTGATGCTCTGTTTCACTATTG
This sequence comes from Paraplagusia blochii, assembly GCA_016785265.1. Lineage (NCBI taxonomy): Eukaryota > Metazoa > Chordata > Actinopteri > Pleuronectiformes > Cynoglossidae > Paraplagusia > Paraplagusia blochii. Next base: position 101,478 of record JAFBJS010055150.1, on the reverse strand, counting down.
GAACTCATATCAGTACCAACGGTCACTTGATGAGACCATTACATTTCCGGTGCAGAAATTAGTGCCAGGAACTAGTATGTGTTCCACAACAGGGACCAAAAACAGAGATTGTAACTTTCCAGCCCAGGAACAAGGATGGAACCTTTTTGCATGACTTTAGTTCCAGGACCGGAACCTTTTTAAATTATTTTTACTTTCACTGCAGGAACTATTACTATAAATAACTAGTACCAGGAATGTATTCCAGTACCATTGCCGAAGTTTACTGTCTTTGTAGGAACGGGCTCCAGGAACTAGAAAATGTATCAGAAACTTTAAAGAGATTAGTACCATGGACTAGGAACTGTATTTATGTCCAAAACAAATACCACAAACAAAATATCGTTCCTGGGTCTGTTTTTGACCCAAAGAAACCAGAGGGAAGAGTCATTGTCATTTAAAAAACTGTTGGTCCCCAAATGGTACTATTTTTATAAACAGTTTTCTGTGAATGATGTCCTCAAAGAATGAGTCCAAGTACTGTTGGGTTCCGCCCAGACTTTGAGACAAGGGAAACTTGGTGGAACTCTTCATGTAGCAAAGAACTGTTTTGTATTGTCTGAATGGACAGATAGACTCATGGAACCAATTTTATTACTTGAAGATGGTTCCTGGTACTAATTGTTCCCAGTACTGAGAGCACAGCTTCAGTCCCATAGGGACTTCTGTGGCAAAATTGTCTCTGCAATAAGGAACCGATGATTATGAGATTATTTTCATAGACGTGCCAAACTTCAGACACCAACTTTAACTTAACAGACACCATCTTTAACTACTGTTTTTCAACTTCCTGTCTCCACTTCCTGTCCCCCTCCATCCCCAATTTAGCAATTTAGCAGCGCCAATGTCCCTGCGTCCTCTGTCTTCATGTCTGAGATAAAATCACTGATTTTCTCTCTCTCCAGTCTAGTTGACTGGCTTAGATGTTGATTCTGGTCTTCAGTGTGAGTGGGTGGAGCAGTGGGTGGATGTGGAAGCTGGTCTTCTGCATGCTGATTGGACAGAGAACTCACTGATAGTGCAACATTTTCTGGTTCTGTCCTCTTGTGTCACTGAGCGTCACTGAGCGTCTGCCCCCAGTGGTCAGCACAGTAACAGCACAGCCGAGTTTCTTAGTTTTTTCTAACCTGTTTCTCCGCTATTGCACCCATCTGCTCAGCAGTGACACTCCCACTTCCTGGATGAGACCTCGTTATCGGTTTGGCTAGTCCTCCAGGAGGAGCGCAACCCTCAGCTTTTTTTATTGTTTTTGGTTGAATTTTAGTGAAGCAGCTACAAACTCTCTGACAATCCGAACTTCCTGTAGGTGGCAGCACTCGTTCCTGTCCACCTTCTCCTCCGTGCCATGTCCCTGGTGCTGATGACGAGTTGTGTGACTGTGTTTGTGTTGGGCAGCTGTGACGTCAGCAAAGGCTGAAAAATGTGTCATTTTTTAAAATTGTGACGTTGCCAAATGTGGTGTTGGTTTTTCTGCTGTTTGACTTTTTTACTCAGAACTTTTTATTTCACCAAAAAACAGTAAAAACTGGAACTGGAGTGAATACTGTCACGTTTGTCCTTAAATATGAGACTAGAGTCTAAGGTTCAGCATTATTTAAAAGTCTAAAAAATAAATTTCACTCATTAATTTCCTGTGTATTATGTCAAAGAAGGTGCTAACTGTTGTTAGTCAAGTCAAGTCAATTACAGCAAAATTTGAACAAAAACATGAATGTTGGCTGTCCTGCGGGTCGAGCAGGGACAACCGTATGTGACCGCACTTCCTGTGATATTTCTGCTCCTATTTAGGAATTTTAATCTGCCATTAAAATGCAATCCGACACAATTCACTCATTCACTGGTTCGTCAGTGAATGTCTCTGGGTTTAAAAAAAACTCTTTTTCCACATAAAACTTCCATTTCCTGTATGTTATTCACTTAATTCAAATACATTTACACAGAAATAGGAGCTTAACTGGGGCGGAATATACATCATGTATGAGGCTCTTTAAGGCTTAATGTCTTCTATTGCAGTGGACACTGTCTTAAAGACAGATGTCAGTCATTGGACGTCAGGATGTCACAAAATGACACATACTGTATGATGGAAACGGCAGTGGATCAACAACTGCCCTGTGTCTGAAAATCACTGGTTTTCTCTCTGAGGTTGGGGTTCGAGGCTTAATTATTAGCCCAGTATTTGACGAAGTGGTTCAGATTATTTATAAACAAGTGAAAGTAGACAGATTTATTTATTTGTCAGCTGCGATGACGGCCTTTACGCTGCCGTTGATGTGTGTGAACGTGTTTGATGTGAGAGAAACTGTGAAAAGCTTCATTATGTCACTACCGTCCATGGAACTTAGTGGAAACAGACGATTCGCTGTTTGACGATGACTGGAGTTTTCACTCTAACGACGTGATTCTAGGTACGACTCGTGCACTCAGAGTGTGTGAGTTTGTGTGTGTGTGAACACAGACTCTGAATGAATCTCTTCTTTCTTTCAGACTCTGAGGTGACGGCTTTTTACTTCTGGGTGTTTTCCTCTCGTCGTGGGCGCCGCCCGGTGACAAACACACACTGGGAAAAATCTGGAAACATGTTTGAAGGGGGGAAAAAAACTGCTCAGCCTCAGGATGAGGTCGAGATTATTTATACTTAGAACTAAACTTACCTCAGGTTCTGGAATCTGCATTAAAATCTGTGAGTTACAGAAATAAGTCACCCTAATGTTTTAACACTTTTCCGATATAGTGTAGCAGTGTTGGCCTGTCACCACCCGCTCACTAAGGTCATGGATTAAAACATTAATTTCTCTATTTTATTTTGGCATGCACCCCCTAGAGGACAAAGGTTTTGTACCTACCTATTTGAAATGCTATTAAGACCCGGGTAGTGTTTATTTGTCTGTACAAACAACGTCATGCATCCCAGGCGACAGAATTCGATATATTCTATGATTAATAATAATGAGCTAAAATGCTGCCATCTAGTGGCTTTAATTTTTACACATTGCTGTTTTCCTCCAATTTCGAGGTGGAAAGCCAGATATTTTGTTATTGAGTTTTCAACATCAGAGTAAACAATGATAACAATTTAGATATACTAACATACTTATGCTAAGGTTGGTCGGTAAATATTATTGGACATCCCAAGATATTTTTAGAGGAAACTGTATTTTTTAATCCTTGACACTTTTTGACAGAATTTGTTTTCAATTCTTAGATCCTGAAATGTTCGGATTAGTCCTATTGTTGTGCAGTGTCAGTATTGCAGCCTTTTATTACGTTTATCTGGCTCGGCTGATAAATTTTATGCTAACTTTGAAAATACTTAACTGATTAAGAATGATTAAAAACAACCAAAAGATCATTTAAACTCAATTTTTTATTTTTTTTTGAAGTTTTAAAACAGTAAGAAACTAGTTTACATGAACATAATGGAATAAAGCTGGCCCTCTGCTGCCACTGCCTCTATTGGTCATTTTGTGTCACTGCATTACACCTGACCAACATTTCAGTGAAATAATCAATAAAATAACTTTTCATTAATAACTAAACTTTCTTGGGGACGTTGGTGATGATGGGTTTGGGGCGAGTCTTGAAAATCAACTTTCGTTTGATGAGTGCAGTCACAGTGTAGCACTTGGCAGCCAAGCCTGGCTCTTCAGTTTCCATGGGAACCGTTGCGTCTTTATCATCTGTTGTGATGTCGCCATCGTCACGACGACTTTCAGACCTGGAGCTCTTGGTGAGAACTGCGAAGTGCTTCTCCAGTTTGACCTGCTTGCCGTAAAGAATGTGATGTCCAACAATGAGTACTGGCACACCCTAGTGGAAGGAAGAGTGAATTTCAGACTCTGGGAAAATAACCAGTTAATCATGAGATTGTTTAAAATAATTAGTTTGTTTAAAATAATAATTTTAGTGAGTAAAAACATTTAACCTAGACAAATTTGTGTTTTTGATCGGGTCAGAATTATCATTATATTATATGTAATTACACCAAAACCAAACTCCGCTCTTTGTGGTCAGTTCATGTTCTTCTTCTTTTACCTCCTTGGTGTAGAGCAAATCTCCCATGACGTTTCCTGCCAAACCAGAGTTTTGTCTAGAGACCACCTCTCCCTGCAGCTCCACCAACAGCCACTCCGGAGGACTGCACCCATCAGGACTGCCTCTGCACAAAAAGGAACACCATCGCATACAATAAGAAGAGAGTGTGGTATACAAGAAAGGGAAAAAATAGGTATGGATGGATATCTTAGTCGTACGGACTGAGCTGAGAGCGCCCTCTAATGGTAGGATTGACTAATGCTGGCAGTAGAAGAGGAAAAAATGGACAAGAATCAAATAAAGTCAAACGAAAGACGTCCCGATACTTTTGCTGACATCTGATTTTGCCGATGTTATGTAAATATCCAATTTACCGATACTAATATTGTCCTATGCAATTATGTGCCGCCGCCTGTCACCATAAATCTCAGTGTGATCGCAGTAAATATGGCAAAATCGAGGCATTGTGTTATCGGATTTACATTATCAGAGGAAAAAACAATTTCGTTGTTACTAATATCATGTCATTTTGCCAATATCTTTCCGATAATATCGATCGACCAACAGATAACAGACATCCCAAGGATAAATGTTTACACTGAAAATATTATTATGCTGCTCCGACAGGTATAAACGATTAATGTTTGACGTGAACGCAAATTTGTTATCATGCAACACGATTGAACTGTGTAAACAAGAAAAAGCTAGTAGTGAAAGTTGTCGGGTTGTCGCCCTCAACAATCCTCCATACTGGGCGACAGCGAGTAAACAAAACAATGTTTAGTACGAATCAACAATAAAGTTAAAATTAATTTATCAAACGGATGAAAACGGTGCAGTATGTCTATGACGGTTTAACAGTCTAAAAAGTTCTGTTTCCTACCGTATAACGATCTGGACCATCTTCTGTCACCTGTGTACGACACTATGACGATTTTACAGTAAGTTCCACATGAGCCTTCACGTTAGAAGTGTCACAAAATAACACATTTATGATACAGCTTGAGTAAATCAACAACAAAACCCCAGAAGAAACATAACGATTTTATTTCCGCCGCACTTAAACGTCACTGAAGTTTCCCGCGTGTGTTGGGTTTGTTGTGACGTCTTTCCGGTTAGTTATGGGGGGGCGTTCTGCTCGGTTTCGTATATTATTTATTATCGCTGATTTACTATATGTTTTTTATTATGTCGTTTCTATTTGTAACTATTATACGATTTTTTTAACTAATAACGTTTTGAATAAATAAACACTGCGTTAAATATTAAAAATTAACGTGGTATATGAACGTGTTCATTCTCCTATCTTTGTCATTCTATTGTTTAATGGTTGTATCAATGAAATACTTATATATTTAGATTAAAAAGATAAAGCTAAATATTAAAATTTGAAAGTTTTTCTGCAAAAACAGGTCAGTAGGTGGCGGTGCTAACACACACCGAATTACTAACGACTTCCGGGTAAAAGTTCACCAACGTGGCTGCCGATGTTTTCACTGCGTGTGAATTTAAAAACGTGGAAAACAGAAAAGCTCGGTGACACCAAGAGAAGGTCGGTTTTATTTATTTATTTTTATCTCAAAGTGTGCGAATTGAAAGCAGAATGTTCTGAAACACTTTGGTTTTTGTTTGTGGAATGCGACTCTTTAATATCAAGACATGAGGTTAACCGACTATTTGGTTGGAGTTTTTGCTAAATAGAGGTCATTAATAAATGCTTTAAATAGGAACAAATATGTTGTAAACGTTCTTCGGTTGTTGTCAGGCGTGTGACGATGGTATTGATTATCTTATATACAAACTCTCAGTCATAATAGACATACTTTTGTTTTTATTTTAACCTAAATTTAGCATCAAAACCAGTCGGTTGTTATATTATAACTACAAATAGCGCATCTTCTGTGTTTTTATTTGTTTTACACCTTTGTCTTCAACGTATTCAGCAACACTATTATAATTTAATATACAAATATATATTTGATTTGTGCAAACTGATACAAGGTTCCGGTTGCGGACCGTTCAGCTTTGTTATATGGCCTGCCACTCTTTTTCAAATACATAGGTTGTTTGTATTGCGATTACTTTTCACTTTCCCAGTAGTCCCAACGTTTTCTCTGTCGTAGAGAGCTTTAAAAGCTTTTTAGCCTTCATCCATGACTTGTATGTTTATCCCAGTTCACATGTAATCATCTATCTGCAACTGACCTAGCCTGTGTCCAAATTTAGGACCAATGTGGCCCGAGTGTCAAAAGATTTTGCTCATGCCAGGTATATATGTATGACATTGTCTTGTGTCCACAGGTAGGAATGGGGGAGTTTAAGGTCCACCGCGTTCGCTTCTTTGACTACTTGCCCAGTGCGATCCGAGCACTGGCATTTAACGAAGCCTCTGAGCGAATGGCAGTGGCTCGAACAGACGGAGCATTGGAGATCTTTAACTTCAGCGACAACTACTACCAGGAGAAGGTGAGTAAATTCAGAAGAAGTTATCTCCAAGCTTTACTATTTTATACTCCAAATGTGAAATAAAATAAATCTCCTGCCATCCTGAAGATGTTTAATTTTCTTCCTGCTGCAGGTGATTCCAGGCCGAAATGGCGGAGCTGCAGAGGCTCTGTGTTGGCTCCACCACCGTCTGTTTGCTGCTGGTTTGAACGGTGAGATCACAGAGTACGACCTGGAAAACCTAAGGCCCAGGTCCAGTGTGGAGACATTTGGTGGACCTGTGTGGACCATTGGCTGCAACAGACAGGGCACCATGTTGGCTGTAGGTTCAAATCCTTTCTCCTCCATCTGCAGCATCGCTGCACCACCCTACATTTCTAAAGGAGTATGTGTGTTCCTCAGGCGGGCTGTGAGAATGGGACAGTGAAGATATTTGAAGTCCTGGAGGAGAAGATTCAGCTTCAGAGGAGCCTGGAAAGACAGAAAGGTTTGTATCGTTATATGTTGTATAAATGTCAAAAACTTTGTGGAACGTTCTGGGCTGAAAGGAGCAATGATGTGTTGGTCAGTAGTGATGTCGGCCTGTTTTTATCTGATGTCACAGGTCGAATCCTGTCTCTGTCCTGGCACCCCTCTGGAGCTCAGTTGGCAGTTGGAACCATGGACATGATCCGAATCTTCGACGTCCAGACAGGTGAGTGGACTGTCAGCACACCGTGTGGTCACAGAATGTAAGAGAGTTCTCCATTGAACATACAGTAAGGTTTGAACACAAGATCCACCAATGAAGTGCCACACGTGCACCAGAAGAGGGCGCTGTTAAATCATATGTAATCATTAGGAATAACAAGTGTTGCTGACATTGTTGGTAGAGCTGGTCGTGGAAAAGAACAACGATTTTTATGTTCAGTTCTCTGTATGTGAGTGAATACAGATTCTGATTGGCTTATTCTAATTTGACGACACTCCCCCACTCCATCCCCTCAGGCAGTGCCACACGCAGGCTTCTGGTAGACAGAGGAGTGGGAACTTGTAAAAAGAAGGAGGTGGCTGTGTGGAGCGTCCTCTTCCTCTCTGATGGAACTGTAATCAGTGGAGACTCTGCGGGAAAGGTCCAGATCTGGGACGGAGCCACGGGAACGCTAATCAGGACTCACCTGGTCACCAAATGGGACGTTCTGACTCTGGCCATGTCTCAGGTAAGACCTTCAGGACACAGAGCGGCAGGTCTCAGGTGCTTGGATGTTAAAACTGTTACTCTGGGCCCAGGATGAGAGCAGCGTGGTGGCCGGAACCTCTGAGGGCACCGTGGTCCAGTTTCAGTTCCTGCCCTGCACCATAGGACAGCAGGAGTGGGAGTGGGTCAGGACCAGGACCTTTAAGAACCACTCGCATGACGTGAGGGCGCTGGTCCACACAGACACTGCTGTGGTCTCTGGAGGTTAGCCCCGTCCCCACTGATGATGCTGATAAAGTTGATGATGATGATGATGATGATTATGGGTGACATTCTGTGTTTAGGTATGGACACTCAGCTGGTAGTGCGACCTCTGCTGGACAAAGTCGAGAAAAACACACAGGAATCTGCCCTGAGGAAAATCCTTTTCCCTCATGTGAGTTTATGTCAGATGTTGATGAAAGAATGGGGTTTCAGTCGGCTCTCGTTAAAGACTAAGTCAGTCAGTATCATCACCATTCCTCTCCCTTCTTTCTCTCTGTACAGAAGCCTCTGGTTCACTGTGCCTCCAGGTCAGGTCTCCTCTTGTTCCAGTTCACTGATCATTTAGAGCTGTGGAGATTAGGGGAGAGTGAAGGACAGGGTGAGGACACACACACACACACACACTCTTTCACATTTAAATGATGAAGCCCTTCACACAAGCCTCATCTAGTGTGCTTGTTTGATAGGAAAACCTGGTGAGAGTTTACCAGTAAAGAAAAAACCAGAAAAACTGATTCACCTGAAGGCAAAGGTCAGTCTAAATGTATAATGAAATGTTGTTGATATCCACTTGTTGTCATTGTCATGGTAACCATCTCCATGGTGGTCTGTAGAGCAGAAGCTCTTTATCAGTTTATGTTTATGGTTGTATCTGGTAGTGAGTGTCTGCTTCCCCCTGCAGGGCGATGATCATCTCTGCTGCAGTGCCTTGTCTGCATGTGGGGGTTGGTTGGCGTTCTCCACCGTCTGCAGTGTCCGACTCTACAAAGTCCACCTCAGCGACACCAGCGTCAGCCTCACCAAGGTACCGATGGTCCAACCACGAATTTTCGGCAATGGGGTTAAAAAAATTGAACCATTACTTTATTTCTCATAATTCTCCTTCCAGGTGTCCAAACTTCCCAGAATCCTTTGTTGGGCCCATCAGCTGTGTTTTTCAGCAGACTCCTCCAAACTGTTCACAGCCGGAGCCCATTCTTCAGTTCATGTCTTTTCTCTGAGTCAGTCTGAGTGTAAACACACTCACACACTTCGACCAAAAACAGGTCAGTCCATGTACATGCTTCCACTCTTCCTCTGTTTTTATCTTCCTCATCAACATTAAGAAGCAGAAGCTTTCTTAGAGGCACAGTCCACTGTTGCCCCCTATGGTCATATTGTGTCACTGAGGTCATCCTAATTTAAGGATTTCAAATAATTGAGTCAAAAAGTGGACCAGCAACTACAGAGGTCTGGTTTGTCAGAGCCAGTGAGGTTTAAAAACATGTCCAACAATGGGTAAAAACTAGGGATGTCCAATATTAACTCTCTGTCGAAAACCAAAGTGAGGACACTGTCCAACGTATTTTTTTTACATTGTCCAAAAATGTGTGTGTGTGTGTGTGTGTGTAGAGTCTAGACAGCCGCTCCACTTGCTCACAGCCAGTCAGGATGGTTATTGGTTGGCGGCTGCAAACACAGACCGTCAGGTCACCATCTACAACCTGGAAACTATGAAGGTCAGTCTTCACCCATAGATCCCTCTGAGCCAATCACAGTGGAGAACATTCTAACCTCCTTAGTCACTCTGCAGCTCCACTGTACAGTTCCAGTCTACTCCTCATGTCCAACAGCCATGGCCTTCCATCCAGTCTACAACAACCTGCTGATGACTCATGCTGACCAGCAGGTGGAGCACAAACACACACTCCCATCTTAGCTCCTTTTGTGGATGCTCTATGTAAATCTTTGCCTCACTCCCATTATTTTATGTTTGTGTCTGTGCAGCTGAGTGAGTTCTCGGTGCAGCAGCGCTCCTACACAGAGTGGAGTCGAGCTGTGCACCGACGAGGCCTCCACCCTCTGTGGCTGAACAGGGACACACCTGTCACTCACATCACCTTCAACCCCAGAAACCACGCCCATATTTTGCTGCACGACGCCTTCATGTTCTGCATCATCGACCAGACGCTAGTATGTAGAAGACATGTGTGAGGTGCCGAGCCTCGGGTTAAGAAACACTGTTCTTGATTATCTGTTGTCTCTGCAGCCCCTCCCGGATGAGAAGACACTGCTCTTCAACCAGATGATGCTGAGGAGTCTCCCTGAATCTGAGAGGATGACACACTGCCACGCCTTCAAAATCTGCAAGAACTTTAAGGTATGAAGAGTAGTTAGTGCCAAGAAACAAGATTATATAATTGATGTAAAATAGACCCAGGGCAGTAATTACAAGAATCTGGTCTGATTTTCAAGACTAAAATACTGCGCAACCTACAGGCCAGACATGGCATACAACAAGTCTTCTCTGGTTTAGCATGTGATCCTGATGTTCTTCTCCACAGAACATTCTGTCAATCAGTTTATTAGAAGACCAGTCGTTGGTGGTGGTGGAGCGCCCCCTGCTGGACATCATGTCTCAGCTGCCTGCGCCAGTGAGACAGAAGAAGTTTGCTACATAAAAGGAAAAATGAACTGCACAGTGAAATTAGGATGAGTGGCCGTTTTGTTGAAAACAGTTTTTATAAAGAGTTCAAACCTGAAGATTTACACTTCTCCACAATCGTTACTAAAATCTCAGTTCACCAGTGTTTTCAGGAAGATGATACTGAGCTGTGATGAAGGCACATGACCATCACACCCACCAGTGACCAGGAGGGGTCAGCAAAACACAACAGCACAAACGTTTTTCATAAATATCAAATGTAAAAAAAAAAACATTAATGGTTCAGTTTTTATGGAAGTGACCTCATCAATTTGTGTCCTGTTGTCTGATGACATCATCCAGTATCTGAGATGAAATTTGAGACACTGGTGAGAGTGGTCTTAAGAAGATCCCCGGTTTGGACCAGTGTTTCCCACATGATGTTTTGTGTCAGGGATCTTTCACCTTGACCATGACGTGTATGACTGAGAATCATCGACACCCATTACTGAGATGCGATTACTTGTCCATCAGTGTAGAACCATTGATTGTAGTCTCAGTTTTTTGGACCTTGGTCAGGGTATAACAATAAACAGACTGAAGTTGAAGAAAGCAGCTACAGCTGTTGCAGGTAGAGGTCGCCGGTGTGTCTGAAGCAGTAGATTCAACCAATGATGTCAACTGTTGAAATCAGACTCAATCAACCAAATAAGTATAGGTTTAAAAAAAACAATTTACCTGTTGTTAAAAAAATCACAAAAGCTAAAAATTAAAACTTTTAAGTATATGGAAAAGGGGGTCAATGATAAGATTTGGTCAAGATTGAATGTTTTGCTGACTCTGCTGATAGTGCCCCCATCTGCTACAGCAAACATTTGGACTGTAACCTGCAGTTTTTGTACCAGACCACTGTCCACAAGGCAAATAAAAAGGACCTGCTGGTTCACTGCTGCCCCCTGTGGTTAGTTTTGGAATGTGTCCGCAATCCCAAAGCCAAATCTATGAGGCTACTGCTAAATTCCCAGGTGTGTTGACTTCCTGTCGTCCACATCTACCACAACCAGCTGTCCAGGTGCTGCACACAGTAACATGACTGTTCCAAGATGGCCGACAATTCATGGTAAGGCTCTGCCTTCCAGGTGGGGAGCAGCCTCTCATTGTTGAGGGCCTGCAGCTTTGGGGTACCCTCCCTCAGCACGTGATAGAGACATGGCCAGTGGTGCTGGATTCTCAGTCGCGTCCTGCGGTCCAGTGTGATTCCACGGACGATCTTCTTGGCTCGCAGCTCCCGAAGCACTGGCAGCTTCAGTCGATTGAAGACCAGACCCCGGCTCGGCGATACGTCCAGGAATTCCAAAGAGTCTGACTCCAGGATGTAGGAGATGCCAAGGTTCCTGAGCGGCACCAGGATGTGCAGTGTGAGGGAGCGCAGGTTAGGCAGGGACTTGGTGAGTGTCTGCAGCGTGGACGGCGTCACACCTTTAAACACCCAGAAATATTTCAGCTCCAGGACACGCAGCTGCTGGAAGTTCAAGAGCAGCGACACTGAAACGTCCGACCAATCAAAATGGAGACGCATCTTTGAAATCCGTGGACACGTTTGAGTCAGTTTGGCCAACAGCTCCTGGAAACTGGTCACCTGACCAGTGACATCAAAGAGATGGAAAAAGAACCATTAACCAAAGAGCTTTATCAGTTACTGGTTGATTAAAAGAGGGAACACTAGTAGTAGTTAAAAGTCTCAGGAACCAACACTGAATAGAGAAGGGTGGTCTCTGTTATTACTTGTCTGCTAGATACCGTTCACCCTTGAGAAGCCATGAAATGCTGTTCAACTACAAGTCCAGTTGCTGACAATTAAACTTTTTTGGATATTGCATCCAGCTCTATTCTAAATGTATGTTCTGGAAAACTTAACTTTATTTAATTACCTGGTCCATCTTGGTAATGCTGTCTTGGTGAGAGCTGGAGCTGGAATGGACTCTTAGGTCTAGGGGCTCCAGGAGTGTGAAGGTCCAGTTAAGGTCCAGATGACCCAGGTCTCTGCAGTGCACATTGTCCAGCAGGTTGCTCAGAAGCTCTGCCCACTTGTTCCTGTGGTCACCCAGGTCAAAGCTGGCCTTCAGGGTTAGCAGACTGGCTCGTCGAGAAATAAGGTGGTGTGTGTAGTGGTGCACCCAGGCCTTCCAGCGCTCAAACTCTCGGTTGGACACCAGCAGCCCCTCCTGTCCGAGGTGAAAGACGCCCCTGCGGGAGTAGTCTGCGACTCTCCACAGCTTCCAGGAGCGCACCAGGCAGCTCCAGCTCAGACAGACCAGGGCGCAGCTGCATTTGTCCACTTCGTTCAGAAAAGACAGTATGTGCAGCTGACACTCCACTGGCAGCAGGTTGAAGGGGAAGATGTCGTCTGCTGCTTTACGGCGACTGCTCACAGGGACTAAAGGTCTTTTTCTTGGTGGCATGACAGCAAACAAGGTAATGGTGATTACTGTTGAAGATCAGAGCCTCCACCTGAAGGTCCGAGGGCCCTTGCTTCCCATAAATGTCCGAGGCCTATAAAAAATCAGACGAAGTTATTAAATAATGTAGTAAGAGATTTAAAAAACACGATTAATGATGCTAAATATTGGATTTACTAGGATATCGGTTTTTAAGGGTTATCTTCACGATACATTTTTGTAAGGACGTGTTTCATAGTCAAATCTTTACAAATCTCGGTTTTAAAATGTGTTTTGGACCAAAGATTACAATTTTAAAATTTAACATTATGATCGATCCCCACTGATACAGGAACTCTATCACGTACAACAATTTATTTTTCACTTGTTCGTGACATTGGTGGTCACAACTATGATAATTTAATCCAGAGACGCATACTGGCCACACGAGGAAGGAGTAACATGATGCTTTAATCTGTTTGTACTATGAGCTGGCACTGAGCATCGTTGTCCTTCTTACAATGCAATCGATAATTTACCAAAAAAGGCTCTTGCCTTTTTTGATAAATTGTGTTTTTTTGGTAATACCAAGCTTTTAAAAAAATGCCAAGTTTACCTTTTGGTCGAAAGGATATACAGTTAAATAGCTAAGTTGTTAGCATCTAACAGGCAGCAGACAGGAGACTTCGATTCCATTTAAACTAGTGACATAATTTAAATTATAAAGTTGAAGATAAACGTTCACGTCATCAACTCTAATGGAACTGAAATACGTTAATAATAACCCATAAACACCGTGACAGCAGCCGTAGGTGGAACCTAAGCGGGCCGGTTGGACTTAGCACTGGACCAGCTGAACTCTGTTGTTGTTTTGTTGGGACCACGATGACGTCATCAAGCTGCGCGTTGTGTTGCACGTACAAGTTTACACCGGCGTTGTGCAGGCGGGCGGAGTCAGTGTTGGTTACGTTATTCATAATGCATAATGAACGGTACAGTAATCCGATTTTGTAGAATTATTCTAACAACGACTCTGTGTCGTTAATTTCTACCAGCAAAGGGCATTGCTAATATTTGCCTTGGTAACGAACAATTGGAAATTGGGGTAAAAAACTTGTGTTGCGTATCGTAATTCATCAATTTGTCATATTCTGTTAAAAAACGTTTTACGGTCTTTGTAGATGTATACACAGTACGTGTTTATTCCTTAACCAAACACTTAAAGCTGTAATAAAGATACACCGGCCTTTTACTCGAGTTGACGCTTTCAATAGCTTCACGTTTATTATTATTATTATATTTCTCATCTAGACAACCTTTTAAATTTTAGTTGGCCTTATTTGAGAGTGAGATTAAAACAGAATAGTCTCAAAAAATACGTGTACACCCAAACTTCGTTCTATGTTCAAGTCGTTTTCGACGGTATGTGAAGGGCCCTCATCGTCCTGTCCTGAGCATGAGGATGACGTGAGCCAATGGGATTATAGAAATATTGCGGGTGTGTCATGTGACGACTCCCGCCCCTTCGCCTTTTGTGGCCACACCCACCACCTCTAAATAGGCGGGAGGCTGCGAACGTCTTCATTCGTCGCTGACGCCGCTGCAGAAGAAGTCTTCAATACGTTTGTCTACTGACGACTCCAATAGCTGCGAACGAAAGACAAAGTCGACAGAAAATTTTAAATAAAGTCAGAGGGAAGTGAATTCGTTCATTTAGAGTTATAAAAGAAAATAAAGGGGGTTTTACTCGCGTTTACTGAAAACCACAAACCATGAAAACCAAATTCATCAACGGGGTTTCGTCCTCTCCGTCCATGTCTCTGGGGCTGTTGGTGACTGAGAACGCCCTACAGGTCCAGCCTGAGATCCGTGTGGAACAGCAGTTTAAGGACGCCCAGTTGGACCCCGACACCCGCCAGAGGGCGTTTCTGTGGTGTCGTGAGTTTTTGCACGGAGCCTGGAAGAAGCTGGAGGAGGAGGAGTTCCGCATCAGTGTGATCAGGTACGCAGTGTTCCCGTTATTATTTATTAAATTCAGATTATGTCAACCGTCTCTTTAACCATGTCAGTGAATGCAACAGCCAGGATCCTATCATAAATGGTCGCAGATGTGTGATTAAAAACAGTAAAATTGTATATTACTATTATAAACACATATAATAATACATGCCTTTGGCAGTAAATCGCCCTGGCACCATGAATATAGTTAAAACCTTAAGAAAATAATGTTAAAGCTCAGATAAGCTTTAGTGTCTTTCCTGTTGAATATATCCAACTGTTACTAGTTGAAGTACGAGTACGAGAGCTGGACTGCTGCATCATCATCATCACCACCTCACCACTGTGTCCCTCCGCCTTCCTTTAACAAAATAGTCCCGTGATACATTCCATTCCAGTGACGTACCTTTTAACAAAATGAGTCACTAGAACTGTATGTAATGTGTACCACAGTGTTATGCTCACATGGGCGTGGCCCATCTGCTCATATACATGAATGACGTCACAACTTCTCTATGTGTCCTCTAGGGGGGGTCTGAGCAACAAGCTCTTCCTGTGTAGCCTTCCCGACAGCATAGACAGCGACGGTGACGAGCCCAGGAGTGTTCTGCTCCGACTCTACGGTGCCATCTTGCAGGTGGGAATCCCATCGCAGTCATGTGACTCTGGGAAAATTAAGCTAAGACAAAACTTTAAAAACAGTCTCATCTTCATCGCTAAAACAATGAAATGGTATGCTAGCTCGAGTAGAAACGGTGGGTTCAGTTAAGCCGAGAATGGCTTCGCAAGTTACGCCAACATTACAAATTTGTAGTGCTCTGTGGCGCCCCCTGTACTTAAAAATTAAAGGCAGGTAACAACTGGCCAATAAGTGGGATAGAAATAAGTACATTATATTAGACAAGAGTTACTGTGATCTATTTTCGTCTTGTGTGTTCTAATAGTGTGACAAGACCGGAATGAGCAAAATGTTCTATAGATTTTACTGTACATTTGCTGCTTTTCCTCAGTCTTGAACATATTAACCAAAGTCCATCGAGAAAATCAGTGATTTTAGTTCAGAACAAAGTACATCAAGATAAACAGTGATTACTAATCCAGGGGGCGCTCACAACGCACTATCAATTTTTTAACATGTAAACACAATGCAAAATAACTCAAACAGTCACTCTTTAGCTACTATACATTTTCTACCCTTATTTTTTACTTTATTAATGTTGCTCCACAAAAGAACATCAGGATATTTAATCTAAAGTAATTTGGGTTAGAAATGTTATAGGTGTGTGTGTTTAATTTGTGCTTGTTTTAGCGTTCATGCTTGTGTGTTAGCGTGTTAGGTACATGCTGATGTACCCCCATGGCTGTACATGCGTGTGTTCTTTGCCGTAGGCTTCCCAAAGGAGCATGCCTTGGGCACGCTATTTTCCAAGTGAAGCCACCCATAACCACGGTACAGTATGAGATCTCTGAAGCCTCAAAGACGTTAACACAGAGTTTCTTAAACACAGAAGCTGACGCCCACCATGCGGCGGGGTTTGTGTAAGGTCTATTTATACAGGTAGAAAGTTTGTTAGCATAAACTTTACCCGACTGAAACATCACGTAAAACAAGTATCGCTGAGTAAAATCAAGATTTTGGGTTGTTAAGCTAACATTAACTTTAGCTAACTTATAGCATTAACCTAAATTTTTTTGGGCAGATTTAAGTTCAAACCTTCTAGCAACATTTTTCTATGGGCTAACCTTTAGCAAATATGTAATTTAGATTTAGACTAACCATTAACTAAATACTCAACCGGCTTTTTGACATTTAGCCAAAATTTTAGCTAATACTTCTTTATCCTTCATTTAAGCTTGAACATCAGCTGTTTTAGGTTAACCTGCAATTAAAATCTCAGCTTTTTAAGGCTAACCAATGTCGATGGCTGTAGTAGTACATTATCTTAAACTATAGCTTAGCTAATTCTGATCTTAATCTTCCTAGTCATTAGGCTAACGTTAATCATGAGCTTTAGCTTTCTGCTAAGTTTATCGTTAGGCCAACCACTAAGTAAAAACTTTCCTTATGCTTATATTTAACCTTAAAGCTTCAACTAACTTTGGTTGACTCATAACCTTCTAACTTCTTAGCTGTGAAAGACTAGCGCCAAACTCACTGTTTCACCGTTTAGCTTAAGGCTATCTTTTAGTCCTGTCCTGTCACCTTGTTTTACCTTAGACTTTTGCCAAAAATCAGCAAATGAGCTCTGATGCAATCTGTCAACATTTCAACAATCGTAACCTCAATCAAAAATAACTGATCCTGAATCCTGAACTAATCCTGTTGCTTCTCTGCCTCCCTTATCTCCTAAAATGACGTGGCATCAGTGTCCACAGAGCACTCTCATGACAACTAGTTGCTGACAGTTTTAAAGATAAGAGCTGAGTCACACAAATGGAATGAGTGCAGGGAATAACAAAAAAAGAGGAAGAAAATATGTTTGTACAGCTGCCGTTTTTAGATCTGTTGTTTATGACACTGATGTTAATGCTGTGAACAGCACATCTTGTTTGTTCCTCTGGTGAACCACAGAGGGAGAGAGAAGCACGGAAAAATCCACACAGTTCTATATATCCTTAAATTCATTAGTAAGGGGTTATTTTGATTTTCATAGATAATCTACTCATTAATAGGCAAGAGGCCTACGAGCAATTAGCTTTTATGGCTCACGTTGTCCCAGAGACTATGGAACGCCACGTCCTTCACCAAGACGACGGCCGCAGCATCTGTTGCTTCATCAGATCTTGAACACAGTCAGGAAGTCGGCAGCATTGACTGAACAAACTGAGGGCTGTGTTTCTGGGGAATGGTGAAATGTGAAGATGTGCATGCTGGGAACAAAATGTCCTCATGATACAAAAAAACCATCTAGCTGTGTAAATAATATAAACATAAAAATATTGTCCAAACTCTTGGTTTTGGATTCCGATATCAAAACAATGTATAAGACAATACAAACGCAAAATCTTAACTCAAACCAACTCTAGCGCCCTCTTTCTGTCATGTAAGGTTAACAAAAACCAGTGAAAGTGAAATGTGACCGATCAGGACTTTTTAGTAGTAGCAGTTTCAGGAGCGAGCTATGTGATTGGACATTAACCTGGTGAGATCTCCTGTTCTTCTGTTTCCTCTCTTCTGACTGGTGTTGAACAGAACTCAGAGTCTGGCTGTGTCTCTGAACTCATACTGTACTGTCTGTGCTACAGAGGCTTTAGTCTTCTGCTGATGTCATCACTCGCCAAGGCCTTCGCACCCTTTCACGCAAACCTCTTTCTTCTTCTGTCCACAGATGTCCTGCAACAAAGGAGAATCCACACAATCGGACAAAGAAAACCAGACCCAGGTCAGTGTCAATGGTTGGTGCTAGCATCTGAAGCTATGGCTAAATACAAGTTGGTGCTGGTGTCTGTTAGCCAGGACAAAGTAACAGTTAGTATTAAGGAGGTGAAAGTCCGTAGGATTGGATGCAACACAAACCACATCAAAAAAACAATCTCCAGACACTGAACTGTGACATGTGACTTCCTCCCCAACTGCACTTCCTGCCGTTGGCTCCATTCCAGAGACTTCCTGTTTAAAATGTAAATGTCGGTCTTACCCTCACATGCTCTCTGAGAGCTGACGTTGGGGGAAGTTATTCTGAGTGTGACGGCGGCCCCTGGCCTGCACCTGTGTCACTGCACCTCAGATGCCCAGTCTGGCCTTGACCTGATGAAACAGGTGCGGCACCAAGCCGACACTTTAACCCACTTAGTCAGTAATCCCCCCCTGTGTGGGCTCAGATACACAGCTGGGTTGAGCTGGGGTGAGATTATCTAACCCATCGCTATCACATTGAGAGGTAGGGAAATGAGATACCATCCCACTAGGTGGCAGCAATTTGATATAAAAAGACATTTTTTTAGATTTTCTCTTAGTTACTTTCTTAATTTCCTGAAAGTAGATCAGTGTTGTGTTCAACTAAACAGCACCAGGCGTCACTCTGAGTAAATAAAAATGCAGAGACTGTTGCATCTACTACAGATGAGTAGGTGACAGAAAAGATGAAGCGAAGAAGAGTAGAACATAAGTAACTGAATGACACTCCCTTAAAGATCAGCGGGCCTGGAGGATCTGCAGGTTCTCGAAGGTTCTGTTGCAAAGACTGGTGACATAGAACCGTCACCCTGTCAGCTCCTAGTCTGTAAACTGAAACCACTTTAATGTTCAGTTCTGGGCCGTCCTGTTGTCACTGATGGGAAATCTCTCTCCCATGAATTGGTCAGTACTCTTGCCTCTGGACTGTTCTCATGCTGGACCCGCAGCACCAAACACATTCCCTGGACCACAGCCAGAACCCCAGTGCTTGGATACAGCACAGTAACCACAGTAACCCCTCTGAAGGTCATTCACATTCTGTCCAACCCACGATGGTCCAACGTTTAACCCGTGGTTTGCCCCACAGCTTGTGGTCCAATTGTGTCCATCAGACTCTTTACCTTCTGAGAGATGTGAGAACATCTGTTCCAGTAGGAGACATTCCACATGCTGATAATGATAATGTTTTTGATGTCGATAACGATACAGTGGGGCAGTGGTTTATGTATATGTCAATGATTTCTTTAGGTCATATATATATATATATACTATTTCTGTTGTTCCAGGGCACGGAGGCCATGGTTCTGGAGAGCGTGATGTTCGCCATCCTGGCTGAGAGGGAACTGGGTCCAAAACTCTACGGCATTTTCCCTCAAGGTCGACTGGAGGAGTACCTTCCTGTGAGTGGCTGTGTACTTGCACTTGTTGATTGTTGAGTTGGGCAATGAAGGATTCTGGGGTGTTTCTAATGGAGTGACTGTATTTTGCCTTTGTAAACGTTGTGTTTCTAATTCTGATTCCACAGAGTCGTAAACTCGACACCAGGGAATTGAGTTACCCTTCCATCTCAGCTGAGGTGGCAGAGAAGATGGCCAAGTTCCATGCCATGAGAATGCCCTTCAACAAGGAACCCAAGTGGCTGTTCGGAACCATGGAGAAGTGAGTCTCGCCTACCTCGCAGTGTTGTTGGACTCTGCGTGAACCGAATAGTGACACAGATCAACGTTGAGGCGTCCTGACACCTGTCCTCATTTTCATTATCGTTAACTGCACACGCACCATGTCATAAAAACATTAATGCGAACAATAACGTCTGCCGATAGGAACACAGGTGACCCACTTTCTGAAGGCAAAGTTGAAATATATTGGCACACTTGACCGTAGGTAGTAGGTTTCTGGGTCGTCTCTGGGCCAAACCGTCACAGTTCAAAGACGATAGCCACGTTATCAGACATTCTCTACTTTTATTAGAGTGTAAAACTGTTTTGTTTTTGTTTTTTTAACCAGGAAACGTATCCACGCTTAAGACTTCCGACACAAGGTTATCAACACTAGTTGACGTGAAAGATGTAAACTTTGAACTTATGGTCTTGGCTTATAGACTGGTGGAAAAACACCAGTTTTCTTCCATGATACATTGTTCTTATCAGCCCACATGATAATTCATAAGGTGTGATCTTAACTTCCGATGACATTCCTTGAGTGTTGTACAGTGGTGTTCACTGACAAAAGTCCACTGTACTTTTCCACTCTGACTTACCTCCACCTCGGTCTTTCCTCATCCTCACTGAGGAACTCCTCTGTGACCTGAATCTGTTGTAAACAGAGATCACGTTTATGAGATCAATAATCTCACAAACAGAGATTATTTTTGAAAATATCCAAACACTGTTCACACTTGGTGTCCTGTTTTTGCCAAAGGAAACTTCATGAACAATCTTGATGCTGCTACGGAAGGAACCAACAAAACACTTTTAATCTATGTCATCTTGAGATCATTTCTTATTCTTAATAGGATATTTTAGACAAAGTCTAAAATCATTGATATTCTATATGAGGTTTGGTGTGATAGTTCCAGATCTCTGTGATGTCTAATGAGTTGCGATCCTTTGTTGTATTATCACCAGGTACATGGACCAGGTGATGAAACTGGACTTCACCAGAGAATCTGACCTCTGTCTTTACAACCGTCTGCTGAGCTACAACTTGCCACAGGAAATGGAAAAACTGAAGTATGTTTTCTCACATACATGAATTAATACATATCAGGCCCTACATCTGGTTTTACTGGTCAGACCAGGGTTGCTGACACATCACTCTGTGACAATGGTTCTTCTCTTCTCTCCAGGTCTCTGCTTGACTCCACTCCTTCTCCTGTTGTCTTCTGTCACAACGACTGTCAGGAAGGTCAGTCATGTGACACCTAGCCCCACCCTCTGATGCTGTTGTTCCTAAAATAAACTGATGTGTTTTTTTTTCCTTTGCGCCCTTCAGGGAATGTCCTACTGCTGAATACTCAGTCCATAGAGGACACACAGAAGCTGATGCTCATCGACTTTGAGTACAGCAGCTACAACTTCAGGTGAGCCCACACGTACTACAGCTGGAAGTACTACAACAGAGGGTACTACAGCTGGAAGTACTACAAAGGAAGCTGAAAGTACTACCAGCTGGAGTATTCCTCCCTTCCATTGTTTTCTTTTGTCTTTGTCCTCCTCTCTCTCTGCCTCTCCTTGTCCCACTACACCTTCCCTTCACGTTTCTTTCCTTCTCCTCTCCCTCCTCTGTTTTCCCCGCAGTCTGCATATTTCAGTAGATCACTGCAGTCCTTATGTAACTGTACTGTGAGATCAACCAATCAGGAGAGAGAGGGATGTTGAGAACAGATGGGGAGGGGTCTTAGCACACACACACACACACACACACACACTTCAGCACTGAACTGTGGCCCCTTCAAGTCTCCCCAATGAAGAACAAACACATGAACCTCTCATGTATGTGTCTTGGGGGCGTGTCCTGTCCAGACTCCTGTGGAGCGAATCAGAGAGGGCGGTAGAGGGGCTTGGTGTTGGGTTTGTTTTCCCAGCTGCTGATAAAAGCAGCGTGGGAATCTCACATGTGGATCGGATCCAGGACTCCAGCTACAGACACACCAAACTTGAGTCTTTGACTCAGCAAACTGTTCAAGTCTGGAAAGTCTGTTTTTTTTTTGACATTTCTATTAAGCGTCTGTTTGGATGGAATGTAGTGACACGCCTTAGTCAACTCACAATTTCCTGCCCAAATACCTGCCGTGTTTTGTTATAGCAAACAGCAGTAACTTTTTCCACTCTTAAAATAATAGCAGTGGGCGCAGTTGCACGCATCTGACACACAGACCACACCCTAAAATGTTGAGTGCAGTACTCGAGTTGACCACTAGTGCAAAATAGAGAGGAAAATTTTTTGTTCAAGGACGAGGCATGGAGAATGGCTGTGTGAGCACTGACCCCTGTGGTCAGAAGTGGTAATGCAGCTAGGGAAAATCTTCAGCAGAGCTTATCCATTACTATTTATCTAACGCAATATTGCATATTTATATTAATAAGATATATGAAACTTTTTAACAGTAATACACTCTATATAGATGCATTTTATTTATTTATTTTTTTTCCTCTCATTTTCCCACAGAGGCTTTGACATTGGAAACCACTTCTGTGAGTGGATGTACAACTACGACTGTGACGAGTTCCCTTTCTTCAAAGTTGACGCACAGGCATATCCATCAAAGATGCAGCAGGTTTGTGTGTTTGTTAACGTCTGTGTTGACTGTGTGTGTGGAGACTGTATCAAACCTGTGGTCTCTCTCTCTCTCTCTCTCCACAGCTTCACTTCATTACACACTATCTGCGTGAGTCTCATGGCGGCTTTGATGATCTGAGTGAGAAGGAGCAGAAGAGGCTGAGGGAGGACATGTACCAGGAGGTGAACAGGTGAGTCCTCATGAACAACATCAAGGCTAAACGTTCTGGAGACTGCAGAGGTCATTAAATAATGTGTGTATCCGTGTCCACAGGTTCTCTCTGGCATCCCACTTCTTCTGGGGCTTGTGGTCCATCATCCAGGCTCGACTCTCCACCATAAAGTTTGGATACCTGGTGAGTAAATATTTAATGTTCAGTTTACCGAGTCAGCAAGTCAGAGCGACTGGTCAGAGCGACAGGTCACATCTTTCCTTGTTTTTGGCAGGACTACGCACTCGCTCGATTTGACGCCTACTTCCAGCAGAAGAAGATCTGGACGGAGTAAGAAAGGGAGAGGAAAAAAGAGAGGATTGGTTCCAGCATGTTAAGACAAAGGTCTGACAATGAGCTCCGCCCCTATCTCTACACTTGCAGCTAAGCGTAGACTCGCTGCTGCCTCCTGCTGGTGCATTTTAAGGCTTGACTCCTTGAAAATACCAACCCCTAATCCTTTGCAGCTCAGAGCTCTTGCTGTGATGTATAGATACCTGAATCAAACTGATTGCTTCGGAAGAAAAGATTTAGAGATGGGCAAGACTCTAGAGCCCCCTGCTGGGTGATGGGATTACTACAATTTGCAGTGTTTACATAATAATAATACAGCTGTTAGCTATGACGTTTTTATTTTGCTTTTACCACATATTCTGAGATGTGGCTGCACCAATATGCTGCGGTGACAGCTAGAGGGTTGTACAGTGGCAGTAAAATTGCGAGACTTAAGTTGGAATGTTATGTGTGCAAACAACAATAATAGAAAAAACACCATAGACCGATGATCAAGTTATCCCCTAACTCTCCACACCAATGTCCTTGGGGAAAAATTTGAGATTTCAGCTCAAAGAACAAGACCTGTCGGTTCACTACTGCCCCCTGTGGCCAGTTTGTGTCTATGAGCTAAAGTTGAACCAATGATTCCAATTTGTTTCGTCCCATTTGTACTATGTGGTGGAGGTGGCAATGGATCAACAACTACTGTGTTTCCGTCAAGTAGAATCACTTTTTCTCCATTGACTTTAGTGTGAACGAAATTCACTGATTTTCTCCATAGACTTTGGTCTGAGTTTAAATCACTGGCTTTCGTCCGACTTGAAGTTTTCTTTCATCTGATTCTGGACTCTTACTCGAGTTCCTCACTTTGTTACTAATGGCACCTTGAGAACTGAGCCAGGGCTCCTCTATGTTGAACTGTTACACTGATGACTGTGACTCAAACTGTGGCTCTGTGCTCAATCAGTGACTTCTTTAATGCAAAAACAGGCCATGTGATCTTCTAAACAGGATTGGCTTTGTTAATCTCCGTCGTCTCGTATGTGATTCCTTGTGTAAATCCACTTTAATCCACACTATGTTTACACCCCACCCAAGATGTGGACAACATTGTGTAATGTCTAAAAAATATTGACTTTTCACAATCGGAGTCAAACATTTCTGACCCTGAATGTTAAAAAAAAACTGTTTTCCTGCCTCCCTCTTAGATCTATGTTGGTTCAAACATTCCAGTGTCGGAAATAGCCAAGGTTTGTCACTTTCATGCCATCTTATGACAGACTGACGGAATATTTTAGTTTTCGTTAGAAATCTCCGAGACTGTGTAGCCTCTGTTTAAATGGCATTTAAATTGTTTTTAAAAGGGGCAATGTTTGTCAGGGGGCAGAGTTACGGTACCAGAAAGATACTTCCTGATTACAGTATTCCATCTTCCTGTCTACCGCAGCTGTGAACCGCTGATAACAGAGAGTGGCAAGTAATAATCAAACTGTGTTGTGTTGTAATTGGCTGTTACAAGTAACATATATACAGCATGCTAAGAATGTGATTGATTCTAATGGTCACAACATTAGTTAGTGACTCTACTGTGACAATCCTGTGGAAATATGCATTACACACTAACACTACTAACTTGTTAAGGTTTCATGTTTCATGATTGATTTTTACATTTTCAACCAGATGGTGGCGTGAATGTAGATGGAGATGGTAGATGAGCTGTGGTCTCTGTTTCGAGGGTTAATTTTCTGGTTTTAACGTCACATGTTACAGTCGTTATAAATGACTAATGGGATGTTAGCATCAGCACATGCTAATTTCTTGCTACGGGAGATCAGTGGACACTTACACCTGGACAAGTCTGTGTCGCTTGATGCACTTTGAACTGAAAGAAATAAAAATGTTGGACATAAAGAAAACCTCATAATTATGAAAAATATAAGTTTGAAAGTATTTAACTTTAGACTGTGACTATATTTTTCATCAAAATGTGATATATTTTGTATTTTTATTGTTTTAGTTAAAATGTAAATGTGTGTGTTTGTTAAAAACAACTTCCTTATACGTTGATGCTGTCTTTTTTTTAAATCTTTTTTTAAATCTTTAGACCCTTTTTGCCATCATTACTGTGTAAAAATGTTTAATCGTAAACAACTTTTTCTGTTTGGTCCACAGTAAATAAATAAATAAATCAAAGAATAATGACCAGAAGTGTTTGTCTTCACTTCAGTTTAAACAAGAACAAAACCATGGGTCTGTTTGAGTTCTGGTTTTGGTCCTAGTTCTAAGGGACCAGTCCTGGTTCTGAGTTCCAAGAAGAACAGCTGTAAGTACTATGGTACTGAGCACTCATTGAACCGTTAAACACAACTCCAAGACCATATAATGATTTACCAGTGAAAAACTCTCAGAACACACACCACCAACATGCACTCACAGTGGTTTGGTCTGTTAGCTCCAGATGGGGTGGGTGTCTGAGCGTAAGACAGATTCCTTTGAGACTGAGGAATGCAGAGGAGTGGACAGGTCAGTGACCAGAGAGGAAACAAAGAGCGGACTCCTGATAATCACCACCCTTATTCTCCACAGTCTGAAGTCAAACTAGCAAGCCCTGTGTCGATGACACCAACGTGTTGATTTGTAGTTATAAGGAATCACACACTTCTGAAGAAGAATCTTTGATCTTTTATGGTTGACCAAATGTGTTAAGAATTATTACAAATGCTTTTGCTTTGAGCCAAATGAAAGTTTTCCACTGTGGGTCCATTTTGATTTCACATTGGAAGATAAAGTATTGGTTTTAATGAGATTTTTTTTTTCCTTGTTGAATTCCATCCATGCTGTGTCAGCTGGTGTTGTCTACAGCTGGAGAAGTTGTATTAAAATTGGTGACAGACTCAATTCCTAAACTTTTGTTCAGTCATTCATTTGTTGTCATCTGTTTGTCCGTTGTCAGGTCGCAGGGGCAGCTGGCTCCACCCATATCACATTGCAGAGACCATAGTGTGAGCCTTCCTATGGGTGGTAAACCCACAACAATGGAAAAACTTTTTTTTTAATAAAAATCTGTTTGGAAATATCCCAATCTACCTACATTCACATTCCCAACACGTTCACTTAGATTTTCCCATTTTGATACAGACCACATTATTTATTTACTGTATCTACTATATATATGTAATGTAGTTACTTCAACGATATTATGTTATTTACTGGGTCAAACTAACGTCAGTTAAGTCTGTCATTTTTAAGGTCCACCAGGTGTCAGTATTCAATGACATTGCATCGACACGCTTACCGTAGGTTCGCCATAAATATCAACCGTAAAAATTATTTATTACTCTGTGGCGACACCCAGTGGTTAAATCTCACACTAGCCTCTTTTTTCCTTGTTGCATGAAACGTATAAACCTATAATAAATACTGCACGACAGAGCGATCGATTTCGTTAAAATATGTAAAACTCGTGATCCACTTTAACGTACTTTCTGATGCGGGGTCTTTATGAACTTCCTGTTTCGTCATTTCCTGGTGTGTTTGGCGTCTTTCTCGAGCGTCCCTTGCTTCTAAAGTCATTTTATTTTCACAGGTTAGTTGCTTGTTTTCGTATTTTTTTGTTTTGTTTTTACGTTAAAAACAAACAGATACTTCCTGTCGTTACCGCGGCGGTTTGTCTTTACGTCAAAACATGTCCCGACCAAACCAAACAATTTTAAATTGTGACACAACTAGTTTTAAACAAAGTTCATATTTGTGTGACATCATTCCCTGTTCTCGTGATGTCGAACCTTTCATCGTTGTAATTAATTTTGGTTATTTGTTTTGGCTATGTTAGCATCTTTAGCATTGCTATTCTTTCCAGTCTAATCTTTAGATATTCTATAGATAACGTCGGCGTTTTATCTTATCTTTTTTAGGCTTATATTTAATATTTTGAATTATCGTCGAGAGCCATGCGTTTTCTTTTATATTAAGACATTTTGTCCTTATTTTCACAACTGTTTCCTGTCTTGCTGCTTAAATACCCACAACAGCAAACGCAGTTAACGCTTCAATCAAATAAACAGAGATACAACAATGTCAGATCTTTTAAAAATGACAATATAGGGTTTTATTTAAATATGACAACTTTTTTGTCTTTGGCCAGTGTGTGGTCATTCCCTTCACTGCAGCGTCCTCTTCAGGAACTGGACCAGGAGGTGATGAGGGAAACCAAAGTCCATCTGAATCACCACGAACCCCTGAGAGAAGACAAGAGTCCGGGCTTCAGACCACGGTCAGAAAATCCACTCTTGCTGGGCTAACTTTTAGCTTCTGTTTGGTGAACTTATGTATAAAGTTTTATCATTAGCTTCCACTCACATCACGAGGAATCACTTCAGGATTAATGATGTCAAATAGATTGGCTCCCTGTTTGTCCAGGAGTCTGGTCACTTCCTGCTCCAGAACTGCAGAACAATTGAAAATTGTTTTTTTAACAATGTAAGCGAATGAATCATGAAGTCTGAATATCACTGTTTTATCCTGTTTTTCAGGGGTTGCCACACCTTAGTCTTTTATATCATCATAGATTATCTGCTGAGTCTTTATTTACTTTATTATTTACTATGAACTCACCAGACAAAACTTTTGGAATCCCAATCTTTTCGATTGCTTCCCTGACGAACTCAACTGCTTGTTCATAGTTCTGCTGGTAACACATGTCATCAAAGCATTAAACATTTTTACCCATTAATTTTCCTCTAATTAAGATTGAGTAACGAAACATGTATTGTCTTTTGTATGTAAATATCAAGACACACAAAAAATATATATATAATAGTAATAATAATTAAATAATAACAATGAAATATTTTTTTTTACTGTGTTGTTGGTTGATGGCAAATTAGCCTCAGTCACAAAAATCCTGCAAGAGACAAACATCACTTATCAAACTGACGTAAACACCAGCAGATGAAAAATATAATGAGAAAAACAAGTGAAAAAGACATTTTTACTCTGAAGGGATTCCATGCAGATAAAGTTTCTTATCAGAGTAGGAGGCTTGGACATTAGTGGTCACATTCTGCAGGTAAATACATAAAACAAAAGACATAAAGACAGTAGCGCGGTTAACTCAGCGGATTAAAGAAATAATTACATTTGAGTTTAGATGTTGTTATTTAACTTTCTACAGGTCAGTTTGAAGGTGTTGCAGTTGTTGTTACTGACATTAAAAAACAAAGTTACAAACAACAAATTACCGCCTGGAAAGTCAGCACCGGTGACGTTTGACCACACCCACAGGTCAGCTGACCAGAAGCCTCCGCCCACACTCTGGTTCCTGAGGAAGAGGTGTTGAGGAATGGAAGAGAAGAACTCCAAACTGAGAGCTGGGGACTCTGGGAGAAACACTGAGAAATACCACAAATATATTAAACAAGTGTCCTCTCAAATATCGTATGTACACGTCATCTGTTTTCTCACCTCTCTGATGACCTCTGGTGGTTGACTAGAGAGACTGGTGTTGAAAAGTTCCTTGGAAAAAAAAAAACATGTTTGCTCAAAAAAGTTTCCCAGAGATACAGATAGAGAGGGCGCTCTCTACAGGACGACCCACTTTGAGCTCCTCTGCAGAGATGTTGAGGTGAAATCGTCCATCTTCGTGAGCGGCTGCAACCATGGGGTTAAACAGCTGGTCTGGACCAGAACACAAACACAGCTGGTGTTAAACCAGAACCAAACTGGACCAACTGTAGAGATTTCAGACATAAAAACAAACTGACCTGAAAGCCAGAAGTACAACATCCGGTCTTCAGTCAGGTGACTCGGATGGAAGACTGAATCAGTGATGAGGGTGGAGTGGTTCTGGTACCGGGTCAGTCCCTGGAACAGAGGACAGAGACAAGAACAAGGTCACACTCAGTTACCTGCTGTCCTCCAGTTTCAGGGAGTGAAACAGTTATTTGTGAAACAGTTGGCGGGGGGCGCCAGAGTTCACCTTGTGGTAAGATTCAATGTAATTGGCAGAGATGACGGGAGCAGCAGTGACACCGATGTCCACGCTGATGTCTCCGTCACTGAGGAACTGCTCTGGAAGACAACCACACACTGTGTTATCTGATGGTGGTGTCACTGATCTACGTCCTTGATTCAAAGAGAAACAACTGACTGACAGATAGCGCCACCTGCTGTTAATACCCCTTCATCAACAGAACTTAATGAAAATGTATTAGCTGATTAGAAAATTGAAATTTAGCACCCCCTGGTGAATTGAATACTGAACGATCATCACCTGCTGTGTCCTGTATGAAGTCGGCCAGGATATTTGCCACCTTGTTGATCTCCTTACAGATCTGCAGAGATTCAAACCCAGACCGTCCTCATGGTTACAGTGTTCATTTACTCTTACAGGGTTATGTCTCAGTTAAGACCAGGCTCGAGAGTGTAGGCTCCAGGGCGCCCTCACCTGGCTCTTGACCAGTAGCTTGACTGTGAAGGTGATGGTGTCCGTGAAGAGCTTCTTCAGCCAGTTTGGTCTGAACATAACGACCAATGGGAAGGCAGGAAATGTTATCACATGACTTAAGGTCCAGATAGAATTTCAGTTCACTCTGATTTAACCTGCTGTTTAACATGATGGAAAATGTGTGAACATTAGCTAAAACATCTTGAAAGAGTATAAATAGTTAGTAGGGATGTCTGGTTTTCATTGATAAAGAGAAAGTCAACACGGTAATGCCTGGGTTTTACCAAGAGATGAATGGCCTACAAATGGGTTTGGGAAATACAGCTGTATATAAACATGTTTAAATCGTATGTCCCTGGCGGTTAATGATTAATAACCAGACTACTCACTCCCTGTCGCCCTGCAGGTGGAGATGGAGCTTGTGAAAGTTAAGGTAACAGTCAGAGGCATCTGCTGCAACTTTGCCTTTACCGCAGTCTGACAGAGGAGAATGGAAACAGGTAACAACGTCGCCACACAAACACACACACATGTTAAATCCACAGCTGTCTTCGTGTTTGGACTCACAGAGTTTGGGGTTGATTCCCAGATCGATCTGAGATTCGATCTCAAAGTCCAGCGAGTCTCCAACATTAAGGCTGGACCATGAACAAAAATAAGTAACAGAAGAAGAAATAATGGTTGAAGTGATTGTAATCAATGCAATACTTAATAATTAATATATGTACGATGTGATAGGTCATGTGACTTACAGCCAGCTGCCATAGCCGTACTGTACTGTTCCTTTGAAAAACGCAGACACGTTGCTGATCTCCATGTCGATGCCGTCGCCCGCTCGTAGGGCGAACGAACTACGACCGATGGTCAGGTTGTGGATCTCCAGACTAAAGGGTGGAGCAAGGAGACAATGTTACGTATGTGTTGCTGTTGTTACCTACAGTGTACAGTATGTGTGTGTGCTCACTTATCAAGTCCGTATGTCACTTTTCCGATATACGCCAGCGACTTCTCTCCTTTTACATTAGGATAGCGTGCATGTTGAAATGCGGCCTCGATGACCTTGGTGGTTTTCTCGTTCACTGCAAGAACACAGATGTGGCCCCGCCCACTTCACATGTGACAGACACAAACCCCACCCACATCAACCTTGCCACAGACTTTGAGTCTCTCTCTTATTTGTAACAGGGATGTGTGATAAAATCGGCAAAGTTATATTTTCAAGTTTTTTGGGCAGTATCAGCATATCGATATCCGATAAAAGGCTAGGGTACACTGTATATTTTTTGTCACGATTTTTCAGTTGTGCTAGGCTCAGTGATCAGGTCCTATTTTTGGCTTGAGTCGTGCTGTATACAGGTGATTAAAACAAGTGATTAATACCATATAGAGGAAAAACAACAGGGAGCAGCATCGGAGAACTGATGGACCAGACTGACCATGTCTCCAAAGACATTGCCATGTCCATACACACCGTTGTACCTTCTGTTGACACCTTTTCTTTTCTGTGTCTGTGCACAGAATGACACAAATTGTTCGGCAATTGGGTTTTGTTTGTTAAGCATTGTCTCATCATTGTCTCAGAGAGCAACTGTCTCCCACTACCGGTTCTTCTTCCTCCTCTTCCTTGTCTTTATTTACCTAACGTTATATTGCATTGCATTTGGACACTTGTATGCAAAGCAGGAGTAAGACAGGTTGTGTACAATCGTACAGTGTGAACAGACATGAGCTGTAAGTCTGAGCCTTGAACTGATCATCCCTGTGATTCACTCATACACCATTAACAGCTGATGGCTGCCACATCTGGCACAATGTAAAAACTGCACAATGTACGATCGGCTTCATTGATCTGTCTGTGATTAATGGTGACTAGAACCCAATCACCTGTATGTCCGGTCCATTTAGAACCAGGAGGTGATCCCTGTCTCATCATGTGAACATGGAGTGTATTAAACTGTGTGGCAATCAGTGAGGCAGAAGTGTTCATGGTTGGGGAGCGACACTGATTAGATCTGATAAATATGACATGTGTTGGTCTTGGACGAGGGTCCTACAGCAGTCAACTGACTGCTTAGATGAAAAGACAAACACGGTAAGAAAAGAAAACAAACAATTTCTCAGTTTCTGTTTAAACACCTCAACCTTTGACCTCTTTGGTTGCCACCTGGACCTGCTAATATCAACAAGCAGGGTTCCAGTTCCACTTACAGACCACAGCTGCAGGGTAGGTAAGGCGACAGACAGCCCCGGTGAACCTGTAGGCTGAGACTGGGTCCTCCAGGCAGCTGTGAGACACCCTGAACACAGAGATGACCAGCAGCAGCAGCAATGGCCCAGCATGAGGAGACATCTCACCTGTGAGACAGAGGATGAGGAGGTGGTCAAACCTGTGGCCTGCGGTCAGATCCGAGCCACGGGAAAAATAAAATTACAAAGACATTTGACCTTTATTTTGAGTTTGATTTCCAAAATCAAAGACGGTTCTGATGATAACTGTGTCAGAACCTGAGGACAACGAGTCCAACCAGCACCAGATGTCTGAGTCTCACCAATCCAACCTGAGAAATAACAATAGAAGTCAAAGAGTCAAAGACAAACAGCAGTCTTCAGTGTTGAACTGAAGGCTGAAATGACACACAAGTTGCTTCGAGTTAGCCCAGGTTAGACTACAGATTTTAGCTATTTAACTCAGTTAGCCAGAACACAGACCAAAAATGAACTATAGGGTTTTGAAAAGAAGAAATTCAGTACGAGCAAGAGATGGTCTTCACTATTAGACCTGAAGTCAAAAAACCACTGTAAAAAAAAAAGAAAAAAATATTTAAATCTATGCAGCTGGGCTTCCGTAGTTTCTACGGCCACCACGTTCCTTCAGCGTTTGTCCAAGCTAAGCTAACAGTGGACTATCCATCCAATCAGGATGTCATCAATGTTAGAGAGTTAAACCAAACCTTTGTGATGAAGGTTCAAATCCTGTCCCTGCTGTTGAGCCTCTCTGACCCCGGACAATCTTCAGGTTCTCCAGTGAACAGAGAAGCTGGTCCAATATTGGTACGGATCAGACCGGCAGTTTGTCCAATCAAGTAGACAGAGCTCAAGGGACTAAACACACTGACTTTGGATTTTGTCCCTAAAAGTAAACTGGTCAGAGTTCAGAGGAAGGTCAAAGTGGTCAGTGCAAGGCTGACTTTAAAAACATAAGGACACAAACATCTGAAAATATTCTGAAGAAATCATTCGTTTTTATTTAATGAAAATGTATTTATTTAAGAATTTATAAAACCTAGCTATTATTGAGTTAAAATAGAATATCTATAAAACAATGTTTAAATATATATTAATGGAATATTTCATTCATTGATGGGAAGTCTTAAAATAATAAATAAATAAATAATTATAATTAAATAATTATAAGCAGAACGTTATTCACTTTAACACTGTAGATGTTTTTACTTTTGCTTACAAAATAAGTTCAAGTTTTATGCTGGTAGCGTCGAGTCCCAAACCGGAAGTAGCTCTGACAGCGCACATGCGCAGAGCAGGCGTCGTAGACAGTCGTCTGTGGAGTTTGAAGTTGTCTTGACAGAGATGGCGGTGAAATTGGCTGTGACGATGAAACGTCTGTTGAACAGAAGTTGTTTCAAGCTGACACAGAGTCGCTACAGCTCCGTGAGTTCACTGCAGGGTTATTGTCGTTACAGCTGTTTATTTCAGGTAGCTGTTAGCTTCGTTTAACCTTCAGTCAAACAGTCAACTCCGAGCTGAGAGCCTGAGCCATAGGGGTTTTTCTTAAAACTTTACGGATAAACTTAAACGTTATATTTTATTCTTACATTAATTTTATTTCTTAAAATATATAATGTTGTAACTTACATTGATATAAGGTTACAACGTGATGTAAATAAATATATATACAGATATAATGCATTAAAATGGAGTTGATGACACAAAGGTCAGTTATTATGATTATACATACAATTTAAAACACTTTATGCTTTTAAACGCTTTATGCTTTTTGTAATATAATGTATAATAAAATTTTATATTCTTATAATAAGATAGATAGATAGATTATGTCACAAAGACATGACTGGGTTAAAATTTATGGTTTTCCTAATGAACTATGGATGTATGTTGGTTGCCATAGTAACCAACGCTGTTTTTATGCTACTGTAATCTCCGAATGCAGTTTGATTTTATTGCCTGATGTCGACTTCGACCCTATAAAGTATCTACAGTATATGTGTATGTGTGTGTCTCCAGAGTGTGCCACAGGACGGCGTCCTCTCCGCCTTCAGGTCCATCTGTGGTGAGAACGGCGTGTCTGTGGGTCAGGCTGTCAGAGAACAACATGGTAAAGACGAGTCTCTTCACAGGTCAGTGCTCTGACATGGACAGGCCCGGACCAGGGACAAAGTTATATCAGTTCTGAAATGGAAAGATCTTTGATCAAGTCCAGATTTGGATTCACACCGAGAGTGAGACCTGTAACCAAATGGGATGGAACTATGATTTATGCTCAAAGGAAAATAATAATTTATTTCTGTTTTATTCATTTTGGTTTAGCTAATTTCTATTAATTTTATTTTATCCATATCTGTTTTATCTGATTTCAAGCTTAAACATATCCATATGTGTGACCATTGCCGTCCACCAGGTGTTGTCCTCCAGACGTGGTGGTGTTCCCCCGCAGTGTGGAGGAGGTCAGCGCTCTTGCCAAGCTCTGCCACAGTCACCGTCTTCCCATCCTCCCCTTCGGCACCGGAACGGGCCTGGAAGGAGGGGTCAGCGCAGTTAAGGTAAAGACGGAGGAACAGGGCGCTGATCAGTCAGGTCTTCTGTGGTTCAACCTCTGGACCACTGTCCTCGGTCACTAGGGGGGCGTGTGCTTCAGTCTGAGAAACATGGAGCAGGTGGTGGATCTCCACCAGGACGACTTTGATGTGACAGTGGAACCTGGTGTGACTCGTAAGGCCTTGAACTCCTACCTCAGAGACACAGGCCTGTGGTTTCCTGTGGGTGAGTCCACAACAAGTTTGATTGTCCAGCAGGTGGCATGGTTGAGTAATAGTTGAGGCTGGATAAATGGATTACTATCAATACTTGTCAGATCCTGGTGCTGATGCATCTCTGTGTGGAATGGCCGCCACCAGTGCCTCAGGCACCAACGCAGTCAGATATGGAACCATGAGGGAGAATGTTCTGAACCTGGAGGTGGTTCTGGCAGATGGCAGCATCCTGCACACTGCAGGAAGAGGACGCCGGCCCAGGTTAGCCCCTTTAACCGTAGAGAAGAAGAGACAAAAACGATTTAACAATGACAATCTTGAACTGACGTGAAACTGAAATCTGACCTGAACCTGACGTCCGACTTGGACCTCGGATGTCAAGTGAACCTGCTACCTGACTTGGACCTCTTACCTGACCTGGGATTCCAGGACTGAATTGTCAGTCTTGCGCCCAAAAAACTGAGTTTTTGACGTGGACCTCGGATGTCAACAACCTGGACAAAACAAATTTCTCCTTCCTTCAGGAAGACAGCAGCAGGATACAACCTGACAAACTTGTTTGTGGGCTCAGAGGGGACGCTCGGTGTCATCACCAAGACCACTCTGCGTCTTTATGGACAACCTGAGGCTGTGGTCTCTGCTGTCTGTTCCTTCTCCTCTGTCCAAGACGCTGTGGACAGCACCGTCCAGATCCTGCAGGCCGGGGTCCCCATTGCCCGCATTGGTGAGGATGGAACTGACAAGGATTTTTACCAATGTTGTAAATCTGTGTAAATTCAGTTTTTATTCTGTGTGTGTTGCAGAGTTCCTTGATGATGTCATGATGGAGGCGTGTAACCGTTATAGCAATCTGTCCTACCCTGTCTCACCAACCCTCTTCCTAGAGTTTCACGGTTCCCAGCAGGGTCTGGAGGAGCAGGTCCACACAGCAGGTGACCTCCTTGATTCATGTCATCTAATCTTGACATTTAATGCACTCTTATATCTGTTGATGTCAAATCTTTCTCTGTGCGTTTGTGTCCTCAATTCTACAGAGGAAATCACTCAGAGTAACCAAGGTTCTGACTTCGCCTGGGCTCAGGACACCCAGACCAGGGAGCGACTGTGGAAAGCTCGTCATGACGCCTGGTACGCTGCTCAGGCTCTGAGACCGGGCTGTAAGGTGAGACCAGAACCTGGTTTTGACACTGCAGAGTGTTATTGTATTTCCTGACTTCCTCTCCTGGCCTGTAGGTGGCACCCATTGGTGCAGTCTTTAATTTTAATGGGATGCTGGGAACTGGGTCAGAACCTTTTTCGTCTTTTGTCTGGATATAACAATAAGGTATAATGACAACCCATGGCATGTTATTAGTGAGCTTGCGTTACCTTCTCTCTGCATGTTACTGGAACACTTGAGTTACATCACATACAGTACATTACTGCCACCTACTGGATCTATATGGGCACTAAAATTCATGCTCACTCTGTGTTTTCAGGCCTATTCTACAGATGTGTGTGTCCCTGTGTCTCGATTGCCTCAAATCATCGTTGAGACAAAGGAGGACCTGATTAACAGCAGGCTCACAGGTATATTTTACTCAGACTTTTATTTTGTCATAAAAATAAGGCCATGCATTTATTGAAAAATGTTGTACTGAGAAAATGTTGCATTGCCTAACCTTAGGTCCTATCGCTGGTCACGTGGGTGACGGTAACTTTCACTGCCTGTTAGTGGTTGACACCAATGATACAGAGGAGCTGCAGCGCCTCCATCAGTTCACTGACAGACTGGCCAGGTACCTTAAAATTCTATATATTAATGCTGCTTGTCCACTGTTGCCTCCAGTGGTCAGTTTGTGTCACTAAAATCACAGCTTTTCTCTATGAGGTTTGGTGTGAGAGAGTCTTAGTGGTTATTACTTAGTAGTGGTTAGTGGTCATGGTTGTCCTAGTGGTCGCTCAGGGAAGTGACAGCTTTGACTCTACAACCAGACTCAACTGTTTAAACCAGTTTATACATTTTCTCCCTACAGACGAGCGCTGTCCCTGGATGGAACATGCACTGGGGAGCATGGCGTGGGTTTAGGGAAGAGGGCGCTGTTGTGCGAGGAGGTGGGCCCTGTAGCCATGCGGTTGATGCAGGGTCTGAAGAAGACTCTGGATCCTGATAACCTGATGAATCCTGGCAAGGTTCTGCTGTAGGAAACAGAACCAAAAGGTGTTGAACTGTGGAAATGATGGGCAGTTTGGTGGTCATCACCACTAGTTGATGACATCACCAGTAATGTGGCGTTGACTTCTTAAATACTGTATCATTATCTGACACAGTTCAAAAGGAAACATTTGCAGATAAACATCACAGAATGCCAGTCGGGGACAGCACTGTCTCAAAGCTGTAGTTTTTTTTCAAATTTCAACCAAACAAAGAGAAAAACCATCTCAGATAATTGTTTTATATAGAATATATTGCATGTTTTATATTTGGTGAAAAGAAGAGTGTAAATGTGGGTTGAAAACCTGCTGACCTCCCAGTCAGAGTTTATTGGTGACACTCAGTGTCTTGGATTTAGAGTTAATCGTCCTGAAATGACTTTGACTTTAAAAATTAAAATATTTGTATTTAATAACTGTTGAATTCCTGTTTGATTTTATTAAAAAAAAATATGGAATGTAATCATTGTTTAAATCCACAGATGCAGAGATTTTTGTTTTAATTGTTTTCATAGTTTTTCTCAGGATTTTATCAAAATAAATAAATTATTTTCTTTGAAGTGATTTTCATCTTCAGGTCCATCAATCTCTCTGCCTTAAGGCTATTATACCTTACTCTGAGCTAGCTTACTGTAACTGTACTTGGGCTATACTGAATCATGGCCAAACTATTTGAGTCATGGAGTTGACTGCAGTACCTCTGTGGTCGCCAGGGATCGTGAACTAGCAATTGATTCCACATTTTCAATCTCTTTTTTTGTGTGAGTGTGACGTCATAAGACAGTAGTCACACATCACACAATTACCTAATAGAATTAGCATTAAATGATATTTGAGAGTTTTTAGTGACCCCTGCTGTAGGGCGCTGGTATCTCTTCAGTGAACTCCAGTAGCTGCTGTCAGCCGTTGTCAGTGACCAATTATATTCTCCCTAAAAGCCCTTGAGCAGGTGTGTATACAAAGGTTCTGGGAATTGACCCAACAACCACAGCCTGCAGCAGAGGCATGGTTTATGATCCTGAACACTTATGAAAAGTTTAATTTGCTTTTTGTCATAAAGATGTTATCATAAAAAAAACCATCAAAGCAAACACATAGCAATTATATTAAGAATAATTGATGATGATAAGCATCTGTTTATTGCCTCCTCTGAGTTTGCGCACTAGGCAACAGCATCAACAGCAGCGGCGGCAGCTCCCCTCAGAATTGATGCCCGGGAAACAAGCACCGAACAGCGGCTGACAGCAGCTGGGATTCCCGCTCAGACCTGGACTCCTGTCGCGCCGCCATTTTCCCCTCATTGATCACGTTTGTGTGTGTCACTGAGCTTCGCGTCCGTGCGTGTCCGTCCGCGTCACTCTCAGACACAGCAACAGTTGTCGCGATGCGTGCGCGGAGATGAGGCCGGGCGTCGGGCTGAGCGCCGCTCCGCCGGCCGCGCAGTGGACGCGTCGCCGCTTGCGATGAAGCGGCAGCCCTGTTAATCACCGGGGTGGGGGGGAGTGGGCTAAGGAAGGGAGCCTGGTGTGGGCCACATCTGCGTGTCAGTCTCTCTCTCTCTCACACACACGCATAAGCACGCACATTCATCGTTCATCACGCACGAACACGCACAACGCGGCGGCGGCTGTGGAACTTCGTCCGCGGCATATGCGCCGCACAGCGGGGAAACGCGCCGTCGCCGCGTCTGCGGACAGTTGACAAGGCTGTGGAAACACGAGGGACAGACAGGGAGAGTCAGGCCGGGAGTCTCAGCGAAAGGAGCAGCCAGGAGAGCCAGAGGAGCAGGAGGCTCCCACCCGGAGCCCCCAGCCCTCAGCGGGAGGATGGGGGGAAAGCAGAGCACGGCGGGCCGGCCCCGCGCCGCTTTCCCCGGCGTCTCCACGGATGACAGCGCGGTGCCGCCCTCGGCCCACTTCGGTCACTACCGGCCGAGCGGCACCATGGGCCTGCGGAGCCGTTCTGTGAGCTCAGTGGCCGGTATGGGCATCGAGCACAGTGCCGCCGTGCCCTTCGGCTTATACGGCCCCAGAGGAGCGGACTCAGAGCGGGTTGGTGGAGGCGGATCAGCCGCCAATAACAACAGTGCCAGCACCGGCGGTACCGGCGGCGGCACCACGGTCGCCCCGCCGCACGGTACCGGCGGTTATCATGACACCAGAGGAGGAGGAGGCGGCGGAGGAGGAGGGGGAGCGGGGCTGGTGTATCTGGGCTCCCGGGCGTCGCTGGCTGACACCCTGCCCCTGCACATCACACCCCGCTGGTTTAGTGGACACAGCGGTGAGTCACGCACACGCACACGCACGCACAGATTGTTCACCTGCAGGAGCGGTGACAGTGATGACTGTAGTCAGGCTGCGGACTCACCTCTGCACTTCAGCTGCATCATTCATCATTCCACACAAACACGCACGCGCTAAAGGCTGAGCACGTCGTTGACTATCGTGTGATCAGAGCAGAGTTTAAATGGGGCTTGTTTTAGAACTACATTTCCCATCATTTCTTATACAATTAAGTGTTCTGAAGCCTAATGGTTTGATACGGGTCTGGTTGTCAACAGGAAACCCATGTTTGCAAACTACTGCTGGGTTACACAAAAGAAAATTCCAAAGTCCATTGAGAAAATCATGATTTAAGACCAGTGTCCATTTAGAACACGGGTGTCAAACTCAATTTTACAGTGGGCTGAAATTGTGCCTTTCTGTGGGTGGTGGAACACAAGAAGTTATGTGGGTTGGGCTGGTGCTTTACTCAGAACATCTCAGTGGTAACCTGGCAGCTGATGGATTTGAACCTGATGACCTGACCTACGGAGGTCTGCTCCCTTAACCACTAGGCTACTACTGCAACACAGAGAAAGAAGAGAAATGTATTTATATATTATATATATTCTACCCCTACATACACATGTGATATGATCTTACGGGGCAAATATAATAACAATTTGGGCCAGATTTGGGCCCCGGGCCTGAGTTTGACACATATGAAAATCATTGCTTTCCATAACCGTTCCTATTCACATCGTAGCTTGAGAATAGAGGAGTTACAGTCCACCATCATGATGAATCATGTCCTATTATGGACAAATCAGCTTTCATAAATAATGTTCATATACAATAGATGGATCCTATTCACAGCCCAGAGTTACAAGAGGAACTGTTTACTCACCA
The DNA here is from genome assembly GCA_016785265.1 of Paraplagusia blochii. NCBI lineage: Eukaryota > Metazoa > Chordata > Actinopteri > Pleuronectiformes > Cynoglossidae > Paraplagusia > Paraplagusia blochii. The sequence goes on along the minus strand of JAFBJS010055150.1, from coordinate 61,695 downwards.
GGAATGACTGGTCAGAGTCAGGATGAGTTCTGATCCCTGACCTGGTTTTTTAGGTGTCTTCACAGAGTCTACTGTGGATTAAAGTCAGCTCTCTGCAGGTCAGGTCAGGATGTGCTCTATGGACTTCAGATCTGCAGATCCAGATCTGATTCCGTTTTTTAACCTCCTGCTCTTTACATCCTGTTCATTGATTTTCAAGTGTTTTTGCCTCGAGTTATTCTGTACAGTACAGAATAAGATAACCCAGGACAGTACAGTACAGTGCAGTACAGTACTGCAGTACTCCAGAGACTGGGAACCAGGACAGTCCTTTTCGCTATATGGGCTGATCCTGACCCTCCCCTATTAATGTCTCCCTTACACCTCTATCTATGACAACCCACAGAATGGTACTGGTACTGGTACGGTTCAAATGGACTACATCGGATTTTTAGTACCCCCCTAGTGGACAGACCATGAAACAACAGGATGTTTACAAACATTTAAAGATGTATTTTCACAAAGATTACACTAGTCCACATGAAAATCCCAAATTGTTTGAACACAAACATTGTAGCATCATCATGGTTTTATTCCACTGTGGAGGATTTCAGGACAACAAAGAAAAAAAATCTCTGCAGTGGAAACGTCTGATAGATGGAGAATATAGGTCACACACACACACACACACACACACAGAGGGGAGCGGGGGCGGGGGGCACATCAGGACACAGACACAACCATGAAGGAAGTCTGAGGGTTTGTTGTTGCCATGGTAACAACATTGCTGTTGTTTATCCCAGAATCCCTTTCTCACCTTGGTGATGGTTGCCTTTGCACTTGTTTCATCTCTCTCTGCCGCCCTCCCCCAACCACCCGACCCCCTTTCCAAGTAGTGCTGCGTTCAATGACCTCACCTAAAGTTCACACGGGAGAGAAATAGATCTGGAGAGAAATGTGCCACTTCAGCAAAACTTGCAGAGTCCACTGTTCAGATTTACAACTAAGAACTGAGAGAGAGAGGGAGACACGGTGTGTGTGTGTGTGTGTGTGTGTGTGTGTGTGTGTGTTTAATGTTAGATTCTGAAAGCACAGCGGGTCAGTCAGGGACAAAATGATATCACACGACTGGATCATAAATTAATTATAGTGGAGTTGGTAAACCTGACACACACACACACACACACACACACACACATTCTTCTTCCCTTTGTCTTTTCCCTGGTTCTCCCTCCTCCAGCTGGAACATCTGTAAATAGTAGAAGAAGGAAAACTGGGTCAGAGAGAGAGAGAGATAGAGGGAGGGACAACAGAACAAAGACATGTTAGATTGCAGGTGTCAAACTAAGGCTCGGGGCCCAAATCTGGCCAGCTCTGTAATTATATTTGGCTGTGCCATTATATCAAATTTGTACTAGAGTTGGCCCCATTATATAAACCTTATAGTCTGGCAGGATCTGTATTCCTACTGGTGTATGCATTTCTGTTGATTTTGTCCAACAGTGAATAAGCGTTTGACTCCCCTGTATAAGATCAGGACATACATCATCATCATCATCATCCAACCACTGACCACAAGCACTGACCGGGCACTCTTGAGTCAGTACCTGAAAAGTTCCTTTAACATTAAAGAGCCTTGGACTTTCACAGTGTCATTAAAGGGGCCGCGGGCCAGGGCTTTATTTATTAACTGATTAATTTGATAATTTGAATGTGTTTGTTGTTGAATATGAATGATGAGGAAACAGAGAAGTGACCTGAAGAGGATGTTGATTAAAAAAAAACAAAATCATACAAACTGCATTTACCAGAAGCTACTGTAAACAAATGGTGGAATAAAATTGTGCCAGTTGACGGAGTCTGACTTTAACAGTCAATAGTTAGTGATCGAGTGTTAAACATCCATCTCCCCACTGAAGGTAAATCTACACTAATACCACATCTTACCTCAGACACGCAAATATTAATCAATCTCCGAAAACGAAAAAAAAAACCATTTTAACATTTTAGGGGTTAACATTTTATCAAATGGTAACATTCTGACCTCTTGTGGCTGAACGCGTACGTGCAGATGTGTATAAGAGACAGGTGTGTGTGTGTGTGTGAGCAGCTGTATAGACTCCTGGTTTGAGATAAATCGCTCATGTCCTGAACATCCATCTGACTGAGCAGCCAGAGACTCAGCCCTGGTTCAGGTAAGAAAAATCACAGATATTTCTACCAGCAGAACATTCTTTTACCAGTAGGGGGCTCAAAATCATAGTTGTTTTTTTTTACCAACACTGGGTCTTAAGGTTTGACATTAAAGAGTTTAAATAAAAAGGCCTTTGAGAGAGTTCCACTCTTGCTTCTGTTTCCAGGAAGTCTCTTCTGGCTGTGTTGCCGTGGAAACGCAGATACCTCTGAAGAGAAGCCCAGAGAACAATCACAGAGGTGAAGGTGTGACCTGAACGTCATTCCTTCATCCCTTCATCCCTTCATGCTCCTGACCTGAACCAAAAATGTGACTGTAACTAATGTATGGAAGGGGGAGTGTCCCTTCTCTGCCCCGCTCCACCTCCTCCACCTTCTCCCTGACTCCCCTCCCCTCCAGAGCCGGCTCCAGCTGATAGACTTGGACCAGGAAGTCTCTGGAGGACCTGGTGTCCTCAATGATGTCAAAGTGTCCTCATTCAGTCCAGAGCCAGCATCCGTGCGGCGCCGTGTGGTCTGAACTTAGGACAGGAAGTGGAAGGAGAACAGAAAGAGGAAGCGTTTGGACGGCAGCAATGTCAAACCCGTTCAGATCTTTCAGTCCAGACCAGGACTTGTTGACTGAAGGTTCTGGTTCCAGACTCTGCTACTTTGTTACATCACTGATTTGATTTTTTTAATTTATTTATTTTATTTATTCCTCAATGGCTCTTTAATGTGAAGTAACAGTCTGAGCATGCTCAGTCTGAAATGGGTGGAGCCATGTGATGTTGTGGTTAACACTCATGCTGTGTGATTGTATGTGTGTGTGTGTGTTTGTGATGTTCTTGTGTGTGCTCCTGCTCCTGTAGGTCAGACTAAAGGAATGGTTCTGTTTTATTTGTGTGTATGGAGGTTACACACACAGTCAATGTGAGCGCCCCCTGCTGCACCACCTGGTTTAAGGGGAAACACCAGGGGGAGATATTACAAAGTTCAGAAACTATATGTCGTTTCATGCAGTTCAGTGTCCAACAGCAACGTCATAAACACAGTGTACACTCTGCACGCGATTATGCCGTGCTGAGTTGTGCGACTTGAGGCGCGCAGTGTACGGTGGGTTACGACCAGCGATTTTTACCTCATGAACGAACCGTGAAAACATGTGAAAACCGAACATGGTTGAAATCTTCAATTCGATTCACTCGTGCAGTGTGAGCATCAAATGTCGCCACAATTGGTAATAATAATGCAGCGTACGGCCGGCGTACGCCCGGCTTTAGATGCTAAAGGGTGTGTTCTGTGCTGCAGGGTGTTTTTACCGGTGGTCAGCAGGGGGGGGCACTCTTGAGTCAGTACCTGAAAAGTTCCTTTAACATTAAAGAGCCTTGGACTTTCACAGTGTCATTAAAGGGGCCGCGGGCCAGGGCTTTATTTATTAACTGATTAATTTGATAATTTGAATGTGTTTGTTGTTGAATATGAATGATGAGGAAACAGAGAAGTGACCTGAAGAGGATGTTGATTAAAAAAAAACAAAATCATACAAACTGCATTTACCAGAAGCTACTGTAAACAAATGGTGGAATAAAATTGTGCCAGTTGACGGAGTCTGACTTTAACAGTCAATAGTTAGTGATCGAGTGTTAAACATCCATCTCCCCACTGAAGGTAAATCTACACTAATACCACATCTTACCTCAGACACGCAAATATTAATCAATCTCCGAAAACGAAAAAAAAAACCATTTTAACATTTTAGGGGTTAACATTTTATCAAATGGTAACATTCTGACCTCTTGTGGCTGAACGCGTACGTGCAACGGCATTATTTTTATCTGACGATAGCAGAGAGATCGATCGATCTACCGTTACATTCAGCAGACAGATTAAATCTAAGGAATCTAAGGAAGTTTTTTTTTTATTAATTTAACTAAATTCGTCCTATCAACCCAGTGTGAAGAATGAATAGTTAGGATTTCTGTTGGATTTGATGGGTTCGACTACTTAGGTCTCACTAGCTGACGTCAATGCTCTCTGATTGGCTGACGTGTTCAGCGCGAAAAACCAAACCGGAAGAGGTAGAAAGAGGTACCAAGATTAGTTTGGTGTGTTTTTAAAACGTTTTTCGGACATGGAATCACAGTCATATTTCCCGGTTCAACCTGGAGTTGGAGTGGAGGAGAACTTCCTGTCGCTCGACGACATTTTACTGACTCACGAGAGACTTCCAGTCCGGACGGAGTGCTCCTTCCCTCGGCTCGGATTCCTGGACAAGTCCAGTGACACGCAGGACATAACGGAGGTCTGTGCCCAAACATCAGTTAATAATGGAAGAATTTAACCTTTAATGTCACCGTCAGAAGTTCCCGCTGAACCATTGAGACCTAATTTGTGTCGTAATATTTATAATTGTGGTTTAAAGAGAGTTCATAAGTAGCAGCTAAAAGATACATCCTTTGAAGAGAATATTTTAGGCTTAATGATGTAGTTGGAAATGGAAATGTAGAAGTTAATGAATCCTTCGGGAGTTCTCAAAATTTTTGACTGAAAATGGTTGAAACTTCACGTAGATTTCAACTAAAGGTGTGTAAAAAACACCCATCACTTTTCTCTAGATAAAAAAGCAACTTGAATTAACATTCGAATCATTAATGTTAGATGTTAGTTCTAAATACTAGAGAAGTGTTCTTTATATGTTGGCTACATTAACGATGAAAATGCCAAAATTGACAGTTTAGCCTGACTGTATGTGACTATATTTAACTGAAAAAAGAGACAAGACCAGAGAAGAAAAATAAGTTCTGTCCACTGACATTAATCTGTTTTTTTTGCCTTATTTCCTCCATCTGATACATTGTTGTTTCATAAAATCAAACCCTAACATTTTGGTGAAATTGGAATTTCATTACTGCTGATCCTGACTCTTGTATTTGTGGCCTGATTTTACTTCCCTGTGTCAGGGTACAAAAATGGAGCTCCCCCTGTGGCTGTCCAAGGGATTGTATGAGAGAAAGAGGAGGGTTCTGTCTGTGGAGATGCCCAAGGTCTACAGAGAAGGCTGGAGGACCGTATTCACCGCCGACCCCAACGTGGTAGACTTGCACAAAATGGGTCCGTACTACTACGGCCTGGGCTCCCAGCTCCTTCACTTCGACAGCCCAGAGAATTCTGACATTGCTCAGGCACTGCTGCAGGTGAGAAGAGGGGACAACGTATAATCTGTTTATCTGTTCAACATTAAACAGAAGGTCACCTGTCTGCTCTATTATTCCATCACGTCTATCCTGTTAAGGGTGCTCTTCCACATTTGTCCTGCAGAGGGCGCAGTCTGTAAGGATTTGGTTCGCATGACATTAAAGAAGTGATGGAATAATTCTTGCTTATAATTTGCATTTTAACCTGTGTGGTTGGATGTGACTTTTTTGTCAACCAACCCTACACTACTTCTGAACCAGAATTGAATTCTTCACTCTTATGTTTCCAGACTTTCATCGGTCGTTTCCGACGGACAATGGACTCCTCTCAGAACGCCTACAACGAGGACACGTCGGCCCTGGTGGAGCGTCTGGACAGTCTGGAGAAACGTCTCTTCAAATCAGGCCAGAGTGGACTGAACGGTTTTCAGAGCTGGGAGAAAGGTCAGGCTGCTCAGCTGACCGCCTCCAGTCTGGTCCTCAACTACCGCAAGAGAAAAATGGCAGACGTCCAGAGCTGACACCTCACTTGCCTTCACCCTCAGGTGTGTTTCCTGTTTCTTCTCTTCTGGTTACAGGATTTTTTTCACAGAATGGAGATGCTGGTCTGAACGCAGCATTTTTTTTAACTATTTGGATTCTTGAAGTGTTAATAAAATACAGACTATAGACTCTTCTACTGTGTACTGTGTCCAACCAAAGGTCTTTCCCGAGTCCAGAATCATCTCATTTAAAGTTTGATGCCGTCTCTGTCCACGTTGGTGCTCTGTCACCCAAAGAAAATATGTTTTCAGTTATACTACTTAATAATACTTAATAAAGTCTTTAATGTTTTCCATGTTAAAGGTTTGATCATTTGGATTAGTGAAAAATAAAAAACAAGTTGGAGACACTGATCTCTACCTGCTAATATTGTTCAGTCTGTTCTCATACTGTTTTTTGTCATATCAGTGTTTATTAATCGTAATCACAAATAGTCATGATTCACTGAGAATATCATGATTGATTAACCTTGTTTATTTATCAGCTGGATTTGCGATTGAACGTTTTTGTATGTGTGCATGTTAAATAGCAGGTCAGTACTGATGGAACATTGACCGCTGTCCATTGATCTTCATTTTCATTGAGCCATGAACATGTTAGGCTCCTCCGTCCAAGGGAAATAGCTAGGGTAGAAGCTCCATCTCTAGGATCATTCTTCTACCAACGTGCGTCCACTGTCCCTTCTCTGTCCAAACCATCTCAATCTGTCTTCTCCTGTCATACATGTTAGACCAGTGCTTCTCAATTATTTTCTGTTACGCCCCACCTAGCAAGAAGAAAACAATTTGCACCCCCCCAACACCCACTCTCCGGCGCTACTATAAATAATAGCATTTGTCCATAAAATAGTTATAGACAATAGTTATCCCTCTGCATAACATTGTATACTTGTTAACATAAAGAAAACAAAGAGAAAGCGATATAGTTCAACTCGCTGTGCACAATGGGCAATGAGAGCGCCACTGCCAACTACTGGAGTGGATGTGCAATTACACTTTATTGTAGTACGGTGGGAAAAAAAAGCATGTTCCCCAGGGTCTCACGCGCCCCCCTAGGGGGGCCCGCCCCACTATTTGAAAAGCACTGTGTTAGACCAAAGTAACTACATTTCATTTATGCTGCATAAAAAATTATAATAAAATGTTTATTATATTAATGTCACAGAACTGAAACGAGCATTTTTTTGTTAATACTTTTCCTAAAGTTGCTCAATTTAATAGGAATGATCTTAGTGACTCAGACCAATGTACTGTAGATGGTCAGATTCACACCAGGCCAGTGTTCTACTGCCACATAAACACTTTGCTTAACATTCCAACCCTCAGTGGCTCATTACACAGACAGAATCCAGAGACAGCTGTAGTGTCTGGCACATCAGAATGCCTCCACCCTCTCTATTACTGTGGTCAAAACCAGGGTATGGCTGGCATGAGGCGGGTGGAGTGATCTCCCATTTACACAGTTTTCTCTTTGGTCTGAGGTTAAATCACTGATTTTGCTCGATGGACCCTGGTGTGTTAGGGTGCAGTTCTGAGTGAGCTCTTTATGTCAGCGTTCGCTCTGCTCTGTAACAAAACCTCTTCATTAATTCAATAATGTAAATATAGAAGACAGTGCACCATGGGACATTTCCATGGTGTCATTCTCTAAACATGATGGATATGGTGTTTGTGGGGATGAGTCCAAGACAAAGGACAATTTAGTGTGTGTGTGTTTGGGGGACCCCCAGGGTTTCTGCCCCCCACTAATTACACCTCCCTCCTCTGTGCTGTTACTACAGAACCAGAACCGATCAAAGCCCCGAGCTTAGGGTGAAGCAGGTGGAGCAGCAGCAGAAAATAGACAGTGATGTGATGGTGTTTGTATGTGACAGTGGAGCAGCATCAGCAGCAGATGATAACATGTCCTCAAACAGTGAGCTGTTGTTTGAGGTTCTGCTCCTTTGAATGTTGTTTAAAATACCTGTTCTGTGTTCTGTGAATAGCGAACAGTTTGTGAAATGTCAGCCTAAAGAAACAAATGTTAGCACCAAACATAAACTAAAGGAAGAGCACAGTCTCTAGAGCAGTGGTTCCCAACCACTGGGCTGGGGACTGGTACCGGTCCAAATAATGTTTCCTTTTGGCCACATCTGGCTATTACTTCCACTTGATCCATACCCATATCAACAAAAGAACTGACCAATAGAATGGCTAGGATTCCATCAACAAAAATGCAACTATGAAAATGCAAATATATTTGATTAGGAAATATTTTCTCAGTGAAGACAACAATAAACTCAAAATGACACAGAGTCATTGATACAAGATTCTAACTTGTTATACCGGTCTGGTAGCAGAAAATTATAGGCTGGGTGCACTTGAATTGTGTGCGCGCACAGTTAATCGGGTAGGAAAATATTTCAGAACACCGGAAATTGACTTTTAATAAGGGGTATTTATCTGCCATAACTTAACGACTGGTCCGTGAAAATAGTGCGAGACTTTAATCGGTCCGTGGTGCAAAAGAGGTTGGGGAAGTCAGACCGTTACAGTTACAACCACAAATGAAAATAAAACAATCTCGTTTATGTTTATAAAAGACTTAGTTATTTTATTAATAAAACAATAGCCTGACATGCATTGAAATGATAGCAACAGTGTTGGCCAACAGATCCATCTAAATATGGAGATATGGGAGAACTTGAACCACAGGAGAATCCTGGACCTGAACTACACCCTGACAGAGACCAGAAAAACTGCACCTGAACCACAAGAGAAACCTGGACTTGAACTACACCCTGACCTGAATTTGGCCTTTAACAGACCTGGACCTGGATCTGGACCTGGACCAGGACCAGGTGTTTTAGAGAATGAACAGTTCCATGTGTTTGTGACAAACCCACACCCACACCCTCATGCTGCATCATCGCTGAAGCCACGTGTTCTCTGTTTATCGTCATGAAGGGGAGAGAGAGTGATGCCCCGCCCTCTCCCTCTCTTTGTCTGTCTCTCTCTCTCTCTGTCTCTCTCTCTCTGTCTCTCTTACTCTTCATTACACTCTCTCTACCCTCCTACTTCCTGTCTCTCTCTCTCTCTCGGTCTGTCTTTCTCTCCCTCTCTCTCCTCCCCCCTCACTCTCTCTTTCTCTCTCTCTGTCTCTCCCAGCTTTGTCCAGCATTTAACCGTCTGACTGACACACACACATACACACAAACACACACTCACTGAGACCCAACCCAAAACCAGGTCAGGAACCAGAACCAGACCGAAGCAGCTCTGATCCACTCAACAGGTATAGTGCTCTCCTCACCCTCCTCATCTTACCCACCCTCCTCATCTTCCTCACCCTTCTCATCTTCCTCACCTTCCTCATCTTCATCTGCTGCTTCTTTCTGAGGACGTGTGCGTGTTTGGAATCACGTCCTCAAACGCCATCGGCAGGAGAACAGGAGGACTTAGATAAGCTGATTTTGACCACTGGGGGGCAGCACACCGACTGTTGATTCTCATTGTCATTCTGGTACTAATTATCGTCACCAACGCTGCTTAGTTGGTCTTGTTATCACCGTTTGTATTCAAAAGATGTTCGGCTACCATCTATACCCACCAGTAGGGGGCAGTAGATGTTGTTGTCCTTGGTGTGCTGTCAATCAGTGCTAAAATTGATGTATAATTGAATTGATTCTGGTCTACGATCGGTTCTGATTTGGGTGTGTGACTGAAGTGGGAGGAGACGTAGAGCCTGCATTCCTTTACTCACAGGCAGGGGGCACTACACTGTGTTTTCTTGAGGATGTTCATACCAGCATTGATAATCACACCAGTACTGAATAGTACTGTTAATTGATCTTATGGTCTATCATCAATTCTTGATAATGTAACAGAGAGCTGTTGATTCATCCCTTGGCCACTGGGTGGTAGTCTTTTTTTCCTGACCATTGGCAGGTGTGTAAGTTGTTGATTTTATTATTATATAAATATTTATTAGACCAGTTTTCATTTAGCATCATTGTGGTGACACTACAAGCAGCTTCTTCTTCTGTTGTCCTTGTCACTGATGTCTCTGAGAGGACATGTCTCCAAACGAAGCTGACCTGAAGGCCTGAAGTGATGCTATCATTAAACCAGCGTCAGCTTGACATCAATCCATGACATCAGCAGTTTTGAAAGATTTTTATCCGAGTCATGTTTGTCTCCTGTCTCATATTCATAACATCTTTGATGATAAATCGTAATCTGACACCGAGGATCAGGCTAAAGTGAATGCTAACGTCTTCTGTCCGGGACGACACTGCACGTCGACCAAATGACCTGGGAGTTTTCAGCCACATCAGTACCAGGATTGTGCTCCAAACAGTTCCTAGGTGCTGTTCCAGTGTGGGCGGTGCTAGCAGCATACAGCTTCCTGATTGGTCTTTCCAAAGCCGTCTGTATGGAACTGAACTGTATGGCAGAATGACTTTTGGAAAGTTCTCAGTCCAGGTACTTTTGGTACTGTTTGGTACCATTGAGACCAGGTGAAAGTATACAACCTGATTCATTGTGTCTGATGGGTGGAATCAGAGGAACCTTAGACTGTAGTTTTAAAAGTGTTCCAGGTACTGATGGCTTAGTGGTGTAGTTCCACAGTGTGACCACTGTCGTCAGAACGGAAGCTTTTAACAGTGATTAAATCAACAGTTCATTAGTGAATGAAGCACGGAGTCGGTTCATCATCGTCTGAGGGTCGGACGGTGACAGAGTTATGACTGCTGACTTCATAAGGCTGATTAAATGCTGCTACAGCCACCGCCGCTGCTGCTACTGCCACCGCTGTCGCCATAACGTCTGAGACCCGTGATGACTGGGTTGGAAAGGGTTAACCCTGATGGTAGGGTGAGGGATGGACGATTTACTGGACGTGGTTCAGAGCAAAGGGCTCCACCTGATGGGCTGTTGTTGTCAGTAAAATGACCTGGAACAGTCGCAGTCAGTGTTTACAATGACTCATCACTTGGTGATGTCAAACCTCTGGTCTGAGTCAGTGGACAGAGAAACATGAGCTAAAAATGTCACTTTTTAATGCAAATATCAATGCTGTTGTTTTAGTGATTGTACATTGTCACACTGTAGTTTACAGTCGGCCGTGGTTGATCTGGTGCAGGTTTTGTCAGAAAACCTGTGATTACTGATCACCTCGCTCCACTGAGCACCTCCTTCTGGACATCTGGGTTGGCATTTGGAGCAGGAGGGAGTCCAGAGGAACCTGTCCATTCCTGACAGGGTTTGTCTGTGGCTCCGTCTGCCGGTGTTGGCACCAGAATCTGGGGCCCCCGTGGTCGTCCTTCTGTCCAATCGAAGCCATGGTACCAGGTTTGTACCAGGGTTAAATCAGCTGCTGGACACAATAGTCTGATTTTGCCGTTCTATGTCAGTAAAACAAACCAGGAGTGTGTGGAGGTGCATGATGGGTAACTGTTGATGGTACAAGTTGAGATTTCTTGGTTAATCTTGTTTTTTTTTTACTCAGGTTGGAAGTCAGGATCATATTTAGAGGAAAATGGGAGATAAAACAGGGCTGGATTGTGGACTTCTATTTTTTTTTGGCGCCTTCGATCTTACTTTCTTGATCTTGAAGATAAAGCTCCAGATCATAAAATAATGCTCCGAACCATTTCATATTTTGTTGCTTATTGTGTGTTAGCAGTGTAAATTGTTAATTTTTGGTTTCTAATAGTTCCAAGACCATAGTTCTGGTCTTTTTGTGGTCTATTTTCTACAATCCAATGTTCCTGGAACCTCCACCAAAGACTTTTGTATTGTTCAACTTCAGTAGATCCATGACCCTTGTTTGGTCTCCCTGATGACCTCTGGTTCTCTCATGGTTGTCATACTTTCCAGGCATTGATTTCCTCTTCCACATGACTATGTCATTGATCTGTGTTCTAACAGGAAGTTAGTCTTTGGAACTCTTTGCTGCCCCGCAGCTGCTTAAAATACTGACCGTTGTCACAGCTGATACTGTACTGACACGAAGCTCAGGACAGAAACATTAGACTGGACAGTTGTGTTATCGTGATATTGTTAGGTACTGGAGTTTGTTTTAAAAATACCCCATTAAAAACAACTAATCTAAAAAAAAGTACTGGGCTGGAACTATCTCTGTTCATTCATTCATTACATTTCAACCATTCACTCAATTGTGAATCCTCTTGGAGTTTGAGCCACTTAAGAAAGGACTCCTCCTCTGAAAAGAACAATGACATCATTGAAAACACTGGTTTCCCAATGAGGTTTGATGTGTGCCCTCTAGTGGGCTGACCACCCACAGGACGTTCACAAGGGTCTGATACAGTGTAGTATGATTTTTTTTTGGGTGGCTGAGACGCACCTCCTGTGAGGTCCACTCCTTGGTCAACGTCTTTAGGTCCCCTCAGACTGCTGCCCACACGACCTATTAATGGGTAAGCAGAAGAAGACAGATAAATAGATAGGTTTTGTCCATGAGCTTAAATCGTTACTTTGTTAGTTAAAATCACCATTTCATCTTTGTCTCTTCTATGAGCTACCATCCCTGAGAGAGAGCAGGTTGCAAAGATTTGAAGGGAAGAAGAGAGTGACGTGTGAAATGGTTAGACGTGTGAGCAGATCATCAATGACAGTGTGCTGTTGTTAGGAACACAGTCAAACGATTGGACGTTGATCTCTGCTACACAATAAAACAAAACAAACAAAAAAACATCTGCTCCACAAAAACGAGGAAGAGGGTTTCTACTGACCAGACCATGGTGGAAATGAGCTCCGGCATTAATTTGTCTGTGTGTTTTCACAATATATTGGAACTGTAGGGCAGTGAGAGCTCGGAACGCCACATTGAAGGTGAACCAGGCTCCATGAGACGGAGCTGTGTTGTCATGGCAACACCAGGATCTGAGCAGATTTATAAAGAGAAAATATAGAAGAAGAAGAGAGGGGTGGTCTCTGTGTTCATTCTCAACTGTCATTCATACAAACACACACATATGTGCACACCTGCCAGATATATATCTCTATATTATATATATGTAAGTGTATGTAAGCATGTACAGTATATACATACATATATGCACACATATGTTTATATACATAATGTATGTATGTATATACTGTGTATATGCATATTTTTTAAACAGAAACATATCATTTATTTGGAGCTTACAAGTGTTTGTATATTTGGATATATATTTATATATATGTTTATATTTGTATGTATATGTGTATATATATTTTATATATGTGTATATATATATTTGTATGTTTATGTGTATATATATTTTATATATGTATATATATATTTGTATGTATATGTGTATATATATTTTATATATGTGTATATATATATATATGTATATAGATATTTGTATGTATCATGTACAGTGTGTATGACTGACCAACCAACTGACCTGTGTCTGTGTTGTGGTTGTGATTCCAGGTTTCTGATTGTCATGGCGGGGATCAAGGAGCAGCAGTTCACGGAGGAGAAGCCACTGCTGCCTGAACAAAGAGGAGCAGATTTGGATATGGTGCGTTCACAACTAAATGTTAGGGTATTATCGAGTTCTTTTGACTGACTGAAAGAACTCGGGTCCATTACTGCCACCTACTGGGCTGGAGTGTGCATTGTACCAGTGACGGAAAGTGAAATGCATCCATCTTTTCTTGCCATTAAATTCTTCTCAAAATGAATTCAAATTATAGTTAAAGTTTTTTTTCATTCGTACAAAGACATTTTGACATTAAATGTCTTCCTTCCATTTTAATTTTTGTTTTCTTTGTTTTTTTTTTCTGGGGTCTCTTCTGATTGGTCGTCGTCGACTTGCTCTTTTTTGACACCACAGCAGGATAAGCCGGACGGGGTGTCTGAGGAGCCACAGCCCCAACCCTCCAGCCCCGCCCCTTCTAACCAACCTCCCCCCTCTTCTCCTAGTCGCCCACCCCACCGCTGGCACGTCATGGCGCGGCATTGGCTCCGCCAGACGCGCCGTAGAGCTGGAGGCACTGGAGGCATCCCGGTAACTGAGAAAGAATGTCTTCAACTCTTTATTATTATTTTAATTATTTTTATTGTTATTTTACTAACATATATACATGTGTAGACATATATAGAATATATACATATATAGAAAGAGTGCTAATTGTCTATATATATAAGTATATATATAGACACAGTGCTAATTGTCAATATATGCATATATATTTATTGTGTATTGTGTGAGAGAGAGAATTTCATCACTCCTACTTCACTGTCTGACTGTGGCTCTTTATCCACATCGTCATCACCATCAGCAGCAGGGGAACAGCGCCACCTGCTGCCCACACCACCATTTACATCCTGCAGCCTGAAGTTGTCCGGTTGACTAATGTTTCCCTTTTTTAGAATAAATATGATTAGACCCCGCCCACTATCCCATCATTCTCTGTGGAGCAGCTCCTACACACCACCTTTGTCTCCTCCAGCACCCTTTCTTTCTCTCTCTCTCTCTTGACCATGTTTAATCCTTAACATCTTCATTCTCCATCAGCTCCCCCTGCTGGTCATCCTGTTGCTGGGCCTGTAGTCCAACAGAAAGAACAGTGACTTTCTGTGTTTGTGTTTCAGCAGGAGACCTGTGAACACCTGCTGCCTGTGGGTGACTGGAAGGTAAGCGTCCTTGTGTCAGAGCAGAGAGCCGTACACCTCCAACAACATCACTTCAACACCTGCAGTCCAGTCCAGTCCCTGCTCCCTTCATCAGTCGCTCTTCTTTTGTGGTCTGATCTGGACCCTTCCTGGTTTCACTACTTCCTGTCGGTAACATTAGCTTTAGCACCTTGACCCATTGAGACTAAATCATTGATTTTCTTTATAAGGTTTGGTTTGGGGGAGTGACTGGGTGACATGGTGTTAGACCGTGAAGTGGGTCATAAATCTGAGTCATGACTGTTTGTGATGGACCAGACTGTGAAGTGGGTCATGATTCTCAGTGAAGCAGCATCACAACAGAGAAGATGGAGAAAAAGGAAAACAAATCACAGCTGGGGGGAGAGAGAGAGAGACAGAGAGAGAGAGAGAGAGAGAGAGAGCTGACCAATCAGGAGCTAGCTGATCCCTCCCTGAATGTGATGATGGTGATGGAATAGAGGAAGAGGCGGAGACAGGAACATCATCTCAGAGTGAGGAGTGAGACTGCAGCAGCATCAGCAGCAGTCGTCCTAGTCCTTCCCTGTGAAGCGAGAGGTCTGACTGCTCCTCCTCTTCTCTTTCGTCTCCTTCATCGTCTCCTTCCTCCTCAGTGAACCATGCCTCAGTGCTGGGATGGGGTGAGTGTTTGTCCCTTGTTGTTCCTACAGTTGAAGACTGAACCAGGCTGGGACTTCTTTTCCCGGTCCAGTTGACACTGGCTCATGGATCAGATTTTACTTAAGAAAAAGAAAAAATATTTCCCATCTTCATCAACATTTCTTGATTTCAGAAAGACTGTTACTAAATGGTATTGGTGCCATTTTTACTGAAAGTGTAAAAATGGCACCAATACCAGTGTCTTTTCTTAAATCTGTGTCACTGGGTCAACGTGTCTTTGGCAAAGAGAATGTGGGTCAGAACAAAGCTGGACCAGAACCCAACCAGAACTGAGAGCCGATAAATACTGAAACCAGTCATTGAATAAAAAAACGAAGCTCTTGGCAATAACAGCGAGTGTGTGTGTGTGTGTGTGTGTGTGTGTGTGTGTGTGTGTGTGTGTGTGTGTGTGTGTGTGTGTGTGTGTCCACAGGACCACGACGTGGAGACTCCTCATGGAAACCTTCATGTGATGATCAGAGGAGCTCCGAAAGGAAACAAACCGGCGATCCTGACCTACCACGATGTTGGACTGAACCGTGAGTCTGAGTGTGTGTTCTCGCTCCAACACACTCTCTCTTCTCTCTCACTAAACTGTTTTATAAATATTTTGCGTCAGAGGAGGAGGAGGAGGAGCAGGACGAGGAGGAGGGTGGTGATAGTAGAGGAGGAGTGAATGTAGGGAATTAAATAATATAGAGACAGAAATAGAAATCAGGACAACAGTGTCTGTCTGTGTGTGTGTGTGTTTAAATGTAGGTCAGAAAAACAGTGGTGTCCTGCAGCGGAGAGGGGGCGGAGCCTGCAACACTGCAGCATCGCTCTGATTGGTGGAGGAGGTTACAATATGACATTGAATTCATCAATCAGTTAAAGGCTCAGTTCAGAAAGAAGGAAAAGAAGGAAATACAAAGAATTAAAAACTAAAACAGTCATCACCCGCTGTGATCTTCAGCTGCACCTAGGTGGCAGCAGAGCATCACCTGGTTTTGACATAGTGGACAGACACAGCTAGCTGTGATATGGGCAGCCATCACAGTAACGTCCGTCCACTCACTTCCTGTTCTTCTTCAGACAAACTCTGCTTCAACCCCTTCTTCAACAACGAGGACATGCAGGAAATCACCAAACACTTTGTGGTCTGCCATGTGGACGCTCCTGGACAACAGAGCGGCGCTAGCCAACTGCCTCAAGGGTAGGTCCACGATCACACACATCTGTATACGCAGACACACAGAAGATAAAGTCATGTGACCTCTGTCTTCCTTCAGGTACCAGTATCCAACCATGGACCAGTTGGCAGCCATGTTGTCCACTGTGGTTCAGCACTTTGGGTCAGTTTATTTTAGAGAAAATTATGTCCTGTGGTTAGAACTTCTTTTTAACTTCTCCATGTGATCTTGGATCTTCTCTGATCTCCTCAGATTTAAGAGCATTGTTGGGATTGGAGTTGGTGCTGGAGCCTACGTTCTGGCTAAGTTTGCTGTGAGTCGTTCTCTGATCTTTATCTTCTGGATGTTTACTGAAAGTAAAAGTTAATTTATGAGGTTAACTTTGGACCTGGACCTTCACAGCTGATCTCGCCTGAACTGGTGGAAGGCATGGTTCTGCTCAACATCGACCCCAACGGTAAAGGCTGGATCGACTGGGCTGCAGCCAAGGTGTGTGTGTGTGTGTTTCAGTTTTTGTGGTTGGTTCTTTGTTTCACTGATGCTGATGTGAAGATGTTTTTCACCTGCAGTTGTCAGGTCTGACCAGCACGCTGCCTGACACAGTGCTTCCTCATCTCTTCAGTCAGGTATGCCATCACCTTAGGCCGAGATGATTGTATAATATATATATACACATGTGTTAATGTACAAGACGTGTGTGTGTGTGTGTGTGTGTGTAGGAAGAGCTGATGAACAACACAGAGCTGGTGCAGAGTTACCGACAACAGATCAACAGCACCATCAACCTCTTCAACCTGCAGCTGTTCTGGAACATGTACAACAGGTACATGAAAACACACACACACACACACACACACACACACACACACACACAGTGACCTCATCAATAACCTTCCTCTTCTCTGTTTGCCAGTCGTCGGGACCTGGACATGAACCGTCAAGGAACAGTGAATGCTAAAACTCTGAAGTGAGTGTGAACACTTTATGGGCCACACACCTTACCTTTAAACAATCTGTTTATGCCTTTAGAGGAAACAGAAGATGGTTATGAACCAAAACCAAATTCTGTAGAGAAAATCAGCTTTTTTATTCAGAGAGACACATCATCAAGTCCAAATGTGTGAGTTTAATCACTTTATCCTGACCTGGAGGCTGTTCCTCTGTTTCTCCTGTAGGTGTCCCGTGCTGCTGGTTGTCGGAGACAACGCTCCTGCAGAAGAAGGCGTGGTGAGTCTGAAGCACTGACTGATTCCACCTTTATAATCCCTGAAAGTGTTTTTGCAGAATGATGACAGGCTGGGAGGAGGGAGTCAGGGAGGAGGAGGTGTCATGTGATGACAGGGAGGCGATCTATTGGTTGTGACAAATAGAGGTCAGGTTTATATTTTATCTGTGAAGCTGCAGCTGCAGATCTTCACCACAGGTGCACCTTTCACTGACCCCTGTAATAACACATTTAAAGGCACAGGTCACATTTCAGAGCCGATGTCAAGGTTGTCACTCAGTCTTAGAGCTGATGATACAATGTCTGTCCAACAGAGGGCGACAGAGAGCCCAAAATGTGCTGATTTTCTGTGCTTTTCTTGAAGGTGGAGTGCAACTCTAAAATGGACCCTACCAACACCACCTTCTTGAAGGTAAGTGCTGTTCCTACTCCCACCAGCAGGTGGCAGATAATCGTTTATGATAATGATAACTCCAGAGTTATCATGTGTTGATGGTGCAACCTTGTGCTCTGGTGGCAGATGGCGGACTCTGGTGGACTTCCTCAGCTGACACAGGTAACAAAATGAAACTAAGCTCTGATCCAAGTTTCAGTTCTTCTAAGTTTGACCTTTGACTTTTGACTGCTGCCTCTCTGATGCTGTTGTCCAACATCAAAGAACAGGTTTAAGATTAAAGCTACAGTTTTTTAGACTTGATGCCGGTGTGAATGTGTAGACTAGAGCTGTTGCTCCTTTTCTAATTCGGTAGAGAAATCCAATCATTGCAGCTCTTGGAGTTGTTGGTCCACCGCTGCCTCCCTCACTTCACACCAGGTCAAATATGTTATCCTGAAATCCTTGGTTGCAATTTCAATTACACAGACTGACCACTGGGGGCAGCAATGGACCATTAGCTAACATCACTGATTGTCAGGTTGATTGAAGTTCTCACAGTGCAGTCGAATGTCTCAGTATTTATAATATTTTACTTTACGTTAAATAATTTTGTTATTGTTTTATTTTCAGCCTGGAAAACTGACAGAAGCCTTCAAGTACTTTCTGCAGGGAATGGGCTACAGTAAGTAACAGTTCTGTCCTGATGATAAGTCCCCCTCTGTCTCCTCACCCTGTCTCTGTCTACTACAGTTTTACTGCAGTACTGTTGTGGTGATAACTCTCCCTCTGTCTCCTCACCCTGTCCTCAGTTGCTAATGTGAAGGACCGGAGGTTGAGTGGCGGTCCAGGTACTTCGTCCTCTGTCCCCTGAGCCCTGCCCTATCCGATGACTTTGTTCTGTTTGTTTTGGTGGATGTTCTCATCGGTTCTCTGCTTGTTAAACTCAACTTTTTTGGGGTCTTGTTGTGAGGATTTCTCATTTGTTCATCTGAATTTCCTGTGTTGAGTTTGCCCGGAAGAATTTTTCCTCCAAAGGAAAAATCCGACTGCTGCCTTTACTCCCTCTTCTCTCCCTCATTCCCATTGCTTCTCCTCGACTGCTCTCTGCATGGCCTTCAGTGAGTCTGTGACCGAACCCAGCCTGTCAACACAGGGACGTCAGCACTATAGCATTAGCATCAGTACTGGCATGGTGATCTAGATTGGTTGACCTGAGGGTGGGGGTCTGGTCCACGTGCGATGACACTCGGTCTGAATCCCTCCAGTCAAACGAGGTTGTCCTTCAGCAGCCTGTCCACAGGGGGGCAGCATTTCTGCAGCATATCAGAATCTTTCGTTCCTTCTCTACATGAGCATGAACTCCTCCCACCTTCGTGACTCCTCGGCTTGTCCTTTAAACTCCACGATTCTTCATCTTCCTCTCTAACCTCCTCTCTTCTGCCCCTCAGTGCCTTCCGCCAGCATGACCCGCTTGGCTCGCTCCAGGACTGCCTCCCTGACCAGCGGCAGCTCCGTGGAGGGGAACCGTTCCCGGGCTTGCACCCACTCCGACAGCACCGAGGGGGTCGGAGCCGTCAACCAGACCATGGAGGTGTCCTGCTGAAGAGGGAGGGGAGAGGGTAGAGAGGGCAGACGAGGGGGGATAATAGGGGAGGAGGTTACGAAGGTTCTCTCGCTGTCTCTGCTGTTACTTCGTTTCTCCTCATTGTAAAGTACTCCATCTTGTGGCAGTTAAGAAGAAACTACCCCTCCACCTTATAAATACCAACTCCAACTTTGCTGCCAAACTCTGAAACCTTCGGCCACTGTTTTTGTGTCTTTCTCGTATTTGCGACCTGTGTCTCCTCCTCTTTTGCCTGCGTCCCTTTAACTCCCCCTTCCAAAAAAATCCTCCAGAAACACAGTCATCACTCAACAGTGTTAGGCACAAACAAAATGAATGAAGGGAAAGTTTGAGGGAAAAAAAGTCAGTGTTTCGTTAGCGATAATGTAGTTAATGAGTCAGAATCTCTCTCTGTTGTTGCTGGGCCAGGGGACTAAGCAGCCAATCACAGACGAGTTCACCAGGATGGGCAAGAAGAGAAGCGTCAGTCCGTCAAAGTTGCTGAGTGACGTATTTTCTTTAATTCACGGTGTCGTCTGCGTATGGGTGGACTCCCATAAGACTTGAGTAGGTTTTGTTACCGAGTGCCACCTGGTGGAAGTGTCTGTTCCCTCTGATTGGGTCGTATTCCTTGAGTGCGAAAAGCAACAACACTGTAAAAGTGTCTAAATAGTTCTGAAAAAAAAAGATCTATGAGGATTTATTTTCCCTTTTGGCCAGCAGGGGGCATGTCCACATTGTTGTACATTGTGGTGTCATCAGCATAGTGAGAACATCAGTTTGAATTGTCGGATACTGACACACAGCTTCGTTTTAACCGAAGTACTCGCAAACAGTTCCATAATAACAGGTCTGTGCAGACAGTGCCATTCAGGAAACCGCCCTCATGAGTTCTTAGAGTTCTACCTCTGGCACTGGAACTGTTTGGCCTACATTAGTTCAGTACTTCCGTAAAGTTCCTGGTCTCTGTTTTGAAAACATACACAGTTCCTGGTACTGTCACCTAAACGTCTGTCCCGTCTTCCAAACACTTGTATTATTTTGATAAACCCTAGATGGTGCTGTTCACACTCCTCAAGTGAAACCATTACGACGATGAGTCAGTCCGAAGTTCCGGAAAATTCTTTTAGGAACTGATCCTTATTTGTTTAGATGGAATTGTGTTTTTGTATCAAATATATTTTGAGGCAATCTGACAATCCTTTTCATGTGATGTTTAGAAGATCAAATCTGAATTAAAAGACAGACATGAATAAGAGTTAAAGCCCCGCCCATCAGCTGTGACATCATGCTAGCATTTCAGTGGGATAGTCTGTAGTGAGGCGGTAATAATCAGCTTATCCATCAACCAAAACCCCTTCAACCACTACCATCACAACGGAGCGGTCGACAATCTTGATGATGAAATTAATTCATGTTCAAGAAGTACCATTGTGTAGTACTGATCTGGTTCTAACCATCTGTTAGTTCTTTGTGATCTCCAATGGGACGATCACTTTATGATCCAAACTAAACCTGGAACACCGGAACAGAGGCGGAACCCTGACACTGTTCTAAAAAAACAATCTTCAGGATCCTTTGTTTTTGAGGGTTACGGTAAATACTGATAAATTGATAAAAAAAATGCAGACTACAGTCGCAAAAACGTTGGCATTAATGCTATATAAGTATAGAACCGATATTAAGCCAAAGATAAGCGAGTCCAGAGTTAAAGGTTCTTTGAAGTCAGCATTCATCTCTTTGTTGTTATAACTTTGTTTAGCTTTAGCGGTTCATTATTTAGCAGCTACACTAGCACTAGCCACAATCCCTCTGGTACTGTTTGTTTCATTATTTGACTAACCGTCTCAGAAAAAACAATCAGTCGGCCTATAGGGGGCGGGGCTTTTTTGGAGCCATTTGGGCACCAAGCTCAGAATGTAAAAAAAAAAAAAAATCACCTGGTGCCCCGCCCCTCACAGGCACACCCTGACGACACTTTAAGGGCTAACAGCAAAATTCACTTTTTGGAAAACTATTGAAAGTGTTGGCTTTTTGCAGCTAGGGCGACAGCAACAAGAGACTGAGAGAGAGATTCTGATGGGTGACACGGGTCAGTGGGGAATTAATGCACTGGTTAATATTAATACTCTGGAGAGGTTGTGGGTTCAAAACCCTGTGAGGATCTGTGAGCCAATGAACACATGGTTCATTAAAATATTTTTCTTTCACTGGGGAAGTTGAGTATAAACAGTTTTTTACGATTATTTGACCCTGAAAACAATCTGTGATCAAAGAGGCAGGAAAGCACAGGTTAGCATGGAATGCTAACGCTCTCACGAATCAAAAACAATGCAGATAATTAAGTAAAGTTGGAGACAAAAAGACTCACCCCATTGTTGATGTTTTAATGTGTGATGAAGATGTTGAAACTCTCCCATTTACATGTGATAACCTGAGGGGGGCACTCTTCTACTGTGCTGTGATTATTGTTAACCTTAGACCTTTAATATGTAAAGAAAACAACTCTTTCCTCTTCTCTGAGAAAAAGGTCGAAAACGTTGTGATGTTCGGTGGCGATCCATTGAAAAGTGGCCGTGTTCCGTGAGCTAGCGTCAGATCATGTGACTCGAACACTTTGACGACGTCACTGTTAAGTTCTTTCCTTTTCCTGGTGTGAACGATGCTGTTTCCTGTTTCTGCTTCTTCGTACTAACATTACGACAGATTTGTAACAGCAATAATTTTCTTTTGCAGAAGTGGGCGGGGTCTCTGCTATGTTGTCATGGATTTTATTATATTTAATATACATATAAATATATAGTATTAAATGTGACCTGTCGCTGTCTGTGAGCTGAAGTAACAAAAAAATAAAGAACTGATGTCAGAAACAAAAAAGACTCCATGTCCGTAAATTTATCAGAGAAATATCCTTATCTCTCATTGTGGTTAGCCGTTAGCTGTTGCTATTTGCACTAGTTTTGTTTATACTAATATTGTGTTTTTATTTATTTGGCTGAAGAGTTGGCTAACCTCTGGATGTATTTGTCCACATCATGTCAATGTTAGGCCTTTGTTCATGACTATCATTAGCATAAGTCAAGTTAGCTTAATTATAATCAAAACCTTTGGTTTTTTTCTGGTTCATTTTAAGCTTTTCTTAGGTCTTACTAGATATTTTCTGACAACATTCAATATCATTGTTTACATTATTGCCCTCAATTCAGTCCACTAACCTTTAGCTCATCAGGAGGACCGGAGTTCTGACACCAGAGAGAATCTCAGCTGGAGTTCTGAAGAGAAAGTGAGACACACTAAAGCGCTCTCAACAACCTGTGTTACTACACGCTTCCACAAGAGGGCGACAATGGACTGGAACTACTGGGTCTAAGACGGGGACGACGTCGAATGTCTACGCCAGTACAGTATGTACAGTTCTTTGACTAAAACATTTTATTATCGTTACTCTGAACACACACTGGTCGATATGAACCGGTGCTTTGGGAATATTTTTTTTCCTCAAATGATTTTTATTATGAAATATTTCCAAGCTTTTTTTAAAATTGAATTTCGTTAGGGCTTTCGTTAGGGCAGAGATTGAATTTTTTTTAAATAAAAAGGTAACTTCCCATCCATAATTTCATTCCATTTCTTCATATACTGTATATATATATACATATACAGTATGTCCTATTTGTCTATGAATATAGTTCGAATCATACCACATTTGTCCAGTAGAGGGCAGCGTTTGTTTGATGTCCACTCTGCTCTACTCTATGAATTATATTCACAGATTAACAGGATGTTCTCAAAATAACACGCAGACCATTCCATTTATGCGCAGGCGTTGTCAAACATCAAGCGAGGAAGGGCGGCGCCCTCTGCTGGAGGCATTGACAACGACAATTAGCAGGAAATCATATATCAGTTGGTGTTTCTCCTAAGTTTGTATTCTCAGAATTTGAAGCGGAGTATGAGTGACTAGTCTCTGTGGGACATGTCTTCATAAGGTTTTTTAGGAATTAATTATATATGTTTAACATACAAATACACAACATACAACTTGGTTATAAGGTATATAAAAACAGTTTTTTTCTGTTTTCTGAGGAGTTGTGTTGGTGTGTCCATGTGACTGCGCATGTGTGCGTGTGTTGACGTGACTGTAGGTGTTTGTACTGACCTGGTTTTCACTGCAGAACAGAACAGAACAGAGCAGAACAGCTTTTTTTATATCTATATTTATTTGTTTATTTTTGTTTATGTGCAATGTGACCAAACAAAAAAAGCTAAAAAATCTGACGACAGCAGATCTAAAATAATCAGCCCGAAAATACTCAAGCTTTAGTAAAACATCTTTTTCTATAGGTGAGCTGAGTCATGACATGGCAGACGGCCAACAGGGGGAGCACTGCAGAGTCATTTTAATTAGTCAGTCAGGTTTTGTGCAGACTGAGCTTTGGATTCAATAAAAATCTCATCACATTAAACACAAGACACTGGGCCAGATCTGTCAGAAACATCTGGGTCTGGACCGGAACCATCTGGGTCTGGTCCAGTACCATCTGTCCGCAGTCCAGACTTGAAGACTTAAGTCCTGATCCAACAGAAAAACTCAGTTCAACGTCTTTTTATCAAACTGTGGTACAAGAAACTGAAGTGCACTGCTGCCCCCTGTGGTCACTTGTTTCACCACATTTAATACGCTAACATGGATGAAGTATAACTGGTGAATAATATTGACAGTAATAATGATATACTCCCATTCATTTTTATGAAATCATTTTATATTGTTACTACTTTCTTACAGTTGTTTAAAAACATGAGGTCACTGCATCTGTTCCAACCCCCATCCTCCTCCTGCCGCCTGCCCTCCATCTCTCCATCTGTTCCTCCTCCTCCTCCTCCTCCTCTCAGGTCTGTAGGTTTTTCCTGTTCTGCAGCAGAGACTCAGCTCAACCACTGTGTCAGTGCTGAGGGGGAGAAGTAAGAGGAGGAGTAGTGATGTAGAGGGCGGGGCAGTCTACTCCTCCTCATCCGACGATCTCCTCCTTTAATCCCTCAGTGTTGATGTTGTTCTCCATCCGTCAGTTTTTAGATGATGCTCCTCCAGAACCTTCAGCTGCAGGTAAGAAAAACTAACTCTCTGAACTGAGTTGATGTTTGCTACCGAGTATGGAACTGAGTCGTCACAAGAGTCAAACCGATGGTTCAGAGGAGAAGATGATTTTCGACAGTAATATGTGTCTGTTTTTTTTCATTAACATCTGCTAAAAGTTTGGTTTAAACTGCTTTTACATGAGCTGGGTACATACTAACTCCTCTGAGTCAACACATCAGCAGCTGAACACACAGTGACAGGTTACACACACACACACACCAAACCAAACCACTTCTCATGTTACAGATCTTTTTGTGTTTTCATCGTTGAAAGCCGTAATCAGGATTAAAGGGAGAACCACTCTCTCTGTGTCACAGACCAAACCCCATAAAGAAAATCAGGGATTTTATCTCACAGAGACTCAGCAGCTGTTCATCCATCACTGAGTGCGACATAGCTTTTTGTGGGACCTTTTCTCTCTGAGATCTTTTCATCAGATTGACACAAGTTAAACAAACTGACCACAGGAGGCAGCACTGGATCAGCAGCAAATGCGTTTCTGTGAGCTAAAATCAATCTTTGGTCTGAGCTAAAATCACTGATTTTCTGAATGAGGTTTGGTGTGGGACAGTTAGTGTTTCACAGTCAACCGTTTTGCGTTAACGTCTAAGTTTTTGTCGGAAGAGGTTTTTTCTTTGCGAGTGTTGTACTTTCTGTTCCTTATCCCAGAGGGCGCCAACACTCAGTGTGCATGTGTTGACACAAATGTCATAACTGACACTTTTATCTGAACATCAACTCTGTGTTGGACAAATTGACCTATGACTGAGTGAATAAAACTCCTCCCACATCCCTTTTCTCTTCCTCTTCTCCCCTTTTCTCCCTACTTTTCCTCCTTCTCCTCCACTTCCTCCTTCTCCTCCTCCTCCTCCTTCTTCTCAGTCTAAATCTGTTATTTTCTCGTATTGTTGACCTGATAAATCGATGCTGTGGGTCTTTGAATGCAGCAGCTGTAACACTGCAGACTCTGCTGCTCTATCTGTCTGCACGGGAGTGTGTGCACGTGCACGCCCATGTGCACATGTCCATGCACCAGCCTTCTTCCTGCTGTGGAACTGAAGCTGGTGAATTATTTATTTCTGCTCTTCAGCCTCTTCCTCCTCGGGCTCTGAGCATCTGTTCCTCTGTGAACACTGGACGAGCAAGTGACCACGGCGCCCCCGGTGGCCACGTCAGTTCACATCTCTGAGCCGTCTGTGTGATCGTCATCACACTGATGATGATCAATCAATCAATCAACACAAGAGTTTCCTGTTGGATTGTAATGATATATTCATATCTGCCCCTTATTATGTGGTGTACACGCAGTAACATCGGATCCGGAATCTTGATGATGATCCCAGATTAGATTAAATAATCCTAGATGCAGAACAACAACATCTACTAACATTTGTTAATATTGTCTTTTTTCTGTCTTTTATTACAGATCTGAAACCTCTGGATTTCCAACCTCTCCATTTGGACCAGAAGAACAAAAACCATAATGACATGTTGTGACCAACTCGACAAATTTCCATGAATTATCATCAAAGTTGATGCTAGTAATGCTCATTTCTAGCTAATGGGTTTGTGCCAATCATGTTAATGCAAAAAATCATTCCCTCCCTCAGCTGATCAGTACAGTTAGACAAACAAAGACAAAATTTACTGGAAAAACCAACTAGTTCTTTAACCAAGATGGCCGACATGTACCAAAACAACGTATACCAGCAACAACCAAGTGATGCCTATGGGACGTACGGAGAGGGGGGCGGCCATGATGGATATGGCTACCAAGGAGATGACCAAGCCCAGGAAGAGGACGCTGCCAGTGACGTGACAGAAGGACACGATGAAGAAGACCAGATGTACGAAGGAGAGTACCAGGGGATTCCACATCCCGATGAGACCAAGACGAAACACAGAGCGGCCAGGTCGACCTTACCTACAATTCTCAGCAAGTCAGAGTTCAAAATAAAGCCAAACGCAGCTAAACGTTGGCGTAAACGTTGTCTATTTGTTAGCTAAAAATAAAGATGAATGTCATAATTAGCCTGAGCTAAAGATGAGATAAAACAAACTCAATGAACACATGGTTCCCTTGACACTTCAGATATATGACCACATGTTTCGTTAGTTAAAAATAGGCAAAGCAAACTGGTCAACTAGAGCTAAAAGCAACGCTGATTGACTTGTACAAGTGTGACTAAAATATAATTAATGACTAACAGCTAACAGTTAGCTTGTTCGTTCCATCTCTTTCCTTCGAATGCAGAGCTAAATTGGGACAAGCTACACTCTCGGAGCAGGAGGAACTATGGGAGCAGTACGAGGACATCATGCAAGACTGCGGACACGGACGGTTCCAGTGGACGCTCTTCGTGGTTCTGGGTTTGGCTCTGATGGCCGACAGTGTGGAGTGTTTTGTGGTGGCGTTTGCGCTACCGTCGGCTGAGAAGGATCTGTGTCTGTCTAACGCAGAGAAAGGCATGCTGGGTAAGAAAAGCATTAGCAATGTCTGTGTGGTATTAGCCTTTGTTTTTTAAGCTACTTTTCAGGTTTTATTCTAACTGTTTATGCTTTTATTGTGATTTTTATAGTTTGATTTCCACCTTGTTCCATTCCTGGTTTCTCTCAGAGTTTTATTGGTTATCATAGATATTTTGCTCACTTATTGCTAATTTACTACATATTTTGGCTAACTGTGGGCTAGAATACTGTTACACCGTCATCATTCAATATTTTTTTGGCACAACTGTATTTTCTTTCCCACATTTAATTACCTTCTTGGCTAACGTTTAGCTCTGTTTGCTGTTGTACAGAAAAATGTGACAGAGAATAAATCAGAACGCCGAGTCAGCGATTTCCTCATCAGTCTAATTAACTAATGGGCAGCAGTGAGTCAGTGGCACACACTTGCTTTAAGTTGCCATCAGACCTGGAGATTTGTTTTATTTCCTCTTCACTTCCTGTTTGTTCTATCTACTTCCTGTCATCTTTTCTTCCTCTTCTGGGTGTTGCTGAGTCAGCAAAACGCTCTCTAATCTCGGTGACGGAGATTAGGTTTCCAGTATTTTTAGAGTCTGCAGAACCCCGTCTTTTCCTGCGATGAGGTTTGTAGAAGGTTTTTACCGGAGTCTCCGTCCACTGAGTCCATCTGTCCACACACTCTCAGCTCTGTCACGCAGGTGTCTCTGGTGTCTCTGGTGCATAGTCTTCCCATAATGTGTACACAGCCTTCTTGTTGGTGTGGTGCTGCTGTAACTAAGGACAACAGGCTGCAGGAGGGGACTGTTGTGTTCTTCAAAACCAGGACTCAGGTGGATCTGAGGGACCAGGTTTGACAGAATCAGAAGGAGAGACAGAAGGAGAGAGGATGAGAGAGAAAGTCTTTGCCTCAAAGGAGGTTTATAGGGAGTTTTC
Source organism: Paraplagusia blochii (assembly GCA_016785265.1). Lineage (NCBI taxonomy): Eukaryota > Metazoa > Chordata > Actinopteri > Pleuronectiformes > Cynoglossidae > Paraplagusia > Paraplagusia blochii. Next base: position 33,571 of record JAFBJS010055150.1, on the reverse strand, counting down.
TACGGGAGTCTCTGTGCATCATGTCCATCTGTCCACACAGAGAGAGACAAAGAGACTGAGACATAGAGACAGAGAGAAAGATCCTTTTATTATACTGTATTTACCTCCTCCCCCTGCGGCGCCTCCATCTGTCCACTGCAGTGTAGTGTTGGCAGGACCCGACACCGCCTCAGGTCAAGTCAGGTTAAGGCTGGAGAAGCACAATCATGACTCAGCACAAATGAATCTCAGTCACAGTGACTCAGCGTCTGGAGTTTTCAGATCTACAGTTGGAAAAGTAAAATAAAGCCAAAGTGTTTTGTTCAGGTTCAGACTGGACCGACTGTGAAAGAAAAGCCTTGTAGCTGTGATTAATAGTCGGATGTGACCAGTAGGTGGAGCTGTTGGAGACTTGTTCTTCTTTGTCCCTACAGGTCTGATCGTGTTCCTCAGTATGATGCTTGGAGCGTTCCTTTGGGGGGGGCTCGCCGATAAAGTCGGCCGTCGCCGCTGCTTGATTGCGGCATTAGCCTTCAACTGCATCTTCGCCTTCCTGTCCTCGTTCGCACAGAGCTACGGCTTCTTCCTGTTCTTCAGGCTCCTCGCGGGAATTGGGTGAGGGGCAAATGCAAACACTCACATCCGACTTTTATTCCCAAAATGGACACTCAAAAAAATTTTTTCCTGCTTCTTGTTCTCAGGATCGGTGGAACGGTACCAATTGTGTACACATACTTTTCAGAGTTCCTTCAGATGGACAAAAGAGGAGAACATCTGTCTTGGCTGTGCATGTTCTGGATGATTGGTGGCATCTACGCCTCCTTCACAGCCTGGGGCATCATTCCCAGATACGGTGAGAAATTCTTGACTATTACTAACTGAAAGTCAGACGTTATGCTGACGATACGCTGATGTACGTGTGGACCAGGTTGGGGCTTCAGTATGGGATCTGAGATCCAGTTCCATAGCTGGAGAGTCTTCATCCTGGTTGCTTCTCTTCCTGCCATCACATCTTTGATCGGACTCACCTTCATGCCTGAGAGTCCTCGCTTTCTCCTAGAGGTGAGATGTAAAATAACACTTGCTGCATGAAATAAATGTTACTTACAGTGTCAGCTCGGCTTTACCGAAACTTATTTTTACGTTCGTCATTTCATTGATATCTTATTATAAAGGCTGCAAAACACGACGAAGCTTGGATGATACTGAAGCAGGTCCATGACACCAATTGGAGAGCTAAGGGTCAACCAGAGAAGGTCTTTACTGTAAGTATACATACTGCCCCCTGTTGGTCAAGACCATGTTTCTTTTCCATTTTACCTTTTTCATGTCTAGGATTTTTTGTACGATTGAGTAGCTTTGCACTGTGAACTTGTACTCTTATCTCTGATCTTCTTGCGCCGCTAGCTCCTGCGTTTGTAATGAAAGGTTACGTCTTTGTTCGTGTTTTCGAAGGTGACTCACATCAAAGCTCCAAAAACTGCAGAGGACGAGTTTATCGAGATCCAAAGTTCTACGGGAACAGCAGTTCAGCGCTGGGCCGTTCGGTCCGTGACACTCTGTCGACTGGTGAGGGTGGTGCCCACACAAGCCACACCCATCCCAGTACTAGTCCCGCCTTCACTGACTGTGACTGTGTGTGTGAGTTCTCAGGTGTTGAAGAACGTGGCCTCTTTGTTCTCGGTGGAACTACGGCTCTCCACTCTCTTCATGGCCGCCATCTGGTTTTCCATGGCGTTCGGGTGAGAAAATAATTTAATTTAAGAAAAACTTCTTATATTTAATTCTCAAATGCTGTTAAGAAAAGAATAGGTTCTGCTGACAAAGATTTGGTTTATGAGAATTTTACATCTGTGGCAGTTCAGGGTGATGTGGCGCCCCCTAGTGGTACAACCAAAAACTGTTAGGAATATGAGACTGAAAAAAATACAATATATAGAAAATGACTAGATGCCATGTGTGTGTGTTTGTGTCCAGTTACTATGGTCTCTCCGTGTGGTTTCCTGACATGATCAAACATCTTCAGTATGAAGAATACCAGTCCAAGGCGAAGGTGAGCTCAGACACCCGTCCACACCTGGTACAGCCACATGGTTTCAGTATCAAGATCACATGGCTGAAGATTAGAGTTTTGTTTTTTATCTGTTAACAGAATTTCAATGATCCATGTTTTTTTCTAGGTTTTTTATAGAGAACGAGTCGAAAACTTTCACTTCAACTTCACTCTGGAAAATCAGGTCCACAGAGAAGGAGAGTATGTCAACGACAAGTGAGTCTCACACACACACACACACACGGTCCCGACCTGGACTAGTGTTAGCTTGAGTCGTCCTTGCTCTGTTCGCAGGTTCATCAACATAGAGATGAAGTCGGTGAAGTTTGTAGACTCGCTGTTTGAAGACTGTCACTTCGAGGACATCGATTCCACAGACACTGTCTTTGAAAACTGCACCATTCGCAACTTGAAACAGACCAGACATGGCCAAACCTTTTGACTCGCGGGCCACAATTGGTCCTAAAATCTATTTCTATTCTCTTTAAGACGACATCTACTGGGGAAACACATTTCAGGGAAAAGGCAGGAGTATAATGATAATTTAAATTATTTAATTTGGACAATGTTGGTGGGCCGCATTTAAAAATTCAACGGGCCATTTGCCCATGCCTGAACTAGACTCACTTTGGTTTCCACTGTGGTGAAAGTCTTGTAGGGTTTAAAGAAACGGTTCCATCACATTCCCAGAGTCCCTGGTTTTTTGGCTCCTGGTCTCAGTGGAACCCAACAGTCCCAACAGTACTAGGACCTTCTGAACTGTTGCCCAGAGTCAAAGTCAACTAATTGACTTTGACTCCAGGCAACAGTTCCATTAGTGCAACAAAAACCACAGAAAGTCATGTGCTCTGACTTCCTGTCAATAAACAACTATCGCTACTTGGCCAGATGTGTATAAGGGACTAGTGTTAGCTTGAGTCGTCCTTGCTCTGTTCGCAGGTTCATCAACATAGAGATGAAGTCGGTGAAGTTTGTAGACTCGCTGTTTGAAGACTGTCACTTCGAGGACATCGATTCCACAGACACTGTCTTTGAAAACTGCACCATTCGCTCCACTATCTTCTACAACACAGGTGAGTTCACAGTTCAACAAATCCAGACCAATCACATGAGAAAGTTCCACGCTCCGTTAGTGTCAAACTTCTGAGACCATCTGTCCCAGACCAAAGACTACTGAGGAAATCAGTGATTCTAGTTCAGACCAAAATCCATGGAGAAAATCAGTGATTTTTGTCCACATAGAAGCAGAAACTGCAGGTCCACTGCTGCCCCCTGTGGTGAGTTTGATTCACAAAGGCAATTCATAAATAATAATAAAGGAAAACCGACTTTAGACAGTGCCATGTGATCAGATCAGTTATTTTTCATTGCAGTTTCTTTGGGGTCGTTGGTCATTGCTACGAACTTTCTGTGTCCTGTGAATCTGAATGTCATAATCGCTGCTGAATCATATTTTGTACATTTTTGCTGAGTCATGTTTGTGGCCGGTTGGTTGTAGACCTGTGGGGTCCGCGTCTCATCAACTGCAAGATGGAGAACAGCAGCTGGGAGCAGAACAAACATGGCTGCCACCTGGACAGCGGCGAGGAGAACGACGTTCTCATCTACCTGGTCAGTTTCCTGGGAAGTTTGGCCGTCCTTCCAGGGAACATCATCTCGGCGCTCTTCATGGAAAAGCTCGGCAGAGTCAGGATCATCGGTACTGAGTTCTTAGTTCTTTGTAATTGTTGGGTTGGTCCTGCACTGACTGAACATTCTGGACTCTGTTATTGTTTCACTGTTACTCTAACTGACATCTGATCCCAACAGGAGGCGCTATGCTGATTTCAGCAGGCTGTAGCTTCTTGCTATTCCTCAGTTTCAGCCAATCAGCAATCATTGTTCTGCAGTGTTTGTTCTGTGGCATCAGCGCAGCAGCTTGGAACGGTATCGAGGTGGTGACCGTGGAACTCTACCCTGCCTCAAAAAGGTACCTGTTGAACCATGTTTCTCTATTGTAAGGTAACAAAAGTGCCAGGAACCATTGTCAACGAACTTGAAACAGACCAGACATGGCCAAACCTTTTGACTCGCGGGCCACAATTGGTCCTAAAATCTATTTCTATTCTCTTTAAGACGACATCTACTGGGGAAACACATTTCAGGGAAAAGGCAGGAGTATAATGATAATTTAAATTATTTAATTTGGACAATGTTGGTGGGCCGCATTTAAAAATTCAACGGGCCATTTGCCCATGCCTGAACTAGACTCACTTTGGTTTCCACTGTGGTGAAAGTCTTGTAGGGTTTAAAGAAACGGTTCCATCACATTCCCAGAGTCCCTGGTTTTTTGGCTCCTGGTCTCAGTGGAACCCAACAGTCCCAACAGTACTAGGACCTTCTGAACTGTTGCCCAGAGTCAAAGTCAACTAATTGACTTTGACTCCAGGCAACAGTTCCATTAGTGCAACAAAAACCACAGAAAGTCATGTGCTCTGACTTCCTGTCAATAAACAACTATCGCTACTTGGCCTAAGCTAACTGAACCCTGTAACTTTCTGTGTCTCAGAGCAACGGCGTTCGGCGTACTCAACGCTCTGTGTAAACTGGCCGCCATCCTCGGCAGCTCCATCTTCTCCAGCTTTGTGGGCGTGACCAAAGCCGTCCCCGTCCTCCTGTCCTTCACCGCCTTGACGGGCGGTGGCCTGCTAGCGCTGAAGCTTCCAGACACACGGGAGAAAATTCTGCAGTGACGAAGGCGATGCTGCCTAGAAAAGATCGCACTTTAACGATCGGTGGACGTGAAGTGAAAACAAACTCTATTCAGTTCTGTAAGATAAAAAAATTAAGTTGACACAAATTATTTTTTCATATTCAGCTATTTAATTTTGTCAGTTCGATGCTGACCGTGACCAACAGACTTACCTTTTGATGTATTTCTGCTGCTTGTAACTGACGACAGGAAGTTCTTCTATTTCTTCAACTTTATTTTAGTCGCTCAGTTTTTTTGTCCTTCAGTAAATGGAAACCAAGGCTCACTCTCACACTGCAGAATATTTTGCCAAAGGTTGTTTTTTTTTTATATCCAATGCAGAAGTCTGTGACCTCATGTGAGAGAAGATACGTAGCTTGGAATACAACCAGACCAGAGACCAGACCAGAGACCAGACCAGACTAGAGATCAGAGACCAGATCAAAACCAACCACCAGATCAACGACCACAATGACCAGACCAGAGACTAGACTAGAAAAGACCAGAAGAGTCTAAACCATAACAGCCTGGTCCATAGCTGTTGACTCAGACCAGAGACCAAACCAAAGACCAATGACCAGACCAACAAGAACCACACAAGAGACCAGACCAGACCAGACCAGACCAGACCAGACCAGACCAGACCGGGTCCACAGCTTTCAACTGTTCACTCTGTGGTCTGACAGAAAAAGATTAGCAAAAAAAAAATCAGCAAAAAATTTTTGGGAACATAGACTGACAGCATGGCAGCAAGGCAAAAAAATGTGACAGTGATTTGTTGTTTTTCTTGAACGATAATTTAATTTGTGGTTACGGATACGACAGTATGGCATTTGGATGCCATGATGCAATGACCTACATACATTGCAAATCAAAGAAATAGTCAAAAAATATAATGGATAGAATTTATCTGAAGATTTTGTAAAGAGAAATGTGCAGAAAATCTGTTAAATCTGTGAGAAAATGCACCAAATGGAGTTTATTTGTAGAAAACTATGAAGGTATCACACAGAAGGTATAACTACCAAAAGAAAATAAGTTTCAACTGCAATTCGAGTGACTGCCAGCAGGTGGAGCATGATTTTTTGTGTATTACCGTAATTTTTAATGGCTCTTCTGGATCGTACTAACAACACATAGCACCATCTTAAGTCTCCATTTATTCAATAAATGTAATTTGTGGTTCCTCGTTTCCACAGGAAATTTAGTATAAAATTACCATCTTAGGTGTTTTGGTGCATGAAGATCAAATTAACAGGTTAGGTTAATGTGTTAAAAACTTACTACTAACAACTACTATTCTGGCCAACTGCTATTAGTAGTATTACTTTTAGTTATTGTGCTAATAATGTTCAAACAACTGGTTCTCTATTCTGTCTTCAAATTCCTTTGATTCTGTTCAGCCATTATTTTTTGTCTTGATTTGTTTGTAAAAAAACGTAAACTTTAGTCATTTTAGAAGAAATGTACTTCTGATCAGGAAACTCTAGGGGGCAGAATTCATCCAAATATTCTTGCGGAAAAGTTCTGTGGAAATGAGGTATCTACTTTTTTTACTTGTATTGTTTTTTTAATATATTTGGTTAGTACATACAGTATATGTTTACCTAAAATGAAAAAACAAAACAAATAATTTCTCTTGTTCTGATTCTGTTCTGTGGCTAATATTAAAAATTAATTGAAATTTTGTTTATCGTCATTCAGTGATTAGAGATGTTTGGCATCTTCACGGATATAAAAGAGAAACATAATGTTAGTCTTTAGCTTTAGATATGAAAATAAATACAACAGATTATTAAAATTAGCTGTAATGCTGCCATCTAGTGACTTTCACTTTCATATACAATATACACCATCATGTGGTGAATCCCTGGCATTGCATTATCAGGTTTTTACTATTGTAAAGGAGAAAGATTCTTCAATCATTGTGACAGGGCTGACAATATCAGACGTTGCTACAAAATGTAAACGTGAATTTTTTTTTTTCGGAAAAGGAAAATTCTACAGTGAATTCATGACCAGGACTTACACTGGACCGGGACTAACGGGGTCTAACATGGACTAGGGTCCAGTCTGGCTGTTGAACCACTCCAGAACCTCCTCCTTGTTCTTCTCCAGCCACTTGATGTTGGCGACAGTCGTCTCCAGTGCCTGCTTTACAGCCAGGGTTGCGGATCCAAAGCCGGTGTGACTGTGGTCCTGGATGAAGTCCTTCAGCTGCCAAGGAAGAGGATGGGAAAACGGTTTGGACCGACAGACAGACAGGTTTAGTATTCGGATCAGTAACTGTGTCTCACCTGCTGAAGTTCTGCCTCTGTTGAAAACCTCCTGGTGACTCCACTGATGATGGAGGAGAAGGAGAAGGAGCCGACTCCGTATCTGAGGAAATGACATCAGAGTCTGGGGTCAGTCTGAAACGGTCTGGACCAGACTGAACCAGTCTGAACCAGTGTGAACCAGTGTGAACACTCACTCTGTGTACATATAGTTCCAGTTCTCTCTGACAAAGTTCCAGGCCAGACTCTGTCCCACTCTGTTATTGGCCACAGATGTGATGACGGACGAAGCGTCCTGCTTACGGATCTTCTCAGGGTCTAACGTGTAGGATAACAGTCTGGAACCAAACACAACGTCATGGAAACGACCCACTGACTCACCCCAACAAGGCGGTGCAGGAATACGTACCTCTGCAGCAGGTGCGGGCGGGAGGAACAAGCCAGCGCCGACATCAGCTTCTGCGCTTCACTCGCCAACGTAGCATTTTTTAACTGCCACCAGACGTAGTCCCACTCTGTGTCAGCACCGCCCTCCACCGCACTGCAGTACACCACCGCTCGCAGATTAGGGCCAATCCTGAGAGAAAACAGCGAGATTATAACACAGATTATGATCTGAATGTAAATGAATCTGGTGTCTTTTTAGTTTGACTCCTAGGGGAGTGTTAGCTGAGTTACAGCACGCTCACGTGTTATTGTGAGGATTCTCCATCCACTGGTTGAACCAGGTGGAGGTCAGCTGCTGACACTGGGACACAGCGCTCCTACAGGCCAGCTGTATGGCGTTCACCTGGTTGTACCTGAAAACAAACACCAACGCGATTAAAACAAAGAGTTTCTCTGTCGCCATGTTCATACTGGACCAGAACCGAAGAGTTCCAGATTCTACTGTTCTCACTGGTCAGTCAGCCTCTCAGGAACCTCAGTCCAGTTTGACGTCATCTCCTCAAAGTAGAAGAAAAGTGGAGTTGACAGCTTCTTCATGTATTTCTGGAATAATCAAACAGACATGACTAATCGATTGCCTATAGCAACTTGCTAGACACTTGTAGCTATTTGGATAACCTTTTTAACTAACTTTTGGCAAAGTCTGATTTATTTTTCAAACTCGCATTAGCTTTGCCTAAATTAGGACAGTTTGAACTACTTCAACTACGCTAGCCTTTCACAATTTTTGCTAACATTGCTTGCTTTTATTCTTCAGTATTCGTTGATGACATTGTTTGTTGTCATACCTGCATCGGTTGGTAGACTTCCGTGCGGTCCAACATCAGGTAGTAATAGTTCAGATTATTCAGAGCTGACTGCCAAGGAATGTACTCTGTCTCCCCCTGCAGGTAGACAGTGGTTCTGAGAGCCAGGCTGGTAGAGATCAACTCAGCCCTACGATAAAAATGTAAATAACCAGAATCTTTTAACTTTTGCATTTGCTTTTCCGTTTGTCACAGACGTTGCCTTATAACACTCCTGTCCACTGGGTGGAGCTGTGTTCCACTCTATGTTATGAGTTTAATCAGTTTTGTTGGGGATTTGTATTATTTATTTTAATACGTTTAAAATGTTGGTCTGTCTACATTTGCATTTCTACATTATTTGTTAGCAAATGACTAACCTTTAGCCATTTAAGAAATATATATTTATTTGTAAATTATTTTTTTTAAACAAACTGTCACTTTGTTAAGTCACTATACAGTCATTAATTGGCTAACATCACTTTTGCTCAATACTTTGTTAACTATATACATGCTATATGTATATATATGTATATTTGTTTAGATACATGTGTGTGTGTGTGTGTATATATTTATATTACATTGTTAATAGTAGGTCAAAGTAGGTGAGAGTTAGCAAATTAGCACCTGGCCAGATTGAAAGCGTCGTCAATCATCTGAGCTCGGTTCAACAGTGGAATCACCTGTAGGTTTTTTAAGACAAGGGGTCATTTAATAAAATCAAATAATAATAAATTATAATAAAAAAAATGATAAAACCCAAACTTCCTACCTGGTGATTGGACTGAAGCTGACTCAGCAGTCTTTCCCAATTTCCCAGGTCGTAGTTTACGCGAAAATATCCTGTCACGTTAATGTTTGCCAGTACCCACAATCCACCACTCCTCATGTCCAGGTTCACAGCTGAGGAACAGGAAGTTATAGTCTTGACTTTTTCAGTGTTTGTTTTTTTTTTTGTTTGTTTGTTAGCATTTAAAGAATGTGACCTCTTTTAGAACCAATGGTTTAACACAAACCTTTTTTCTCCAGCAGCCACCAGATGTCGCTCTTTAAGTCACCTGATTTCATCCATCGTAAAGGAATCAACCACTCATAACTGAGGTGGGTAGGGCATCAAGAGAAGGTGGAGCAAAAACAATGATCACATATTAGCACCAGGTGTGCCACCTAGTGGCCAACTGGTATGAAAATGTTGTCCCATACTTGTAAGGTGACTGGACTGTGATGTTGGATTCTGGATCCAGCAGGAAGTACATTTGTGACACGTTTCCTGTGCTGGTGTCTATGGTCACCACAGGAAACCCCATCTGTAGCACCCAGCGCTTCATAATGTCATCAACAGGAAGTGGAAGTGACACGTCGTTTGCTTTCACTGCCTGTTGACAACAGAGATTTTACAGACAATAACCTTAAGGTTAGCCCGCTTACAGTTAGCCATTATATAATAAAATGAATGTACGAAGACTCCTGGGAAAAAGATTTCCCTCAGGAGAGATCGCAACAAATGGATGAATGATGAAGTCTACGCTTCTAAAACTTCTTCCTCTTTTTTTCATACCATTTCCAGGTGGTTCCACAGATCGGTTCCTTCTGTGTTACTGTAGGCAAAGTGACTCAGATAAGTCTGAAATACCGGAAGAAAAGGACAAAGAGCTGTTAGCAGAAACACCAGGTTGGTACCAGTCATTGAATCAGTTTAACCTTACGCTCAGTCCTTGAACAAAAACTGGTTCAGAGAGAAAGTCTGACAACATCCTCAGAACAGCTGCCCCCTGGAAAACAAGGACAATTCATCGGACTTAGGGAGAGATCATCGGTTTTCTTTATGGACTTTGGTCTAAAGAAGGCATGGGCAAATGTTTTGACTCAGGGACCACAATTGGTCCTGAAACTGGACATGGGGGCCGAGTCCCGAGCAGAAAAATGGATCGTTTGTTTAAAACCTAAAATCCATCCTTCCTAATACAATTTTAAGATGCCATCTACTGGGGAAATATATTACTACAGGAAGAGGCAGAAGTATATTAAAAATATATATAATATAATATAATTATTTAATTTGGACAAGGTTGGTGGGCCACAATAAAAGCTCAACAGGCAACATCCGGCCCTTGAGCCTTAGTTTGTCCGTGCCTGGTCTAAGGTTTGGTCTTTTTGGTAAAAGATAATTCACACATATGCTGCCCCCAGGTGGACAAGTCTATACCTTGCTGTATGATATTGCATCAAACTGAGCCATAATTTGCTCGGGGAGGATGATGTCATTTTCCTTGGTGGACAGAGGGTGAGACGATGTCAGGGCGTCAATGGCAAAAGACCTGTGGACGTCGTCCAGAACGATCAGGTCTTTCTGTCGGAAACAGGACACTCAGTTAGTCCCATATTTTTTTCCCATGAATTGTCTTTTTCCGTGGCATCACATTCTCACCACGTTCCACGTTGGCTCAGCGTGGTCCGCTCCCAGGTACGACACGTATGTGGCGAAGCCCTCGTTCAACCAAACCTCGTTCCACCAGCGCAGAGTCACCAGGTTACCAAACCACTGGGCAGAAGATGACCCGGGTCAGAGCAGAGGCAGGACTGGGTCAGAGTCTGGACCCTGGTTAACTACAGCCCAGTTAGGTCATTAAATGATAAATCAATTAAACATCATTTGTTAGTGACTCAAGTAAAACAAAAATCAGCAGAACCATCGACTTGCATGTATAGCATAATGTAACCAGTAGAGGGAGCTCACAAGCTCTGACCAGTTCCGTGACAATGAGTCTAATCACCAACCATATGAGCGAGTTCATGAGCGATGATCGTGGCTGTGGTCTCTTTGTTCTTGGAAGATGACGTTAGCGGGTCGTAGAGAAGGTTAGCTTCTCTGTATGTCACCAAACCCCAGTTCTCCATGGCACCAAAGTAGAAGTCGGGCAGAGCGATTTGATCTGTGGACGGAACCAGAATGTGACTGACGCTCAACCCGGACTCTTTGATCTGGAACCTTTTTTAAAGAACAACACAAACGTTCCGTCGTTGATGGCAATGCGTTTTAGGAACATCTTTACACATAAATTTGTTCTACTTGTGTACTAGTTTAAACTAATTCTAGATAACGGAAACCATTCTTAGCTAGCCCTTAGCCTTCTTTTTGCTATAGTACAGAAGGTGTGGACATCTGACTGTTTGACGATGTTACATTCTCAAATCAGATCATTTTACACATGACCAACCTGATTTACTGAGTGGGTATGAGATGTTGTAGTAGGACTGAAAGAACTGCAGTACCGGCCCGGTCACCTTGAGGGCGTAGTCTCCCTGACCCTGTTGGATTGCCATCCTTCGAGCCCAGATACGAATCTGAAGACGCAAAAGCAAAAAAACTTCTCACATTTCTCCATTCTGTCAGAGACGAAATGAAAAATCCTTGACATGTTGGTACATGTTTTACCAATGTGTGCCCCTGGGTGGCGTTAATGTTGGCAAAGTCACAGACAATGATGACCAACAGGTATGTTGACATGACTTCTGTTTGTTCGAACTTCGTCTGTGTCACAACTTCTCCAGCGATTGTGCGATTCACAATTTCTGAAAATGAGATTTTGGAAAACAAACTAGATGAGATTTTATCAGACTACATCAAAATTAGATTGGATTGGACTAGATTAGATTACGTCAGATAAGGTCAGGATGGATCTGATTCAATTATATTATATTGGACCAGATAGGATTAAATCAGATTAGATATTAGATCAGATTGGATCAGGTTAAATTCAATTAACACAGATCAGATCAAATTGGATCAAAGTCGATTTGATTTTGGGATGTTGGGATTTGAGTCGATCAGATTAGATGGATCAGATTGGATTAGATTTAAAGGCCATTGATGCATTCATTCATGTTAAATTTTGTTGTTCCCTTGTCACTTTTCCTCGGCTGAACACTGCTCCGTGCTGCCTTCACTGACCTGTCTCCTGGCCGTTGGACAGAGCAACGGTTCCAGGAGGGTGAAGTACGGTGATGTTAAAGGCAGCCTTCATCGCCGGCTCGTCAAAACACGGGAAGGTTTTCCTGGCGTGGGTGGGGTGCATCTGAGAGGTGGCGACAATCCTGATGGATAATCAGAACCAGAGTAGGCGTTAGCGTTAACCAGCTATTTTGAACACGAACTCTAGCCAATCATAGCAGCCAGGCACAGAGGAGAGGGGGAGGGGCCTTACTTCCTGACTCCACCCTCCACATATTCACTCCTGTAAAAACCAGCGAGGTCGTCGGCCAGTTCTCCAGTGAATTTAGAGTGGAGCTGGTACCGATGTCCTGTTCTCAGTTTATTGTCCAGTTCAATGACCAGGTACTGAGTCTTAGAGTGCAGCCACCAGGACTTTACACGAGGCACAGCACCACCATCTGGAGAGAGAGCAGAAGTGAACTGAATAGTTTTTAGAGCTAAACCTCAGAATCTGTGAATGAACCAACAGGGCGTGTGTAACAGTGTGTGTGTACCTGCAGCAGTGATCATGTGACTCTGCTCTTCACTGTAGTTGAGTTTATTGGAATGAATCAGTATCAGGTCTGTCTCTGTCACACACTCGAACTCTACACTGGACCTCCCTGGTCACACACACACACACACACAGACAGAATGGGAAACACAAATATCATGTGACCTGTGATCTATTGATCACATCTGGAATGTGCAGGTATCGCAGCAAATCACCTGTAAACAAGTAGAGGGCGCTGCCTGGGTAGGGGCTCAGACGAGGCCAGAGTATGATGTCGTAGCCACGTGGAACTAGTGACAACGGAAGACGATACCTAACACACCAGACATCACGCCATCATCGTTATACGTATCAACATTGATGTATATTTGATATATTTAAACCTAACTAACTAAGGTTTATATATCGCTAACTTTCCCATTCAGGACCTCATAGAGAAAGCAGTGATTTTTAGCCGAGAAGATCCACTGCTTCCTGCGTCACTCAGTTAAAATTTCTTAAGTGACACAAACTACCCACAGGGGGCAGCAGTGGACAAGCAGCAACTGCTGTGTCTCTGTGAACTAAAATCAGTCGCTTTCTCTCTGGACTCTGGTCAGTCTTTTATTACCTGTCCCAAGGAGCTGTGATGTCATCTCCGTCGTCACCACTTGTCAGGGCGATAGTCCACAACGTGACAATGGTTGCTATGGCAACCATGGCCAGAACAATAAGCAATCCGCAGAATTTACTGATTCGACAACGTTTCCCTGAGCTCATGTTGCTCAGAGCGAGTCAGTGTGGAGTGAGAGGAGATGCTCGGTGTGTGAGCTTTAGCTGCAACGCCAACCTTGACAGCACACACACACACACACACACACACACACACCCGTGCAATGTTTATCCACAGCAGTAACTCATGTGTTGATAACAGCTGATAGTGAAGTTCTCATGGTGTAACCAATTCAGTGTGTTCACAGGTCACTGTCGTCAAACACGTGATGTTTAATCACAGTACAGCGATGTGTCCTGTAACTGGACAGGACTACTGGTACTACCAGTGATACAGCTGGTCCTACTGCTGGTACCATCATAAAGTCTTTTTTTTTTATAATATTTCAGTGATTTTCTCTCTCTGTTCTAGTTCATTTTCTCAGATTAATTTCCCATCATAAATAAAGAACTCCTCAGCTGATTGGTCAGGCAACGCGCCCTGAATGGGTTGCAACCAAAACCTGCAGCCACATTGGCCCATTGAGGAACAGTTTGATACCCGTGTTCATAACGTGACAGTGACGACACTCCTTAAGAGATTTTTTTTAGTAAACTCAGCGAAAAATCCAAAAAGAAACTCAATAATTCAGTCAGGTTTCTTGTCCTTTACTGCCTTCACTGGTCAGTTTATGTTACCAGGGTGAACCTGTTCATAGGGTCAGGGTTAAGTGATTTAAGCAGCAGTGGATCAATGTCTGTTGAGCTAAAATCACTGGTTTGCTTCATGGTTTGGTCTGAGCTTAAGTCTTAGGTTTTCTTCCTGGTTTTGCTATGGTTTATAAACATCAGCACTGGACTGTAAACTTGACTTGTTTTTTTTTTGCATCACTAAAATCAGTCTTAGCTTATTCAACAACCAGGGGGCGCTCACAGATGAATCATGTTGACATTAACAATAGTGACATTAACTAAACCAGGTTTGGACCAGTAACAGATAATGGACCAGGTCTAGTACCAGGTACTAGTTCTTCAAGTGTAGGTCATTTATTCACAAAGAGCAAAGTTTCAACAACGAGGAGCTCAATACACACAGAACAATGGGAGTTGACAGGTACATATACCATGTGACACCAGATGACACCCTCACCAGTGTCCTCACCACCTACGGTAGACACCACCTACAGTCAGGTCAATAAGAGGACATTAAAATCTAATAATATCAGCAACAATCATTTGGATTTACAAGAACAAAATCTGTGGTTTGAGTTAAATACAAGACAGAAATATTAAAATACTTTGTCTGTAAATAATTACCTGATCACAGAAGTTGTTATTATTCAAACTTTGATTTAGAAAAGTAAAAAAGCAATAAACACATTCTTCATTCCCCAGGTGGCCTTCCCTATCTGATAAAAAAAAATAACAACAAAACAGGGACTATTTATTATCTTTTGTTCCAGCAGGGGTCAGTATTTTAACAACTCATCTCATAAATACAGGTCTGGTTCAATTTCTTCACGGCTTAGATTCATCCGTGAACCACTTCAGAACGTTGTCCTCATTCTCTGCGATCCACTTCATGTTAGCCATGGTTCTTTCGATGGACTGATCCACGGCTAGAGTTCCGGAACCGAAACCCACGTCTGAGTTGTCCTCTTTGAACTGCTTCAGCTGGAACCAGAGATGAAGAACGACAGTGAGAAGCTAAACATCCAGACCAAAGTCCATGGAGACAATCAATCATTTTAGATGGTGGCGACACAGGAGCTGCCGTCTCATTGCTGCCTCCTGTGGTCAGTTTGTGTCACTGCAGTGAATATAAAGATAGTGATGGAGGCAACGGTGGATCGACAGCTGCTTTGTCTCTATCAGAAACAATCAGTGACTTTTCTGGACAAAAATAACTTGTTAATCCCACCTTCTCTGGAGCCCAGCCCCTTTACAACGTTTACATAATAATAGTCATGGAATCAATAGTATATGTTATCCAAGTTAAATATCATAAACCATAATCTGACAGTAGAGAAGCAGGTTGATGATACATCAGAGCTGTAAAAATAAAGGAGACACCGATAAAATCTTCTGACCTCTTTGAGCTCAAAGTCGGTGGCGAAGCGTTTGGTGACGCCGTTGATGAGGTTGGAGAAGGAGAAGGAGCCTCCACCATATCTGTGGGTTTAAAAAAAAACAGAGTAGGGTTTAAGTCACTGGTAGAGGGCGCCACCTTCTCCTCATTCATACATGCCTTTTTCTCCTACCACTTTTCCTTGTGGTATTAATTTTTATTTTTTACCTCCATGGTGGATCTGAAATAGTTCTGGGTGAAAGTTCATTGCGACAGCTGTAAAACTTTTTTGTTCATGATCACTGCTCCTCAGTCAGTGATTACAGAACAGACTGGACAAAGATCAGGGCAAACATTTATAAAGACCCGTAAAATCAGTGCATAAATGTTGGTAACACAGTTACACGGCTGTAAATCTATTTTTTTGTTGACTGACGGAGCAGAACTTGTAAAGTTTAACTGCGTGTCAGTGGACTTCATAATTCTGTCTCTTTGTGACATGGCTTTAAATCTTGAGATCATGAGGAAGAGGAGGAGGAGGAGGAGGAGGAGGAGGGTATTGAACATCAACAGGTTCAATACCTTTGTTTTAGTCACAACAACATTTTTTGGAGTCACATTGACAAGAAACATCTTTTTTTTTACATGAACTTCCTGCTTGGACAGAATAAAAGTCTGAAACATATTAATCATCACTAAGTTTTCTTAGCATTAATATCAAGATCCTCTTTAGGAGAGACAAGGATGGACAGGATCAGGACTGAGGTGATTAGAGGGACAACACAGACAAGAAGGTTTGGAGAAAAAGCTAGAGAAGACAAATTGAGATGGTTTGGACATGTTCAGAGGAGGGACAGTGGATACATTGGTAGAAGAATGATCCTAGAGATGGAGCTACCAGGTACGAGACAAAGAGGAGACTGATGGATGCATTGAGGGGGGACAAGGGGGTAGTTGGAGTCAGAGAAGAAGATACAGAGGACAGGGGAAGATGGAAAAGGATGATTCACAGCTGAAAGAAGAAAATGTTTTTTAACATTTATTATTATATAAAGTCTTTCTGAATATGTCTTATTATTCACATGATTTATTTTGGAAACCTTGGGACATTGTAGTGTTCATCATTTGGTGGTGCAATATTCAAGTTCACCTCCAGGGGAAACAAAAATCCATTGTCATCAGATTAGTTTGAACTTTGTTGGACTGTAACTATAGTATTTTCCAACTCGTTGTCGTAAAAAAATCTGACGTCATTAAACAGGACTTACTGTGTGAAGATGTACGACCAACGGTCTCTCATAAAGTTCCAGGCCAGAGGTTGACCCACCACATTGTTGGCGATGTAGACAATGGTGGAGGTGGCATCCTGTTTACGGATCTTGTTGGGGTCCAGAGTGTATTCTAGGTACCTGAGTGAGAAGGTAAGAAAAAGCCCCATTTGTAAAGTTGTGTTTCACTTACGTATTAACATAGAAAGTGTTGGATTTTGATGTTGTTTTTGACGTCATGATGGTTCGTGTCTCAGACCTGTTCAGCAGCCAAGGCTGTTTGGTGCAACTCAGTGCAGATCGCAGCTTCTCTGCTTCGCTGGCAATGGTTGACTTCTGGAACTGGTCCCAGGCAAACTCCCATTCTGCAGCGCCACCTGCTGCGATGGCGTTACAGTACACGGTGGTGCGCAGGTTGGGGATGATACTGGAAATACAAAAATCATGATAAAAAAAAAAAGGAAAGAAAAGAAAACTCCCCGTCATTGTCCTCTAACTATCTGTTTATCTAAATAAATAAGTTCTAAACAGGAAGTGAAGTCAGAGAGACTCACGGGTTTACGGTGGGGGTGGTCATCCACCGCTGGAACCAGCCCTTGACCAGAGTCTGACATTCCTCCAGACCAGTTTCACATGCGAGACTGATGGCGTTCACCTGGTTGTACCTGAGGAGGAGGAGCAGAGAGGAGAGCAGGGGACGAACACCCCAGAGAGGAAACAGGAGGTGGAGAGAAATGGATGTAGGGGGAGGAGAAGAGATGAACATCAACAAAGGTGCTGAGGTCAAATGTCCTACAAAGGTCTCCAGAATCTGGAGCCTTCTGGTCTAATGTCTGGGCTCAAACGCTGTTGTTCTGAAGAATCTTCTTGAGCCAGACTCATGGTTTTGGACTTACTGGTCCATGTGTCCAATTGGAACCTTAGTCCAGTTCTCCGTTAGAGCCTTAAAGTGCATGAACAGTGGTGTGACCTGCTTCCTCAGGTAGTCCTGAAACCACAGGAGACCTAAGGTTAGGAGAGTCCGGCTAAGACCTGTCCACTCTGTTTCTTTTGGCTGCCGCTAAGTCCAGACCTGCATGGGTCCATAGACCTCAGAGCGGTCGAACATGAGTGAGAAGAAGTCTAGATTGTTGAGGGCGGAGGCCCAGGGCATGTAGTCCCGCTCCTTGTTCAGGTACTTGGTGGTGCTGAGAGCCCGGACTGTTGGGATGATTCTTGCTCTGTGGACGGTCAACAACAAAACGAAACAAACATCTGTATCAGTCCCACATTTAGAGATCAGTAGAAAAAAACTGTGACGTTTGCTGCCAAAACTCAAACCTCAGACTACAAGAGCTCTACCGGTTTCGTCATCTGTTTGATTAATTTTTTGTCACTAACTCAAACTGACCAGTAGGGCGGCAGCAGTACGTCCACACCTTACACAACGGTCTCAGTGAGTTCAGTTTGTTTGGTTGATTGACAGAGTGAGTTGTTCTTTTTTTTTACAAACCTCAGCAGTTGAGATAAAGATCTGAACATGTTACGGTAAAAAACTTTTTTTATGAGTTGATTTTTGTTTGTTCTGTGGACTTTGTTGTTTGGGTCATAAAATCCTCTCTTAGAAACAATAAAACTTGAAGATGGGCAAAAAGTACTATATCACTATCAGTTTATCAGTTCTCCATCTACAGTGATAGGTCATTGACGAACTGTTTGACAGTTTTCCTGATAAATAAGAAGATCACGGGTTTCGAAACCTGTGATGGTAAAACTGGACTGGACTAATCGGGTTTTTTGAAAAGAAGTGAAAAATCTTATTTTTCTATACGACCAGGAGCCAAGATTGGACCATGTGTCAGGACGTACCTGGCCAGGTTGAAGGCGTCGTCCACCAGCTGAGCTCTGTTGATGACCGGGATCATCTTGAAGGAGAAAGAAGACCATGTGGTCACATGTTCATTTTCACCACGATGGAGTCGGACCAATCAGCAGCTCTCTTACCGTGTGACTGCTTTGTAACTGATCGTGCAGTCGGTCCCAGTTCATGTCGTCGTAGTTGACCCGGTAGTAGCCCACCACGTTAATGTTGGCCAGAACCCACTCGTTTGCAGTGGTCTTCATCATCTCATTGGTATCTGGGGACAAGGGGGAAATTGTGATGGGGTTGAAATCTGGGACATTTTGTTTTCTTAGACTCCCATGCAGAAGTCCATAGAGAAAACGTTCACTCTCAGAGGCAGGGCCATTGTTGACCCAATGCTGCCCCCTATCCCTGACTTCCTATGACAATTTGACAGAACTTTGAAAGTGGCTTAACGTTCACCTTTAATACAGATAGATAGAACTTTAATACTTCGGGAAATTATGGCATATATATGTATATATACTGAGATTATATATATATACATATATATGTATATATATATGTATATATATAATCTCAGTTGGACCTCATGTTAAAAAAAAAAATCTCATCATTTTACCTGTTTTTTTCTTCAACCAATAAGGTGTCTGCACTTTTTCTTTCTTCTGCCACTTCATCGGAACGATCCATTCATATCTGTGAAATTTTCAATGTGCAGATTAGTCACCTTTTACAATGGGATGGAATGAGAATTGGAACGTTAGCTGAGGTCTCAGAGAACAGAAGAACAAGCAGCTAAGAGTAGAACCAGAACATGAAGTCACCAAATAATCATGCTATAAGAATTGGACTCTTAAGCTTTGTGTACACTGTGTGATTTTGGTTTTTCAGGTGTGCGATGATCTGTAATCATCGCCCGATTTTTGTCTCAGTGGTGCAACTGGCATTGACATTTTTACCCAAAAGGTGACTCCACTTCGACTTTGGAGTCCGGGTCCAGGAGGAAGTGTTTCTGAGACACTTCCCCGGTCGTGGTATTGATGGTGACTACAGGGAAACCCATCTGCAGAACCCAGGTGTTCATGATGTTCTCCAGAGTGTCAGGCAAATTAGTTTCACTCTTATTCACTGCCTGTGCAGTGAAAATGAGAAACAGTATCAGAAGATGTTCAGACACTGGCATGGTTTAGCAGATGGGGATCTTCTGCGGAGCAGCACCAACCATCTGCAGGTGTCTCCATAGGTCGGTGTAGACGGCATTCTTAAAGGCAAACTCTGTCAGGTAAGTCTGAAAAACCAGAGACATGGGATCAGTACCAGATTCTAGTGAAACTCCTGGTTCCTTGAAATATGTGTGTTTACTGTCCCAAATAGTACCATAAACTAGGAACAAACCCAATGTATTACTCAAATGATCACCAAACTAGGTAACGGTTCTGGGTGCAGGAACAGTACAGTGAAGGATCTGGACCTGGTTCTTACCCTGAGTCCCTCGGTGAAGACTTCTTCAGTCAGGAAATCTGACAGCATTCTCAGAACAGAGGCCCCCTATGGACAGAGAAAAAAAATCACCTCAGTCACAGAGACTGACCACAGGAGGCAGCAGTGAGCAGACTGTGTCCATCTATCTTCATTGTCCAGAGTGTCCTACAACTGCTTTCTCTGGACTATCTATCAGTATAATGAGAAGGTGACGCCACCTTGCTGTAGGAGATGGCATCAAACAGCTCACTGATCTGTTCTGGTCTTTGAATGTCTTCTTCCTTAGAGGACAGAGGGTGAGACGAGGCCAGTGCGTCCACGGCGAACACCCTGTGGACGTCACTGAGGACGATCAAGTCTTTCTGTCAGGGGGAGATCAAGACCACGTTATGGGACCAGTCGCTGCCATCTCTGGAGAACAGCCAATCAGAGAATTGCTCTTACCACGCCCCAGGTTGGTTCGGCGTTGTCTGCTCCCAGGTATTCCACATACGACGCAAAACCTTCGTTCAGCCAGAGATCGTTCCACCATCTGAGGGTCACCAGGTTTCCAAACCACTTGACACAACAGAGACACGAAAACGTTAGCTATAGCTATAGCTATTTTACTGTTTACTGTACTGTACTATTTTATTTTCTTCTTTTTTTTTTTAAACTGCAATCTTTATCCTAATTTTTGATCATATTCATCAATCCAACGAAGCAGTTTTAGTTTGGACAGAGTTAGACTGATCGGATTGTGAAGAGAAATGTTAGGGAGGCCCATTATTAGCATAGAAACTAGCATAGCATAGACGCTATTGATTTTTTCCTCGATAAAGGAACACAATAACGCAAAGGTTTTGCCTAAAGATGTGTGTTCTAAAAATGGTCTCCAAGTGAATGTGAATTATTGTGAATTTCTGTGTTGCTAGAACCCTGACCATGTGGGCCAGTTCATGAGCGATGATGGTCGCGATCCTCTCTTTGTTGGAGTTAGATGAAAAGCTCTCGTCGTAGAGCAGGGCCGTCTCTCTGTAGGTGATCAGACCCCAGTTCTCCATGGCCCCGGCATTAAAGTCCGGCAGAGCGATCTGGTCTGTAATGAGAGTCAGTCCAGAAGTGGCTTCTTTAAATCCCAGACCTGGTCAAGGTTAAAGAACCATGATTGTCCTGGTCGGCAGGTTTACCAGATTTTGGCAGAGGGTAGGAGGAGTTGTAATAATTCTCAAAGAACTTGAGGATGGGTCCGGTTTTGCTGAGAGCGTAATCTCCTTGTTTGGCATTGATGGCCGTCTTCCGAGCAAAGATACGTATCTGGAAAAAGAGAAATCAAATTAAGTCAAAGCATAAGAACTCATTGGATTGTTGTCGTTACACTGTTCATTTTCTTTGTCTACAAAGCAGAATTCACGCCATGAATTAGCAGAACAAATGTTGAAAAGTAAAAATCAATAACCAGAGTTTTGTCGCTGGTACTCCCAATGTAGCCAAAGTCACAGACGACGAAGGCTAGCAGGTACGTGGACATTTTCTCCGTCATTTCAAAAGACGTCTTCACAAGACTTTTACCGTCCATGGTGACATTAACTGATCCTGGAAAAAAAGAAGAGAACTTTAATGTAAGTTTCATGGTTGTACGTCACCCACCTACACGGAATCCAACAGGAAATTCCATTAGTTGTCAATGGTTTGTAACCCGCGCAAATGGTTCTGCCAATTCTCTGTATTTTATTAACTGACCTTTAACGACCTTCAATGCTCCGCTTATTGTTGGCAATGATTGTTAGGGTTGTAATCATGTATCTTGAATTGAAAATCACTACAAATTGCCATTGGTAAAGAGCAGGTTGCATTATCTCAAAAAGTCACCGTTCATACCATTGCACTACACACCTTTGTACAGCAGGTGGCAGTGTTAAAGTATTGTGTGGATTATATGTATTATACCAAGACTGTCTAAAGGCCAATGTACACTGACTGATTTAGCCTCAATATTTCAGTCGTGCAACATTTGGTGGTTGAAACGACTTCCATCTTGAGTGGTGTAGCGAACACGAGGTTACGACAATTGATTGATCACGTGAAACCCAAACATATTCTGCCGATTTACCCACGATTTTTATCTCAACCTGCCCCACTGCACTTACTTTGATCTACGTGTCATGTTTCTCCCCCAGGACATTGTTTTAGTGTCATTTGTTTAGCTAACCTCGTTCGGCACCGTTGGACAGCGCCACCTTTCCGTGTTCGTGGATCAGACTGATGTTAAAATGAGATTTCATAGCAGGTTCGTCCAAACAGGGAAAAGCTTTCCTGGCGTCTGTCGGTTGCATCTGAGTCGTGGCGAGTACACTGAAAGACGTAGATAAAAAAATACTTAAAATGTCATGGATTCTATTGACTTTTATCAGTATTTTTGGCTAATTTTTCATTTTTATATTCATGTCACACCCTTGGTGGGTGGAACAGTTGGTGATGCTATACATTAGCAGGGGACTAGTTTGTAAATAATGCAATTTTGTATGAAAATGTCATCTGAGAACTGTGTGTCAATCAATGTTCACAAGCCTAATGTGGCATTTTAGTCTCCTCCACTGAAAGCGCTCTGAAAAAAATGCACACCAAGAGATTCTGCAACATCAGCAGAAGAGCAACCAGTGGCTGCTGTAATTTCATGCATTCTTTGCTGATGCCTGTGCACTCCTTAAAGACCTCGTGTGCATACATTGCATTTGTTTGCCGGTAGGAGCGCTTTAAGAGGAGGAGACTCAGACATCCTATCGTCTGAACGTCTGTATGAGCTGAGTTTCCAGTATGGACCTACTATTTTTTATCATTTTCCATGTACTCGCTCCTGTAGAACCCGCCCAGGTCGTCGGACAGCTCTCCAGTGAACTTAGTGATGACCTTGTACTCACTGCCCTTGGTCAGTTTACCGTCCAGCTGCAGGACCAAGTACTGAGTCACTGTCTGGGTGAAGCTATTCTTGATTGACGGCACCTTCCCACCAGGTGTGGCGGCAGTGAGCTCTGCATGAAAGCCATTTTGCTTGGTGTAGTTCAGTTTGTTGGAGTGGATCAGGATCAGGTCTGTGTCCTCGACACACCTGAAGTGGAAGGTGGAATCACCTGAGTCCAGATAAGAACAGATCAGCCACGGTCAGTGTTTGAGCGCCCTCTGCTGCTCCAGTGAACTTAATGTAATCAATTAATTTGGTGACTCTATTATTGATATATTTTCTGATTTAACTCAGAAACACAAAATGACCACACGAGGCAGTAGCAGATGAAGAAATCCTGTCGAATTTAGCTCAATTTTTCTCCGACAAACTCAGACAAAAGTTTATTTGACAGTACGATAATTCGTGGATTCATTTTTTGCCATAAAAATATACGATGAATCACCTGGTCCAGGACCACGCCCCACCAATTGAAAGCCCTGAATTATAGACAGCATCAAGCTATATTTCCAATATACATTTTTTACCTGTGAAAATGTAAAGTTTCGTCACGGGGTCAGGTGTCAGACGCGGCCAAAGGGTTACGTCATAGTGAATCGGTTCCAGGGTCTTGGGGAGTCGGTACTTGTCCCAGGGATCGTTGGACGGTTCTGGTGTGGTGACGGTGGGCAAAGTGGTGCCTCCTGGTTCTGTGGGTTTCACCTGGTTGTTTTTGGCCTTTTCCTGTGAGTAAACCACAGACAGAGCGATGATGGTCGCTACGGCGCCGACTCCGAGGATCACCCCGGCAATGCCGAGCCCTTTGCTGATGTAGAAGCCTTTCCCCATTATGATGGGTCTGTAGGTCTGAAGGTGGTGGAGGACAGGTCTGTGTTGAGGAGCAGTTTTTATCTGCTGTCTATGTAACATTCTCCTCCCATCAACATTCATGTCAGTCATTAACATTAAGATTAGATTTTGCCCTGAGGAAACTGGAGTCTAGAGACCAAGGTTTTCTGAAGTCGATTGCTGACACCTATTAATTCAATTTTGCACAATAATCCTCACATTAAACCATTTATTTTGTCACCTATTTAGGATAATTAATCAAAGAAGATTAGGTCATTATTTGGGCGACACATTTATGGGAAATAGAAACTGTTGGCACTTCAAAAATTCATCGTCAATATTTGACACAAACGTCACAATGTGGGTTTATGATAGACGACCAGGGTAGTTTGTTTTTCCGTTCTGTGTCCGTGTTCCATCATCAACTACTTCCACAGATTATCTGTAAATCACTAGAGCTGTAAAGTAAGAAAAAAACTGTGAAAAAATTTTTTTGCCAACAGCAACAATTGGCCCTGACAAGTGCCTAGCTTGTCGTTCCTCTGGGAATCAAACCCAGAACTCTCTCTCTGCTCTCTGTTTATAAGGCAGGCGCCAACTGTAACACTATGGAACCTGATATATTATTGTTAAAATGAAATGCATCATGATACGAAGCTACAACAGTGAGTCCCAGACTTAATTTTTTTGGAAGAAGAAACTTTTTTGTCATTGTACAAAATACACCGAAAATGTCATCTTTCAAGCAGTAACAGTAGCAGCTTCACTGTGAGACAAGTCAAACAATAATAAACAGTAGAGTTAGGTAACGAGATCTAGTGCAGAGTAGGGTTATTGCAGCTGTCCCTGGTATGGAAGGTCATTCTGGATCTTTATGGTCAGAATGAATCTCCACCAGGTGTAGGAGCAGGAGCCACTGAACCACTGGACTGTCTTGATGATCCATGCAGTTGTTTTTTTTCATGTCCAGTCCAAGTTTTTGTTGGGTTCTCCAGGTCCCAGGAGAAACTGGACGTTTCTGTCCTGCTCCATGTCTTTCCATTGACGCTCCGGCCTGAAGTTTGGTCCTTTTTTATCCTGAAATCTATCGTGATTTCTTTAGTGTTTTTGGTGTTGAGGTTGAGGTTATTGTCGCTGCATTTATTATTTGTCATTGCTGATCAGTCCAACAATTCTCGTCTCGTCAGCCAATTTAATGAGAGCAGATATTGATATCTGAAAAATTATGAGTCAACCATCATCTAATGCGTATCAAGTGTGAGTCATAGACTGATGCTTAAAAAAATCAGATCATAAATAAATAACATATGATGAATAATGTCAGTGACACATTCTTTTTGTGCGGCCCGGTACAATTTGGCCCACGGACTGGTGCTGGTCCACCACCCAGAGGTTGGGGACGACGAGGGTACAATACGATATTTGGAGGTTTTTCTTCCCCATTGTGACTGTTGTTGGTTCCACGGTGTCGCAGTGAGAGGCTGAGAAGCTCATGTTGATGATGTTGATGATGTAAAGTCTCTTCCATGTACGTAGGTGTAAATGCAAGCGTGGTCCAACTGTCATCAGTTGAAGTGGAGACTGTTCCACCAGAACATCAGGTCCCTGACACTGGAGCAGAAGGATCTACAGTGGGGATGACTGTGGAGTTAAGAGAAGGAAATGAACGTGAACTGAGTTCTTACTGGGAATTGGTGATAAAAAATTGATACACCGATGGAGGAGAGTGATATGGAATCAGGAAACAAAATGGAAGATATTTTTCCATCCTAAAGATATAGACATGACATTAAAGTTTGTTTTCTCTCAACAACCACAACTGAATCTAAAGAAATCATGAAATTAACAAAATAAAAATGAAAAAATGAATGGAAACTAAATACAGTACAGTGGTTATCTCTCTACATTTAACTTTATTAAACTTACTATCGCTGCTACCGCCTTGATAAGTGATGACCCTGGAGTTTCAGGTCAAAAACCTTTATCAGGTGGAGGAGGATGAACATAAAAGTTTTCTCCTTGCTGTGGCTATGCCGAGGAAAACTGTTGAGTCAGCTGCGTTGTAAGCTGCGAACTGATAGTTAAAGACTGATCTGGGAACAGTTTATGGAGCCGTAGATTTTTCCACCCGTGAGGACGGAGAAAACTGGAGACCACGGCCGAGGTCAGCGGTATCAGCTGCCTGGAGGTTTATCTTCTCCTGATAACAAGGCTTATGGTCCAGAGAAACACCCAGAACATGAGACTGGTGGACAACTGTGGTGTTGATGTACGGTATCACTTGATGACGCAGGTGTTCACCAGTTCACAAGGGGTTTATCTCCTGTGTCGGAACGATATTATTGTTTACTGTTAATGTAAACTGACTTCACTAACTGTGCCTGTTTATGTCTTTTTATTTGGACATACACAGGCGCAGAGTGTATGTAATTATATACGTTTATATATATATGTATATATATATATACACATTTATATAATATAAATAAGATTATTATAATTATATAAATTATAAATTATATAATATAATACAGTATATATGTATATTGGTACCAAATTATATATTTTATATATATTTAAATAATATAAATAAGATTATTATAATTATATAAATTATAAATAAAAAAATATATAATATGATACACTATATATACAAATATACATCTATATATATATTAGTGTCGAAATACATTTTTGTATATATATTCTCCTTTTCATTTGGACATACACAGGCACACAGTGTATGCAATACACTGAATATATATTATATATTATAAGAATATATATATGATATTATATATTTTTTAAATGTATAATTAATGTATTTGTTTCTTTTCACTGTAAGTTATAGTAATAGCTTTAGGCTTCCAAATGTAATGTAACTGCATCACACTTTCGGCAGTTTGGTAACATTACATGTTGTTTCTCTCTCCGTTTCTGTTTGGTTGCCATGGTAACCAGACGCCACTCGCGGCAGGCGAACACACGCTCCTCCGACTCTTCTTCGTTTTCGGTTCGTTTTCCATTTCAAACCTATCGTTTAAGTTAACTTTCGTTTCTCCCGTCGTCGCCTTCGCCCGCCGTCATGCCCGTGATTGTTACGGACTTTACGTGGACGCAGACCGAGGACGCGGTGCGTGTGCACGTGCCTCTGAAGGGGGTACGAGCCTGTAAGGTCGACATAATCTGCACCGACCGATACCTGAAGGTAATGACGTCATCAGAAGGCTTTCCAACAGAATGTGAATCTTCATTGATTCTGCTCGTCTTCAATGGTGTTTCCACCAAAGACTCCTGTCTATGAATAGGTCTGGACACAGGAGCAAGAATAGAGTGGGCCACATCAGTGTGGGCCACATCACATCAATGTGGGTCACATTAATGTGGGCCACAACACATCAATGTGGGTCACATTAGTGTGTGTTACACCACATCAGTGTGGGTCACATTAGTGTGGGTCACACCACATTAGTGTGGGCCACAACACATCAATGTGGGTCACATTAGTGTGGGTCACACCACATCAGTTTGGGCCACACCACATCAATGTGGGCCACACCAAATCAGTGTGGGTCACATTAGTGTGGGCCACACCACATCAATGTGGGTCACATTAGTGTGGGTCCCACCAAATCAAGGTGGCTTACATTAGTGTGGGCCACAACACATCAATGTGGGTCACATTAGTGTGAGACACACCACTGTGGGTCACATCACTCTAGGCTGCACTCTACAAACGTCTATTTTTTTCACCCTCATCCTTCTGTTTCCTGCTGCTCAGGTTCATTTCCCTCCGTTCCTCTTCGAGGCGTTTCTTTATCGACCAGTGGACGAAAACCGAAGCTCAGCCAAGATCGGAAATGGAGTCGCAGCCTTTACTTTGATAAAGACATCCAGAGAAACCTGGGAGCACCTGATGATGTCATGTAAGAGCGCCACCTAGCTGTCCGAGTCACTAACAATATTAATGCTATCTAATTAGGAAGACTCACAATATGGTGCAATGTGATTTGGGTGGAGCCAACTCAGCAAACGGACAAGTAGATGAAAATGAATGGATGAACACAAATATTGTTTTTTTTCTCGCGCGTACATAGTAGCTACTTGACCAATGCTGCCTCTTGTGGCCAACTTTTTTTTTATTCTCTGTGTTATTTAGGCGACAAAGAATCTAAGCAGCAGCTGAGAGAAGAATCTCTGCTGAAACACCGACAAGAACTTTCCTCACAGTCCAAATCCAGAGCTGAGAAACAGCAGGCAGAGAAGAAGTATTTACTGGAGACCATGATGAAGGTGACATATACAACAGCGCCACCCTATGCCTACCGTGACCAGATAAGAGCAACTCAAACAGTCTTTTTTATTCAGCTGGAACAGGACGTAAGAGACGACATCCAGAAGATGAAGGAGGCCGAACGTCAGAGGACCACGGCCGAGCTGGAGGAGTGGCAGGAGGTGCAGGAGAAACCAATCACCAAGTCAGAAGGAGAGAAAGACCTGAAGAAGAAAGGAAGAACAACCAGTCCAAACACTGACCACTCAGGTCAGTGGGACGTCTGTTATGTTAGCTGAGTGGAAGAAACGTCTTAAAAAGTTTTCTGTTTTGTTGAAGTGAGAACCTGCAAGAAGAAACCAGAGAAGAACTGTCCTGCTCTGAGAACCTCAGGAAACATCCAGGTCACGTTCACACCTCGAGTTTTCCCAACGGCCCTTAGAGAATCCAAGGTTCAGGAGGAGGAGGAGGTGAGTCCTTCAACCAGCAGGGGGCACTAATGTGTCCATCAGTCCAGAAAACTGCATCACAGTCGTGTTTCCAAAACTGCAGTGGTTGAAGAAGCAGGCGGAGGCACGACGTTCTTGCAGTTCAGCTGCTGAAGATCTGCAGGAACTCAGTGAGAACGAGAAGAACCCCGAGTGGCTGAAGGACAAGGGAGAGTGAGTGGAAACTACATCTGGTCTGGTTTTCCTGGTCCATGTCTTCAACGAAGACCTGACCACTGACCTGTGATTCTCCTGCAGCTGCTACTTCAGGTCAGGTGACTTCCAGAGTGCAGTCAACGTCTACACTCTGGCCCTCAGGCTGAACCAGAACCTGGTCTCAGTTTGGTCCAACAGAGCAGCCAGTCACCTGAAGCTCAGGAACCTTCACAAGGCGATCCAGGACTCGTCTCAGGTCAGGATCTGGTCTCTGAACAAGTGTCTGCTCTGAAACTTAGATTGTCAGGGACAGAGAACAAATATGTGTTTATTCCACAAATAAGAAGAAGATGAAGATCTGAACCTAGAGCTGAAGATCAGTGATTTTAGCTCAGTCCAAAGGTGGAGGACAGGAAGAGTTGTCAGCGTGTTAGAACTTTAACACCATCTGGTAAATCAAACTTGTCAAATTTCACAAACTCATGGGAACAGTGCTGTCGCATCACTTGAGCAACACTGCCCTCGTGTGGACAAAAACGAGTGTGTCTTCCTCCCGCTCTCTCTCAGGCCTTGTCCTTGTCCTCACCTGCTGTTCCCTCCAATGCAGCGTCCAGAGCCAGAGCTCATGTTCACAGAGGAGCAGCTTTCTGTGAACTGGAGCTGTATGTGGAAGGTCTGACACACACACACACACACACACACACACACACACACACACACACTATATTTAAAATATAACAAAAAATGTTTTATCACATTCTCGACATACCTTTATAATCTCTTTCTCTTTCTCTCTATGTCTTTCTGTCTGCCTGTCTGCCCTGTCTCTGCCTGTCTGTTTGTCTATCTATCTATGTCTCTGTCTGTCTCTGTCTGTGTCTGTCTTTCTTTGTCTGTCCATCTATCTATGTCTCTGTCTGTTTGTCTGTCTGTCTATGTCTCTTTCTGTCTGTTTGTCCATCAATCTATGTCTCTCTTTGTCTGTCTGTCAATTCGTTTGTCTGTATGTCTCTGTCTGTCTGTCTGTTCGTTTGTCTGTATGTCTCTGTCTGTCTGTCCCTGTTCATCTGTCTGTCTCTGTCTGTTTGTGTGTCTTTCTCTGTCTGTCTATCTCTGTCTGTTTGTCTGTCCCTGTCACTTTTTCTTTGTCTGTCTGCCTTTCTGTCTGTCTGTCTCTGTCTGTCTGTGTGTCTCACCTCCTCACCCCTCCAGGTCTTCAGGACTATGAAGCAGCCCTAAAGATTTTTCCCGACTCTCCTGGTCTACAGTTGGACACTCAGAAAATAAGAGACATCATTGAGGCAAAGGAGACAACTTCTGCTTCCTGCTGATGTCATCAGTGTTGTTGAGACATTAGTGACACAGACTGACCACACGAGGCAGCAGTGCACCTGCACGTTTACAAAAATAAAAAAACATTTGTAGCAAAAGTCTTTTCTAGAATCTACGCATCCTTCGTCTCACTGATTGACAGAACTTTAATAATGTCCTCATCCTTGTCCTCCTGCTGCTCCTTCTGAAACCTTCTACCACAGCTACTGCTTTTGATCATCTGACCTCAGATAGAAGCCTCACAGAAGACAACCAGGTTTAGGACCATATATCAGTATAAGACAGAGACGTACAGAGGTACAACACAACCTGGTCACATGGTCTTCTGGGGGACGGGGAATAGTTTGTGGGGGGGTCCAGGTCCACCAGGACCATGGTCCAGATCTCATTGAATAACACAGGTCAAAAAATATTGGCCTGATCATGAGTCACAGGTTTCATTACAGGTGAACAGCGCCTACCTGAGGACAGCGGTGGAAGTGTTCTTCAGAGTCTCAGTCTTTTAAATGTAATCATTTTCCAGTCTCTGTTTAAAAAGTTTTTAAAAAAAGACTTTTCTCAAGTCTCTGTGGGTTTGGACCAATCACGGACCTTACAACTGTGGACCAATCACAGCTCTGCGTCTGAACTCCCGATATAAAAGACAGAGAAGCTCTCCCTGTCTCACCCTGTCTCTCCTGTCTCACCCTCTTCGGGTGTTTACTGACTCGTTTCCTCCTTCGGTCTCAGTTTCTCCGTCATGTTTCACTGCAGCGGCTTCACTCCTCATCTTTACCCGTCCTTTCTGCCTCCTCCGTCGGCTTTCTCTCCTCCACTCTCCCGCTCCCTGAGCCCCGGGTTCCTGCTGGAGGATGTGCTGTCTCTGGGCCGCCCTGTCAGCGCCCTCCCCCGGACCCTGACCTCCTCGGTTCCCGGCCAGGACTCGGTGCCCCTTCTGCCGCTGCCCGCGGCTCCGAGCAGCAATTACGGATCAGTGCACAAAAACAGCCCGAATTCTGGACTCAAGTTCGGCGTCAACGCCATTCTGGCTCCGTCCACACGGAGCAGCGGTGAGTAAAATCCACTAAGGTTCTGACATTAACTCTCTGTTAGTCATTTCAAGGTGATATTGATAAAGGCAATAAAAATAAATAATAAAATCGTTACAGTTTTTACGATTTTTATAACTTATTTATTACAATTTTATTTTTATTACTTATCGACTTTTTAAGTCATGTTTTATCAAATCAATCTGACGACAATGACGTCATCTCCGGACAAAAAGTACATGGAAATAAATTATAAAAATATAATATATTATTCACATGTCTTTGTAGTGTTTTTGTTAGCTGAAATAGACAAATAAAAAAAATAAAATTAGTTTTATTCATTACCTTCAACGTAAATTTAAACGTGAAACCACATCGTGTTAAGTATTTAATCGAATTCTAAATTGCATTTCATAGAATAAAAAAGTTCTTTTTGCAAATAAACCATCATTGTTTTAAAAGAAGAATAAAACATTAGATTTTTTTCTTTTTCTCAGTTCAACCTCTTCAGACCAAATCTTTGAGTCTGCCGTTCTTCCACGCCTCAGACCTTCAGCCCTTCATCACAGCCGCTTATTTCACAGGTAAGTCTGGAAACAGGAAACACATGTTCACAAGTGTTTTCACTTTCACGTTTGATTTTAGCTCTCAAATATGTCTAAAAGAAAAGAACCAAAAACAGTCTCAAACAATAAAAACACTGATATAATAGAAGAAAACTAGTCATAAAAAGGAGAAGTCGAATAAGGAAGAAAGGGTATTTAAAAAGCTGTAAAATATAAAGTTAAAAAACAATTTAAGAAATGTAACACTGATAATTTACATAATTACAGATGGTTTTAACACCAGGAGAAAAACATCGAGTTTCAGAAATGTCTTGTCTTCCTCTCAGCCTCCTCATCCTCAGTCATTCCCGTCCCAGGAACGTTTTCCTGGCCGCTGGCTCCGAGGGGGAAACCCCGCAGAGGAATGCTGCGCCGTGCAGTTTTCTCTGACCTCCAGAGGAAGGCGCTGGAGAGAACGTTCCAGAAACAGAAATACATTAGTAAACCAGAGAGGAAGAAACTGGCGGGAAAACTGAGCCTGAAAGATTCACAGGTGACAACCTAACTGCAGAAACTGGAACCCGTAGAACTTTCCGGATCTCACCAAGGTTCTTCTGGGTCAGAGAACAGGTGTGACAACTTCCTGTTTCCTGTGCAGGTGAAGATCTGGTTCCAGAACCGCAGGATGAAGTGGAGAAACTGCAAAGAACGGGAGCTGTTGTCTTCAGGGGGCTCCCGTCAGCAGACGCTGCCCACCAGAACCAACCCACACCCTGACCTCACCGATGTCAGCCCTGCCTTCACCCACAGGATGCCGACGGAGGAGAACCGGCCCCGCCTACAGCACCTCAGCCACGTCTTACAGCACCATCACGACGAGTCCAGAGAGGAGTCTGAGGTTTCGGAGTCTGACCAGGAAGAAATCCATGTTTCCTAACAAACCCAAAAAAATAACATTTTTCCCACAATCCTTTGATTTTGTACAGTCAGTTCCTTCATAAGAATTGGTATTTTGTTATATATGTATTTTGAAATAAATGTATTATTTTTGTTAATGGTCTCATAAGAAATATGTTTGTAAATCTACATACTTATATGTTAAAATGTCTTAAAACAAATAATTAACCTTTTTGTGCTTAAAACAGAAAAAACAAAAATTTGACAACGATTCAAATTTTATGGTCAGAAAAAATCCCACACTTTCAATTTATTTCAAACAAAGGTTCCAAAATATTATTAAAATGCACCAATTATTCTTATAATAAATTTTTTTGAGGTTAAAATTAAAAAAAAAATTTGTACGGAAATTAATGATCCAAGAAAGATGCAAGATGAAAGTTTTCCAAAAAAGGTTGTAAAATATATAACGTTGACAAAAATGATAGATATTCACTCAATAACCTTGAATAATAATTATTAGTAATAACCACATTAACCAATAGTCCTCACAAGTACCAGAAGTCATCTTCAAAAATGATGTTTTTCAAAATTGGCTATGAATAAAAAATGCATACATTTAACTTAAAATACTTAGTTATAAATATTTTGGTGGTTAAAATTGTAAAAATTTAAAATTTCTGGGTTTGGAGACTAGTGATCACTGTGAAATACTGGTCTCATAAGATCCAGAAGTAAGCTCCAAAAATAAAAGTTTTTCAAAAATGACTAAAAATGCATTCATTTGTCTTAAAGTACTTAGTTGTTAATATTTTGGTGATTAAAATTTAAAAATTTATAATTTTTGGGTGTGAAGACTAGTGATCACTGTAAAATAATGGTCTCATAAGATCCAGAAGTAATCTCCAAAAATGAAGGTTTTTCAAAAATGACTAAAAATGCATTCATTTGTCTTAAAATACTTAGTTGTT
>JAFBJS010055149.1:61167-72286 GCA_016785265.1 Paraplagusia blochii | reverse complement strand
AACTTAACCCTAACCCTAATTGCAACCCTAACCCTAACCCTAACCCTAACCCTAAACTTAACCCTTACCCTATACTTAACCCTAACCCTAATTGCAACCCTCATCCTAACCCTAATTCTAACCCTAACCCTAAATGCAACCCTAACCCTAACCCGAAGTGCAACCCTAACCCTAACCCTAATTCTAACCGTAACCCTAACCCTAAACCTAATTCTGACCCTAAACCTTACTCTAATTGCAACCCTAACCCTAACCCTAACCCTAAACTTAACACTAACCCTAATTGCAACCCTAACCCTAACCCTAACACTAATTGCAAACCTAACCCTAATTCTAACCCTAACCCTAATTCTAACCCTAACCCTAAATGCAACCCTAACCCTAACCCTAATTGCAACCCTAACCCTAACCCTAATTCTAACCCTAACCCTAATTGCAACCCTAACCCTAACACTAATTCTAACCCTAACCCTAATTCTAACCCTAACCCTAATTGCAACCCTAACACTAATTCTAACCCTAACCCTAATTCTAACCGTAACCCTAACCCTAATTCTGACCCTAAACCTTACTCTAATTGCAACCCTAACCCTAATCGCAACCCTAACCTTAACCCTAACCCTAACCCTAAACTTAACCCTAATTTTAACCCTAACCCTAATTGCAACCCTAACCCTAAGTGCAACCCTAACCCTAACCCTCTTCCTAACCCTAATTGAAATACTAACCCTAAACCTAATTGCAACCCTAACCCTAACCCTAATTCTAACCTTAACACTAATCCTAACCCTAATTATAACCCTAACCCTAACCCTAAATGTAAACCTAAACCTAACCCTAATTCCAACCCTAACCCTAAACCTAACCTTAACCTTAATTCCAACCCTAACCCTAATTGGAACCCTAACCTTAACCCTAACCCTAATTGCAATCCTAACCCTAACACTATTAGCAACCCTAACACTAATTCTAACCCTAACCCTAATTCTAACCCTAACCCTAATTCTAAACCTAACCCTAATTCTAACCCTAATTGCAACCCAAACCCTGACCCTAATTGCACCCCTAACCCTAATTTTAACCCTAACCCTAATTCTAACCCAACCAAAAATGCAATCCTAACCCTAACCCTTATTGTAACCCATACCCTAATTCTAACCTTAACCCTAACCCTATTGCAACCCTAACCGTAACCCTAATTCTAACAATAACCCTAACCCTAACCCTAACCCTAACCCTAAATGTACCTCTAACCCTAAATGTAAGCCTTACCCTAACCCTAATTGCAACCCTAATCGTTAACCTAATTCAAACCTTAACCCTAACCCTATTTCTAACCTTAATCCTTGCCCTAACCCTAACCCTAATTCTAACGTTAACCCTAACCCTAATTCTAACTTTAACCCTAACCTTAGCCATAATTGCAACCCTAATCCTAAAACTTATTGTAACCCTAACCATAATTCTAACCCTAACCCTGACTCCAAACCTAACCCATATTGCAACCCAAAACCTAACCTTAACCCTAATTGTATCCCTGATCCTAAACCTAAACCCTAACCCTAATTGCAACCCTAACCCTAACCCTAACTCTAACCCTAACCCTAATTGCAACCCTAACCCTAACTCTAACCCTAACCCTAATTGCAACCCTAACCCTAATCCTAATTTTAACCCTAACCCTAATTGCAATCCTAACCCTAACCCTAACCCTAACCTTAATTCTAACCCTAATTCCAACCCTAACCCTACTTCTAACCCTAACCCTAATTCCAACCTTTACCACAACCTTAACCCTAATTCCAAACTTAACCCTAACCTTAATTCTAACCCTAATTCCAACCCTAACCCCAACCTTAACCCTAATTCCAAAGTTAACCCTAACCTTAATTCTAACCCCAACCTTACTTCCAACTCTAACCCTAATTCTAACCCTAACCGTAATTCCAACCCTAACCTTAACTCTAATTCCAACCTTGACCCCAACCTTAACCCTAACTCTAACCTTAATTCCAACCCTAACCTTAATTCCAACCCTAACCTTAACCCTAACCCTAATTCCAAACTTAACCCTAACTCTAGTTCTCACCCTAATTCCAACTCTAACCTTAACCCGATTCTAGTTCTAACCCTAACCTTAATTCCAACCCTAACTCTTAAAAAAAAAAAAAAGTTTTCTGTAATTTTTTTTATCTTAGAACATTTCGTCAGTAAAATCCTCTATTTGCGTTGTGACCAAATGGTCAGATTTCAGTTTCAGACACTTTTTTGGGAAAAAAAACTATTAATGTTTTTATCATGTTTTTTAATACAATTTAAGCAATTGACAAATGCATAATATAATATATATATATATATATATTTTGGTAACCTTTTTCAAATTATATATTATGTCCTTGTCACTGGTGAATTTTGAAGCCCTGGTTATCACTTAATCTGGCATTAAAGATCAGTTGGTCTGACTATGTGCATTCAATTGATATATTTGTATGTAAAAAAGCTGAAGACTCAAGGGAAATCTGTGGTCGTAAACAGTTAAAAAAGTGGAAGGTGAGTTTCAGAATTTACCCTGTTGTCTGTGGTTTGGTTGCTGAGGCCCAGCTGCTCTCTCAGAGGGGAGAATGTACTCATAATGAACACCAGGGTTTGGCTGCTGGAAGATCATCTAAGGGGAAGTAGGAGAAATTCAGTCAACAATCCTAAAATAATACTCAGGACCTTCAAATATTTCCCTCACAAAATATGATAGCTGCACCCGGAGTCATATTTGGCTTGGACAAAGTCACTATCTCCCGTTATGAATGAAAAGGAAGAGTCCCAAAAGAAAGGTTCCAATGGCTCCAGCACTCACGTAAACTTCCAGGACTTCATTGGTGGGCCCTTCGGCCAGGAAAGACTCTCCGGCCGTGCTACTGATTTCATTGGGTCGCCGATAGGTGAATATGGTACCCACGCCTTCGTATCGCCCCGGTCGGTCAATAGCCCAGTTGCCATTGATGATGGATCTTCCCGATCGACTACGTAGAGCTGGAAAGTACAAATGCATCGTCACCACCAATGATCCTGAGCTCAGTCTAAAAGAAAAACACCTCCACAGCCCATATCACGTGATTACTGTTCAGCATCAAAACCTTCAGTCCAAATGTAACGTGCGGTCCTTGGTATCACACCAGCTTTACCCCCTTAAAACTATAATTACAGCTTACTAAATAAACACGCTCACATGTGCACTTCCAAAGCAATGGCTTCTACAAATGTGACAAACTGTTTGTTTTGGCCTCTCTCTCCTGCAAATCCTGAAACCCAATCTTCGCAAAATGTTTTCCACTGATTTCATGGTTTAGGAACAAGAGGCCATTAGAAAAGCATTAGAGGTGAAACGTAAGCCAGTCTTGTAAAAGAGTTTGGACGAGTAAAAAGCAGCGTCGCAGATGCACAGTGTAAAACAGAGGCCCAGTGAGGGATACAGTAGGCGACTGATGCCAAAGTCCGTTAAACTTCCACAACTGTGTTTGCATTTTTAAGAAAATTCAATAATTGAGTATCTGAATAACAATGATACTGTGAACAGCAATGCCTGATGGTCCATTTAGACAAAAAAAGACTCAAAGATTTTTTCGTGCAGGACTCGTTTCCTTCACTTGTAGTTTGTTTCATTATTCCAATTCTTCACACCTATTATTTTACCCACTTTTTAATTAAACCAGTGGTTTCTCCTGCGGGTAAATCCTAAATTTGTGTTGCTGCTAGAATCAAGACGACTCTTTCTTTTGGTCTTTCCATTTTTTCAAAGGGAAACCTTCAGAGCTGAGCCAGACCACAGCTCCTAATTAAACCACACTTAAAGCTTCTCAAATTAAATTTCCAGCAACTTCAGAGCAACAGCCGCTCCTGTCTGCCTCATCATCTGCTGACTGCTGTTCAATTCCAAATTGCGGTGAAGTGAAAATGGTGTCTCAAGTGGAGGGTAGAATTTTCCAACTGTGTCTGTCCATGAAAAAAGGGAAAATGATTTGAACTGTAAACCACAGTAATCTGTCCCCATGGCTCCACGCACACCCACGTACATAACCTACTTTTTTACGGTTCAGTGTGACAATGTTCTGTGATTTCTGTCATCACTGCGGTCCACTGAAAAGGACACGAGTGTGTTTAGGAATAAAAACCCAGATGGAAGGATATATCAGTATGATGTTGTATCCCTACTTACAAACATCTGAGGTATGATCATTCGCAGATAGGAAAAAAATAAGGACAGATGGTTGTAATTGTGTTATAAAATGCTGTACAGTGGTGCCTCAGCTTTCGAACGCCTCAGCCCTCGACCAACTCGACCAAAATTTTCGAGAAAAATGGGTCAAGCCGAGTCAAGCCGAAAGAGCATTTGGGCAGCTGCGTTCCGCTGAGTCAAGCCAAACCGTGAGCGGTCTTTCACGTTCAGAATTCAACTCAATTCAATTCAAGATACTAGATGAAATGGAATAATTTCTGCTTATCTTTATTAAGGAAAAAGAGTTGGAGCTGGAAACAGCAGCACCGAACCGTTGATCAGTGATCTAAAAAAGAAAGGTGCAGGTACGAGCAGCGAGGGGAATGTTGAAAGTGATGAAAAGAGCTTTACTGATTCTGTCCAAGTCCGTCTTGTTTATCATGGCTGATAAAACATAGGCTGGCAACTCATCAACAACAACTCTTTATCCTTGCATCTTCTTTACCTTCTCTGTCTGCACATCAACTTTGCTTTAGCAGGCGTAGGCAACTATTTGACTAGTGGGCCATTTTGGGTCCCTACATTTGACATGGGGGCTCCATCAGGAACAGAAAACATGAATGACATGAAGATTATTTGTCGAGGCTTCTTCTTTTCCATCTAACCCTGTCCTCTGTATCTTCTACTCTGACTCCAACTACCTCCATCTCCTCCGTCACTGCATCCATCAATCTCCTCTTTGTGTCCTACCTGGTAGCTCCATCTCTAGGATCATTCTTCTACCAATGTATCCACTGTCCCTCCTCTGAACATGTCCAAACCATCTAAATCTGTCTTCTCTAGCTTTTTCTCCTAACCTGTCTGTCTTGTCCCCCTAATGACAGACAGATCAGCAGGTCTGTAGCGTTACATCAAGTCACCATCGCTGCTCACCCAGGTAGTTTCTGCTCTTCACCATTTCCGTGATGTTGATCTTGGTGGCTCCTTCAGGGATCTCCACTATCTTGTGATAGCCAATCTTAGACAAACTGTGTTTGAAGATTCCGGAGATCAGCCGGCAGGTGGTGTTGTCACCTCCACACACTCCACACTTGTCCACCACCTTTCCTGACCCCAGGTAGTCATCGCAGCCAAGACTCTGTAATGGGAAAAATGAGAAAATAAGAAGTTTGGTCATAAAATAAATGTAAGTAAAGATGACAACCAAAGTGTAATGCGTGTTTTGTCTGCAAACCGGGTTATAGTGATAGTGATAGTTGTTTTTTTTTAAAACACTTTACTTGTTATATAGGATAAAAGGATATAATGCAAGTTTATTCAAAACAACAAAAACTCCTTCTCATAAGAACAAGGCAGAAACTACAGGGTGTAGTCTTCTCAAACCCAGGCACGTCTACAATACATCCAGTCAAAACACTAAACACGGAAAGTAATGGAGGGAGAGGTTTATACACCCGTCACCAGGTGGCACCAGTGAGACTTGATTAACCAAGATACAGGTGAGTGCGATCTGGAACAGAGTGCAGTCAAACTGGAACAGGAAACAGATCAGACACAACCCTGAATAATGTTTCACTATGAAGTTGCATCAAACATCTACTGAATAATAAAAGCACAGCTCCATCCATTTCCTCCTGCTCTTCTGTTACCAGGCTGCAGGGGTAACAGTTTCCACAACTCCCACCACACCACCTTCCTGCAGGTGGTGAGCCCACCTGAGCCAACCACCCTAACCAGGAGTAGAACCTGACCAGGAGCATAGGCAAACTTATAGACTCACGGGACACAATTGGTCTTAAAATTGGACTCAGGGGTCGGGGTTGGGATTAAATAGACGGAGCATTCATGCCCTCAACTAAGTTTAATGACTTGTTAGCCTTCTCTACACTATTTCTATGGAAACTGTGGGTAATGCAGGGAAAAGGTGTATAATATAAAAGTATCATAACAATACAAAACAATTTATAAAAAAAATATATTTAATAATAATAATATTTAATAATATAATAATGTGTATATAAACTATACTAAATATAATTTAGTGCTTTTTGTGTTCGGATGACAAAGCTAAACGGGCCGCATCTGGCCCCCGGGCCTTAGTTTTCCCATATCTGCCCTGGACCAGATTGAAAGCCTAAAAATACAATTTAAATACATTGACACAGGCCAAATTTATATATAAATAAATTTATATATGTATAAAAATGTATGTATAAATAATAATCAGGGGGGAGAGTCTGTGGAAAGGAGACAGAAACTTGGAGATAGGGATTTGAACCGAGGACCTTGCAGACCCAAGTTCACTTCCTTAACCACTAGGCCACCACTGTTGCCAAATAAACACCAACAAAACAATGCATTTCCTTCTAAACATTTTTTAGATTTAGAAGTTTACCTGGTTATATAAATTCATATATATATTTCGCTTGTATAAATAAATGCAATAATTTTGCTGGTAAAAATGCAAAAGTCATTGTTATGGAGTGACTGGAGAGATTCATGTTGTGTATAATTTTACAAATTGTAGATCTGAGACTCCCAGCCTGTTTCAATGACAACCTGAATTAGTTTTCTTTCTGTTTCTTGTTCCTTTATATTATATCTGCAGTGACGTCTTTACTGGAAACCTGGGCACAGTAAAAATAGAACAGTTAACCTCAGCAGTCCATAAACTCAAAGCTGCAGTAAAAGTAAGGCACTGTGCAAACAGGTGGTCAATCGGGCCATGATGGCTGCAGCGCCAGTCAGGGTTCGAACCCACACAGACCCCTCTTCAGTCAGCAAACAGACGCGAGCGGAGTTGATATGTTTATCCACCTCTCCAGGACCGAGCGCTCTCTCCTCACTGTTGTGTCTGCTCTCTGTAATAATACTCAAGTACTTCAGTATGGCAGACCGACGTAGGGGCCGCTGGGCCCCACATGTGGTTTGAGGTGGAAAACCTTTACTCTCAAGACTTCAACAATTTACAGCAACTGTCTAATAAGTCATCTCTATGGGTTTGAGTGTGTGAGAGCGGCTTTAAGTCAGCTGCACGGACAGGAAAAGACAGAAAGGTAGAGACGGTGGAGAGATGGTGACGGAGACAGGAGGGAAGTCTGTCCTAGTCCACTACCCACGGCAGCTCCGTCCGTCCGTCCTGGGGCCAAGACCAACATTGAGTCCTCACTTCCACACAGGAAATAAGTGATGAGAGAAAAGAACAGCAAACGGTGAGTGCTGAGAAAAACTGCTAAATGCTGCTGCGGTCAAGGAGGAATTTCGGCTTCGGTGCCGTGTGGGGTTAAATAAAGCCGGGCTGAACACGACTAAACACCACACAAAAAACACACCAGGAAACAGCGCTGTGTCTCAGACTCTCACCTTACAGATCACCGAATATAAAGTAGCCACCAAATCTGCAGTCCACTCCCAGAGGAGGCCATAACACACACTCTCTCACACACAGACACACACCCAGAGGACCACGTGAGGGCATTTTAACTAGCTTCAATAAGGCTGCCACGGAAAACAAATAAAAATGCAGATGAGAACAGCTGTCGGTGACATGAATATCTTCAATTTCACCATAAATACCCTTGAGCTAAAAGAATAGAATTTTAGAGGCTCAGCAGCATTGGCCTTAAAGGGAA
Source organism: Paraplagusia blochii (assembly GCA_016785265.1). Taxonomy (NCBI): domain Eukaryota; kingdom Metazoa; phylum Chordata; class Actinopteri; order Pleuronectiformes; family Cynoglossidae; genus Paraplagusia; species Paraplagusia blochii. The sequence goes on along the minus strand of JAFBJS010055149.1, from coordinate 64,444 downwards.
AACTGTTCCTCTCGTAAAACAGATAGTGAAAATGCTGAGAGTTCATCTGTGATGGTGTTAATGTGGGAGTGAGTTAAAAAAAAGGAAAAATCAGGTCACGATAAACTCTGTTCTTGATCAAGGTCACTGAACAGAGCTGGTTAAGCCTCTTTTATGGTTATTTATGTAAATATATACTCCAGTGTTCGCTCTTGTTGGCATGGGTTTCAACAGCACATCCACAGGGGGGCAGACTCTCACTCAATTTGTGTCCTTTTTTTGTCCTTAACCTAATCGTCAGCTCTGTGTCTTTGTGACAGGCTGATCGCTGCAAAAAAAAAATTCCCTCCATTTCTGACATTGTTCTGGCCTTTTGGGTCTTTTTCTTCTTTGTCTCTCTCGGCTCGCACAGGAGCTTCACTGCCAAACACCGCACCCCTGATTTCCTGCAGTACTACGTCCTTTCCTGCGAGCTCTCTGAGAACTGCCTGACACTCGAAGCAAAATCAGAGAAAAGACATTGAGTGTTGAGCAAAAATTTGGCTTCAAAATACCACACATTACAGTGGATCAGTGGTAAAACCTCTGCCTGCCACCAGAAGGTTCTGGGTTTGACATTATCTACAACCACTATCTAAATTAACAACCAAAAAGCAAGTACTTTATATCAGCTATCTTATGCTAGATGTTGCATTATACCTGTAATACTATTTTGAGCATCTAAATAGGTTTCCAGAGCAGTCTGTCCATGGTGGATCTACATTATAACAGATGGGCCTGGTTCATACACTCTGTCTTGAGTGTATATAGGTTCTGCTTATGTATAAACTAACTTTTCTGTCAATAGTTGTTAAACATTAGTAAAAGCCAAAAAAAATCACATGGACAAAATTCACAAATCAAATGATATCTACATTTTTTGGGGCAGTTGGTGGCCTAATGGTTAAGGAAGCAGACTTGGGTCTGCAAGGTCCTCTGTTTGAATCCCCCTGCCACCAAGTTACCACTGAGGTCCACTGAGCATGGCATTGTCATCACTCACTGCTCCCTGCGCGCTCAAAGCTGCCCACTGTTCACTTTGGTGATGGGTTAAATTGAATGCAGTGGTGTCACAATGACATGGAGTTAGATTTCCTTTTATTCAACAAATCATTATCTTATCTTGTAAGAAAAAAAAAACGAAAGTAAAAATTTATGTAATGACTATAAGAACAGTAATAGTTCTTCTACGATAAAAAAGATTACAGATTTATCCAACAAATCATCCCTTTGTGAGTCGACCGAGGCAGTTTCACCATAGTCATTACCAAACTGTCAAAACACCATGTTTAAACACCATGCAGCAGCAGGAGGACACAATACCAGGGTTTTCCTCAGGGTGTCTTTGTCGTGCAACACTAACAGTACACCTGTCAAAATGATGCTGTTGTCAGAATGATTGAATGAGTGATTGACCAGAATTTCTTCATGGTAAAAACCGAATTCTGACACTGAGCTGGTTTCTCCACCGGGAAACTGATTTATTGCTTTTGTCAAGGTTTCTCTGTGTGTGCCTCCTGTCTCAGCGAGGAGGGAAAAATGTCTGCCGTTTTCAGAGAATTTTGTTTAGAAAAGAAACGAAATAACAGCTTTAATTTAATCCAACTTCTTCTGGAAGTGATTATGTGTTCAACAGAGCTCTTTTGTCTGGAACTCAGTTCAAGATCATCCAAAAACACTAACCTATTCTTAACCACATTCAACCACAAGATGCAGCTTTGTTCAAGTCCTCGTATCGTAAAGTTCTGTCACTGACCCTGGTCACTGAGGAGTTTCCATGAGACACAAATTTACTTAATAACCAGGAAATTCTACTGAATACTGAAGAGTGAGTTAAAAAGTTACAGATATTAACCTGTAAATACGAGGCCATATCACCACACCAGAGAATGAGACTGTGACTTCACTGACCTTGAAAAAAATAGAGTAAAACTATTGGATCCTGGGGGTCATGTGAATTTGGGGACCTTACAAATAGAGTAAAGAGGACTTGAACTTCAGGCACTGACCCCTCAGCTGTTCTGACTTTATTTTATTATTACAAGGATTACAGCGCAGCCACTGTATGATTTAAAGCAACCGAGAAACCTCATTAAGAGCACCAGTGTTCAGAATGGTGTTTTTCCAACAGAAAAAAACTTGAGGAAAAAGTGGATTTTGAAGCGGCGAAACCAAGAAGAAGCACAAAGAGCCAATGCTGGGATAAAAATGTAACATCAAATATTTCTATGGGAGATTTTCAAAGGTGTCGGATTTTCTTCATCCAAAGCTGTTAAGACTGGTTAAGTCGGACGTAAATACGAGGCCATATCACCACACCAGAGAATGAGACTGTGACTTCACTGACCTTGAAAAAAATAGAGTAAAACTATTGGATCCTGGGGGTCATGTGAATTTGGGGACCTTACAAATAGAGTAAAGAGGACTTGAACTTCAGGCACTGACCCCTCAGCTGTTCTGACTTTATTTTATTATTACAAGGATTACAGCGCAGCCACTGTATGATTTAAAGCAACCGAGAAAACCTCATTAAGAGCACCAGTGTTCAGAATGGTGTTTTTCCAACAGAAAAAAACTTGAGGAAAAAGGGGATTTTGAAGCGGCGAAACCAAGAAGAAGCACAAAGAGCCAATGCTGGGATAAAAATGTAACATCAAATATTTCTATGGGAGATTTTCAAAGGTGTCGGATTTTCTTCATCCAAAGCTGTTAAGACTGGTTAAGTCGGACATCTCCCACAGCTTTGACAGTTAATTTTTTAAGTCAACAATTCAAAAAGTCAACCTCTTCCTCTTATTATTCTTCACTCAAAGATCTACAAAATGCAAGAGACTAATAATAATTATATATATATATATATATATATATATGTATATGGACACATATATTTGTTTATTTATATAATTTAATAATAAAATATGTGTGTATATATACATTCTATATTTTATGTATAGGATATATGTATATATATATATATATACTATATATATATACACTATATACTATATATATATATACATATACTATATATATATGTGGGTGTGTGTGTATGTTATGGCATGCCATTCAAGATATTAATGTTTGAATATATATATATATTTATATATATATACAAACATCTGATAATACATATGAAATGTTTTCGGACTTATATATTTGGTATATATATTAAAACTTTTTGTACATATTTTCAGACTTTTTTCGTATATACATTCAACTATTAATTTCCTAAATGGCATGCCATAATATATATATATGT
>JAFBJS010055149.1:36399-61009 GCA_016785265.1 Paraplagusia blochii | reverse complement strand
ATTATATAATTTCAGTGTATATACAGTATAGGTAGATAGATAGATAGATAGATAGATAGATAGATAGATAGATAGATAGATAGATAGATAGATAGATAGATAGATAGATAGAGTGTAATGTTTCAACTTACTAAATAGTTAATGTTTATAAAGTCGAAGTAAAAATGGACAACTTAAAAATATGGAAATCCTAATTCAACAAATCTGCTCAATGTTTGTGTTTTGCTCTCCTTTCCTGATCTAAAGGGACTCCAACTGTATCTACTCTGTACCTGAAGTAACCCTGATGTCCTCTCTAACGCCTCAGTCTTGGGTTGGATTTAGTTTCATCAAGTAATGGAAGGGTTATCATCAAGCATCACATCATTGGCCCACAACGGTTGTCAGGATATTTGATGCTGTATATTCAGTGACTACAATAACACAGATTTATTTCTAATTCTTTTTCCTACTGTTATTCTTGTTCTTCTGCATTGGCAAATCTCATTGGCAGAGATTCTGTGTGTCAGGAGACAGCACCTTGGGTTTGTATTTTAAAAAGATTACAGAGAATCTGTAACGCGAAGACAGCAGTTTATTTTTCTGGCATGAGTGCATTTGTCTGCGAGTCTTTCTGGTGCCGACAGCACATCCATTTACCGCTGACACGGGCATCACGCTCAAGGCTGACAGCGTGCCTTCAGCCAACAGATGGTGACGTCTGGACCACCAGGCATCCAAAAGTGGGCAGCTGTGTGAAGCAGAGTAAATGCACCAGAAAACAAGAAAAGTCGCAGAGGAGATTCGAGCAGAATTTCCTTAAACAGCTCTGTTTCCGTTTGACTTCAAGTTTTAATTCATTTCCAGGCCCATAAATTCACACACAGGCAGTAAAGTGACTTCTAACGTCAGAATGAGAAAAAAAACAATAAAACTATGCAACTGGAGGGAAATAAAACCAACAAAAAAAGAGTTATAATAAATAAATAAAAGAGATAAAATGAAACAATAGAGGTCAAAAAGACACTATGTGTAGAATATGTAGAAAATATTCATTAGAACATAGGAAAAACCTGTAGAAGATACAAGGAAAAATACAAGGAGGGAAGTTGGAGGTGTAAAAGACAACAAACCAATGTGATAGTAAAGAGAAAATAAAAAGAAAATAGAGACGAGGCAATAAAGATAAAAAAGAGAAACATAAAAGTGAAAAATTGCAGAGGGGAAATAAAAGGAAGCAAAGATGAAGAGAAATGGAAAATGTAGGAAAAGTCTGAAGAAACTAGAATAAAACTAAGTAAAAAAGTCTATCTGTGTATTCAAAAGCAGAAAATATTTTAAAAATCAGGTTAAAGTTTAGAGTTACAGGAAGAAGGAAAATTAGACAGAAAAAGAGGAAAAGGCAGGAGAGGACGGAGAAAGTCAAGTACAACATGGAAACATGTTTTTTGAAAAAAAAAAAAAAAACACTGATAGTTTCCAACAGAATCCCGTGAAACATGCTAACGACTCCGTAAATAGTAGTGGAGCAGAGTGTTTGACACGGCGAGTTCAATACGGATGTTAACTTTACGAGACATTTTTCCGTATTATCCGTATAAATTGGATGTTGTGAAGCTTTCCTTGCAGCTCTGCCAAAGTCAGGCTGAAAACATCGGCATCGCAGGGATACGCGTAGAGAGTAAGGCAACACCTGGGTATTTCCCCAACGGAACGGTTCTCTACTCCTGAACAGAGGAACCAGCAACTCGTATAACTCCTGCTTATAAAGAAAACACGCAATGATATAAGGAGGCAGTGAAGAAAAGGATGTTTTCTTAGTCTGGGGATGGCTCCACATGAACCTACGCTGGCTGAGAATCAGATCCCACACCAGGACCATCTACTCTGCATGTTGCTGGTTTACTACCAAGTGTGAGGAAAAAATAAAAAATAAAAAACATCAACTGCCGTCTTCTTGAAAAACCTCTTCCTAGCAGAAACACCCTGAGAATTAAGGAGCAGACATTATTCACGTCGTCTCTCAAAGCATTTTTTCTATTGAGTAAAACCTTTACTATTGGGAGAAAAACACTTCTCTATACAGGAAACCCCTAAGAACAGAGACACGCTATGACCTGCAAAGGGACCAAAAGAATCCATCCCTGGATAAAAGCAACATATTACACACTGGCTGAAGGGGAATTGTGTGGGAAACCCTTCAGAGACTCCTACGACCCTTCAGAAATCCAAGGTGTACCTTGGCCGAGGTCCAGTAAATGTTATCATGACTCGGTCAGTTGTGACACACAAGCTCATCTGGAAAAGCAATTCCTCCTTAACTTGACTCCCAGGTATGAAATCCACGGCGAAATCATCCCTAAGACAAAGAATTTATAGTGGAAGTGACCGCAGGACATGACGCCGCGTCTGGAAACAACATTACTGAGATCGGACCAACATTCCACTCACCCAAAATAAACTACAAATTATTTTTGTAGATTATGATTAAACATACTTTTCTATCGGGGGAAATGCACGGTGGAAGGACAACAGAATTCCTTGCCTTATGTGACGCACACGTTTGGTCGCCAAGGCTACCGGCATCTGCCTCCCACATGCTGGGATGCTGAGGATCCTGATGCGGTTTTAATGAGCAGGAACCTGCGACAGTTCTTTGACCACAGTCAGCACTTCAATCACATCTGCTCTGACGGAGTCAACCGCCACTGAGTTCCGGCAGATTCAGAATGAGTTTGTTAAGAAGTCAAAAAGGAGTTTGTGATCTTGTACTGAAAATCCAGCAACTCACAAAGCTGGATTATTCATTCATTCACCAATCCATCTTCATCTTCTCCGTTGCCGGGTTGCAGGAGCAACTTGCACCACCCAAATCACATTGCACCATAGTGTGAGCCCTCCGAGGTAACGTGGAAGATAATGCTTTGCTCAGAGCACTTCAGTGGCAACCTGGCAGCTGGTGGATTAGAACCTAAAGCCTTGCGGACCCAAGTCCACTATCTTAACCACATGGCCAACACTTCTGCCAAAGTTGGATCAGTTTACCAATTACCAACCAATAAACCAATGGTTTATTTTTCAGTTGGAAGTTTCAACTGGTGAAAATTGATCAATAAAAAAGTATGTTTTTTTACCACTCAAATTTGACCACAAGGTGTGAACTCAAATTGAACTCACCACTCAAATTTACCACAAGGTGTGAAGTGAGCATAATTGTTTGTTTTATTTGTTGTTTCTTTCTTTTTTTTCTGGCTCTAAGATATGCAGCTAAACTTGGTTTACAATTTTCCATCCATCTGTCATCCATCCATCATCCATCAACCCATCCATGCAATTGTGTAAATAGGTCACAAAGGCACCAGTCTCTACCAGGCGTTCTTGAACCTTCCTGCAAGTGGTGAGCAAGGCATTTTTCAGAAACTGAAAAGATGGTGTTGGTGGCCTAGATGTTAAGGAAATGGACCTGGGTCCACAAGGCCCCCCGTTGAAATCCCCCTACTTCCAAGACTTTGCTAAGGTGCCTTGATCATGGTATCGTCCCCACTCACTGCTCCCTGGGCGCTGGCTCAGCTAGCTGCCCCCCTGCTCACTACGGTGATGGGTTAAATGCAGAAGCAAAATTTCCCGAAATATCTTGGGATAATCGAGAACATCCTTCTTCCCTCCCTAAGACAAAGACGGAAACTCCAATACATTAAGGCAAGACCACTCTTCACTACCTGGCCCTCCGGTTTCTCATGCAACCTAAAACCTCAGCAACATGGGAGGCGGATGTTAAACAATACAACAAAAAAAAAATGACATTATTTGCCAAGACTTAAGATCTGTGTTTTAACGTCTTGTCTTGTCTAGCCAGATCAAACTGAGCTTCTTCTGACCTCTACTTTAATAAACAGTAGAAAAGGGCGATGGAAAAATCCATACCAACATCATTCCGTAGATTAAACTCTTAAGAGGTTATCGACAAGGAAGGCAGAGTGGAAATATTGACTTGTTTAAGTTGAAGCAGAGGAAAACAACCAGGGCTTTGACAAAACTTGCGTATCACGGGAACAATATCACTATCATATCATCCAGAATACCCAGATAACTGCAGGAATCTACGGACAGGTGGTAGATGTAGATGTGGATCGGAGTGGTGAGAATCTAAGAGTGAAGAAAGGCCTTATTCACGCTGCACCCTGCCCTGGTGACCTCGCTGCGAGGCCACAGCATCCTCATTAAAAGCTCCCATGCTGCTTGTAAACCATTCAGAAATAGCAGAGAGGGCAGTGAATCTAGAAGGTTCACCTGATTTGGACGGTCTGTTGTAGGGACAGACAGGGGTGCGGGGGAAGAGGCGGCCGAACTGAAAGCAAACGAACTAGTGGGCCGATCATAAAAAAGAATAGAAGCACTGTCAGTCTGTGAAGAGGCCATTGTTCTGGCAGTAATATTTCAATCAAGGTTTTACTTTAACCAGTGTTTTGTTTGTGGTCTTGGAAATCACAGGTCGTTCCTGCCTGTTTGAACAGCTGCATAAATTATTCACGCTTCAAATTTATAAAAGGAAAGGCAGCGGTCAATGAGGCATCGCTTCATTTTGGAGTTTCCATGTCTCTCTGGCTATAAAACATGACCAGATACTATGGAGCCATGACATTCTACTATTCGGAATTATATTTCTGTGAACAATATTTTCATTATGGTTAATAAAGGATGTTTTCCTGTTGTTTTTGTTTTAAAAAATTAAATAAAAGATTAAATTCCTTTTTTTGTCATTGTGACGTGATTAACACCACAGTGTACAACGAAATTTGGCCTCTGCATTTAACCCATCATCAAAGTGAGCGGTGGACAGCTAATGAGCGCCCGTGGAGCAGTTTGTAGGGACGATACCATGCTCAGGGCATCTCAGCGGTAACTTGGTGGTAGGGGGATTCGAACCGGGAACCTTGAGGACCCAAGTCCGTGCCAAACCAACCAAGACTTTCCCCGTTTAACAGAACACGATGGTGTGATAAATTTTCAAGCCACAAACGAAAAAAAAAATGTAAATAATTTTACTGTCATTAGTTTGTCATTGGGTGGGGATGTGCCATGCTTGGAGCACCTCATTGGTAGCCTGGCAGTTGGTGGACTCGAACCTCAAAACCTCTAAACCACAGTAAACTTCCTAAACCACTACGCCACCGATGTCAAAAGACGGCTGACATATTGACTGAAAATAACAAATACAATGATGGTAGATTATTATCGTTGTAAACTATCTAATAACAATTTTGACTGTCAACGTGGAATGGTCACATTTTTTTTTCTTAAATCTACTTGCTGTTGTTTTTGTTTCCATTTTAGGATCAGACAGAAAAAAAGAAAATCTGTCAAAATATTGATCAATATCAGTCCAATATAATCAATAAGCAGTTACTCTGTGCTTATTGACATGGAAATGTTTAACATTCTCCAAAAGGTCTCTCCAAACGACACCAAAAACATTCACCCTCACTAGTTTATTTTATTTTCCCAACATCTCCACTGCGTTTTACTTCATCAGATTCCACCGTGGACGTTTAACTACTTAGACTTGAAGAACCTGGCAGCAGAGACGTCCTCATTAAGACTTTGGCATTTCACAACTTTGCATTTACAACCTCAGGCACTTCACACCAGCCTCATTAATCACTGACAAACAGGTGAGCTAAGGCTCACGGACACCAGCCACAGGCAGCGGCGGACTAATTCAGGCATGCTGTCTGTCCTTAAAAGAGCTCCAAGTACATCTTCATAGTCCCAGGACGGACCTGACTGTCTCGGAGTCTTCCACTCACAGCAACATCAAATTCCGTGAACCCGTGAATGAGCTGTGGAAAATAAACAGCTCTGTGAGCAGGCGGTCTCTGGGAAGGGAGTAAAAACTTCCACTGTGGAATAGAGGGATCATCGGCAACAGTGTGGATCACAAACATTAAATCTGCAGATAGGAACTGAACAATTAATTGATATCAAAACTAATAATTTTTAGTCAATACTTCTGCTACTTCTTTAAACCAGGAATGTTGGAGAAAACACAACATCACAGCATCTCCTAAAGCCAGACTCTCAGCATCTGTCGGAAACCTCTACGCCACTGGCAGCCAGGTACCTCCAAGAGCCAGCGGAGGAGACAGGGTCCCTACCTGTGACCGCGGCTTCCCCTGTACACGCATGTGAAGGCAGAGGAGCAGCAGAAGAGTCAGGCCTGGCAGCATTCTCTCATGTGTCCACACAACTGTCCCAGCGGTCACTCGAGCACGTCTACACGTCCAAGTCCAGTGGCTTCTGCCGTCAGACTGGTCCTCACCAGCGCCGCTTTGGGAATGCCAAAAAAGTCCTCCGCTCACTACGGAGCAGATCCCTGCAATCTCCCTCTTGTAAACTGAGCTGGGGGAGGTGCAGCTGGGGGAGGCATGGGGGGGGACTGGAGGTTTTTTCAGGGAGGGAGAGTGTAAGTTTGAGAATGAATAGGAGGGAGAGCAGAGTGTGACCACCGGTGCTGACAGTAAATTAGAAGTCACAAAGGGTTGGACCAATGTTGTGAAATAATAATCATCAGGAAACCACCCAATGTAGAGTAATTGGACAAAAACAGAAGGACGTCCAAATGCTACAAACTTTTAGAGAAAGAAAAAGACAAATCATCAGATAATAGAGTCTCCTGATAAATCCCGCAGTGGAAAAAAAAAAAGTTTTGGATTCCTCCCATATATGTACAGTTGCTGTAATGGTAAAATTATATAGAAAAACCAAACACACGTGGGACATGTGGCTGAGACGGTTCTGCACAACTTGACTTCTGTATGAGCATGGGCCTGGAAAATACATAGAGTAATTGAAAAGACTTCTCTCTCTGCAGCGGCACAAAAACAACCAGCTGCAGACTCTGCTGAACTACTGCATCGAAAAGCTGCGCCTCACGTGGCCCCGGCACCAGAGCGTACCCAACAGGAAACAGAGGGAACGGAGGAAGAGCTGCAGTCGTAGAAAAAAATTTTCAGTTTCTCAAAATGTAATAATACATAACTTAGAGTGCTTTCTTGAAGATATCGAACAAATATCAAGAAATCACAACAAATGTGCCTTAATGTCTTTCTACTGTTATAATATGAGACATAACATGTGCCACCTACACACTGCCTTGGCCCACACTCCAACCACAAAGGCTCAGACTGACACCCACATCACTGGAGAGTTTCCTAACCTCCTGCCTCTGGGTGTAAATACAGAGGTGTTATGTTCAGATATCAGTGTGTTTGAAACAATGGGTTTCATGGTTGCAAGAAGTTCCCAGAAGTGACATGGTTCCATGTTTCATCTGCCCCTGAATCTATAATATGAATGTAGAAAAGCATCAGTGACGATTTCCAAGACAAATCCTAACATTCATTCATAGATTTTTATCTGCTGATCCATTACCATAATGCCTTCTATGAGGACCTCAGTAGTCTTGCCGACAGTGGTTCTTAACCTTTTTGGAGCTACCAAACCCGACCAGTTTCATATGCACATTCAACGACCCCTACTTCAGTAGGGTGAGTTGGTGTGTCTTGACCTGCGCTGCGTCCTGACATCCGTGGCAGAGGCTCCACCGAACCCCTGGGGTTGAATCGAACCCAGGTTAAGAACCACTGCTCTAAGACATCACTGCTGCCACATCAATTTTTTTTTTTAAGCAAACTCCTTGAACGGGTTTCACACCAGAACACCTGGGCAGCCCAGGGAGCAGCAGTTACTTGGCAGTAGGGAGATTCGAACCAAGGGCCTTTGGACCCAAGTCCGTTTCCTTAACCACTAGGCCACCAATTGACCATATCTTAACATAATAGAAGTAAAGTACGTTCAATCACAGATGTTGCCAAACCTGCCAAATTGGTGCTAGAATTGGACTTGGTTGCCAGTTTTGAGTTCATCAGAACTAATATAAATCTCAGCTATAAAGGCTAACTTGTTTTGGTTTTCTCGATTTTTTTTTAAACATGGGCGAGGACAGAAAAGGCAGAAACGTAATCACAATATAAACCCATTATTTAATTTGGTGAAGTTTGCTGGGCCGGATTATAAAGATGAATGGGCTGCAGCAGGCCCCTGAGCCTCAGTTTGGTCATGCCTGTTCTATGGGAATAATATCGCAGCCGAGCAAATCGCTGCGTGTGAAAACTCTGCTCCAGTTTGACGGAATATAGATGTGAAACGTCAAGAGAGAAACACCTGTGTAGTCCTTCAGAGGGAAAGAGAGGGGAAAAGCAGATGGTTTGAAATTGAATTACTGGACTGCAGGTTTCCTCTTGGCCTCAACTTTACAACCTGAAAACTTTAGAGCGCTGCGCCGCCCCGCCGCAAAATTATCGGCTTCTAAGGAACCCGAGATTTAAGATTCATGTCACCTGAGATGTTACTTAATGGTATGGATTTTTGCTAATGATATGGATGCCGGAACTATACGAAAACTCAAGCCACGACCTGCAGTTGACGTGTAAGTTCACACCTGCGGTCGTCTCAGATCAGGCTGAAATATATACACTCTTACACTGCATGAAGCATCACATACAGTTAGCAGCAGAGCTCAGACGGCCTCTCATGTTGGGCCTGGTGCAGCTGCAGAAGTGTAGGAGGAAAAGGGCCTTTTCAGCAGCACATCCATCATCATAAACCTGCAGACGTTCTCTCCAGCTCCCCCAATCGGCCTCTGATCTGGACGGATCTCGTGATGTAGGCATCGTTCCCAGAGGTCAGGCGAGGCCACACTGACTCCACACTATTCCTCTCGGTCTTTGTTTGCAACAATAAATGGGTCAGCACTGATGCGGCCCGGGCTCCCCTCGTCTTTAACCCACCAGTGACGGAGTCACGCTCTGCAGCGAGTGGCCTCAGCATTATCTGCTCAGTGCTACGGCCCAACACAAGCTGTTGACATGTTAGGTGATCATCCTGTTATCACTCAGCCTCACAGCATCACACTCTCTGTCAGATCCAGTTTCCTATCTTGACATTCCTACTCACAGCACATTATAAATCCTAATTCCAAATGATTTTTTTTTTGTCATTTTGTCTAATCTTTTTAACTGATGAGTAAAAGGTAAATAAACGGTGGGAGAAGGAATACATGATTTCACTCCATCTGGGAGATGTATCAGTTTGAAAGGCCAGGTTAAGTATGTACAGTATTTCCCACATGTGTTTCCTCGAGAAATGTGTTTGAGGGAGTCAGGAGTTGAGTGAAGAGGTTGGGACTTGATGGGAAAAGCAGGTGGTGGAGAAAGGTGTGGTACGAGGAAAAGGACAGTTGCTGTGTGGTGCTACTAGGTTAAAATATAAAACAACTCAAGGTTGAAGGGTTCTTTCAGGCAACTGCAACTAAAAAACCTTTCACCTCTCGTCCAAGAGGCTTTTTAAGTTCAGGACAATAAAAAATCTTTAGAGATATAAAAAAAACTCATTTACCCATCTCATTTTAAGGTCTTTTGTCATGTTTAGGTTAAGCTTTTATATTTTTTCAATATTTTTGGGGTTATGTAGGATGAACAATAGAAAGGTTTGGAGACAAAGCTAGAGAAGCCAGATTGAGATGGTTTGGACATGTTCAGAGGAGGGACAGTGGATACATTGGTAGAAGAATGATCCTAGAGATGGAGCTACCAGGTAGGAGACAAAGAGGAGATTTTTCCTATCTGTGTTGTCCCTCTAATCACCTCATTCCTGATCCTGTCCATCCTTGTCTCTCCTAAAGAGAACCTCAGCATCTTTATCTCCTCCACCTCAAGCTCTGTCTCCTGTCTTCTACCTATTCCTAGTGTCTCTAATCCATCCATTATGGCTGGTCTCACCACTGTCCTGTAAACCTGTCCCTTCATCTTAGCTGTCTCTCTGTACTCTATCCTTCACCACTGTAATAAAAGTACATGAGTTTAAGCATTTGTTATGTATTTTGGTTTGTTTTCGGAAGCATAGAAGAACAATTAACTGTAATATAAAAAGGTCAATTAGACAAAAACAAATAGTTTCAGTGTTAATATTGTTATTAATAAGATCAACGATGTCTATAGTCTGTGTTTCAAACAGAAATGCTTGAAAATGGTATAAAACTGTAAAAAGTCCATTTATCCTTCAGAAAACACACCAACACAGAGACCTTCATTTCTGTATTCAGCCAGGAGAGCCAGCAGACACAGACTGTGGCCTGTAAAGGCTCCAAGCCCCATTAGTTTCTCAACAAGAGGCTTTTGTGAAACACAAAAACAGTAACTGAGCAACAAGACCAGGAGCAAATAGAGCAGATAAATCCTGTGTTAACACTGTGTGTGTAATGTGTGTAATGTCTTCACAGACCTGTAGGACACCTTTGTTATTGAAGCTGTTTGGCTCAATCAGATAAGAGTCACAATGGCTTCAGCCTTGAACAGCAAATTACCCAGGAGTGGAGACAACCACTGGGTTCACGACACCCTCTAACACTCACCGTCACTGACTCACGCCCAAGTGTAAGTTCTATTAAACCCGTGTCACGTATCCATGTACGAAGAATTAATCGTTAAAGGAGCTCCTTCCCAAACCTCACACCTTCTTCCCTTATCTCAGACCCAAAACGACCCTAAATTCCTGGCACACGGCAGCGAGCGCTGACCACACATCGAGGGCTCCAGATCTCTGACATTCCAAACAAACCGACGAGGCCTCAGTGTGCTCAAGTGCACCTTCACTTAATAGCCACCCAGAAGGAAGCCCAAGACTGTCAACGGCCGTCTGTCCCCGTGAAGACCTGTGTGACCGCTGAGTGCTAAAAATACGGCCCAGTATCTGTGGACTACACCCTCGTAAATCTGCGTGGAAGACGTGACACCGGAACTCTCTGCACCGTGTGAGACGCTGCTCGAGCTTCAGCTTCCACACATACACTGTCATTGGAGCAGCCTATCAACCATCTGTCAATCAATGCCTGTCATCGTCTGCTTATCCACACATGCTCAACGCATTAGCTATAGAATACAGAAGTCTGCACGCAAACACAAACGAAAATCCCGGAACCAACGAGTGTCAAGAGTTACATGGACTGTGACTTGCAATAGTTAACTAAGTGTTTATGTTGTAAACCAGGGGTCTCAAACTCGAATAAGTTGAGGAGCCAACACCCAAAGGGCCAAAATTTAATTAAAAAAAACAGTTTCCCATAGATTCTGTGTAATACCACACTAAACCAGAAGGGGGCTGTGGATCAGGGTTTTGAGAACTGAAGGATTTACCATAAAATGTGGCGAACAAATCTATAAAATATTATTATAAATTGAACTTTCACATCAAGATGGGGGCCGCAAAAAATCATTCCACGGGCCGCTAATGGTCCACGGGGCGCGAGTTTGACACCCCGTTGTGAAGTGTTCCCCAAACTAGTGGTCTTCAAACTCAAGTGGCCCAGTGCATGGGTCAATAATAAATAAAAAAAACGTACATTAAAGGTTTGACGGTAATATTTCTTACTTACAGTTGGTTACACAAAATCGATTATTGCTAAATTGAAAAACAGCAAAATAAACAGAAAACAAACATCTTTGGAATGTTGCCAAAAAAATCTGGTTAAAAGCCCTGACTACCATAGACATAGGAGATTAATGACTTAATTCTAGGCTATGCAGGATTTATTGAGAACCAATGGAAAACAGAATGAACTGGTTAGCATTTTTTTAAACTTGAAATTTTATTGTGGAACTTAATTTTATGTTTCCGGTTTTTGTTCCATGGCCTGGTTCAAAGCCTCTGCTTATAAAGATTATTTCAAAGTGTCTGAACATTTATTATAAAATTAAGAAAATACCCGGTTTACCAGTTAGTTCTAAGGAAGGTATATTAGTTGGACATCCACAGAGTTTTCCTATTTTTTTAAGGGAATCTAGCGTCCGAGTGTGAACTTTTTCTTTTCTCCTGCTGACATTAGGTTTTAAAGGTGCTGCTCCAGCTGTTGTTGTGCTGAGCTGCAGGAATATGATCAGGAAATGGAGTTCAACCCAGAGCAGAGCAGGAGTTGGACTGCAGCCTCAACCAATGTCCTGTCCTTCTGTGTGACATTATAATTAACAAATATATACATGAAAACCTGGCCTTGTGTGATTGCTTATTACAGCTGGTTGTTTTCGTAAGCAAGGTAACAACACCGGGGTTGACAAGGGTGTAAATATGGAGAAACACAAATATAAAATACAGGATATGAACTGTGAAACCACCGATGTGTTGGAAAGACATGTAATGGGACAACTGGGACAAGTGGACGCGGTGTGTTCCTAGCTTGTTGGAGGCCCCACTTACAAGGTTAAACCACCCCCCGTCTCCTGAAGAAGGACTTTATGAGGTGTAGCAGAGCGGACGAGATGTGTGGAGCAGAACGGGTCTTTTAGCCTTGAACCCTCTGGACTCTGCTGTCTTCACAGACAGGGACAGCAGAGACACAGAGGTAACTGCTCTTCAATTAATCATCAAATATACTGTGTATAAGCTGCCTCTCGCTTCACTCACAGGGGGAGGGATAATTAAATGATTGATGTCCAGAGAGCAGAGTCCACAGATGGAGCAGCTCCTCCTCACACCAGGCTGTGACCCTGCACTCACAGGTAACATGAGCACAAGTGCAACAGGATTGCTGTCAGCGCACCAGGGGGTCAGTGTACGACATGGGTGCCGTGTGTGTTTGTGTGATTTACACAAAGCCCTCGTTACTTTGCGATTCACTTTCAGCTGTTTCTGATTATAGTGGATTTATCTCATTTCAAACTGGCAACAGTTCCACCATAACACTGTTGTTTTTCAGTATTTTTTTAATATTTTCTAATATGAAAATGTCTAAAATTGATTTAACTGAAAGACATCACTGACAACACTGATTGGCTCATGAATCGTAGCATCTCTCAAATACAGTCTGGACATCTACCTCAGTGCATTTCAACTTCCTAAATTCCCTCATTGTCCTGCTAGTCCAGGGGTCGTGAACCTTTTCGACTAAGAAAGCCAAAAAAAAAAAAAAAACACATATTTTAAAATCATCATCTGAAAGCCATATATTTAAAAAAATATATATACAACTAAATAAAAATAACAGATAATTTAATTATATTTAAATATTATATATTTATATTATTTTTTATATATTATTTATAATTATATATTTAAGTATTTTATACTTAAATATTTTTTATTTTAAAAAGTACTTCTTACTTAGGTTCTGCAGAACTTGATCTCTCCACAAAAGTGAATTTTTCTGTCCATTCCTGCTGAAATGTACGGTACTCATCATCTTGTTTATTTTTGCCATCCTCCTGCTTGAAAGTGTTCGCTGAGCAAAAATGAGCTGATCAAAAACAAGTGCAATTTATTTCTTGATCAAAACCAAACCAAAATTTTGAATTTTAAGGTATAGGGCCCTCCCTCGCAGAAAAGATTGGCTCTCCGCTGCACGCCATAGCGACAGGTGCGGTTGAAAATATACAGAGCCAGTTCCAGTCATCAAAAGCTCCACATCAGATGTTCCCTAACCCTGTGCTAGTAGCATTGATTCCAGCTTTACAACAAATACCTCAAAAAGTGCCATTATTAGAGGACTTCACCTATTACTGCAGAAAGGCTTAAATGTAATATATGTTTTTTTATTTTATTTCTTGTTTTAAAAGTCTTAAATTACATAGGATATGTTTACAATCCAAATCACAGAGTCTGAAATTGACATCCGTTGGTACCAGGGCTGTAAATTTATTTTATTTGAAACAGTTCATTAGGGTCAGTGAGGAACCTGCAGCTCCCTATAAGTCACGGCTTCTTGGTTTTTACAGGCAGAAGTCTCTCCATGATTGACATTTATGATGGGACTAGGGAATGCATTAACATTAGTTTTCAAACCACTGTTTTCAAACCACTGTAAACCGCTCCTTATGCTTTTAAAGGGGAATTCACTGGTATCGTTCAGCTTCCTGCACACAGTTGTGGAAGTTCCAAAAGTATCTTCTTCTTCTCAGTTCTGTAGTATTTGCTTTTAACCCATTGAGGAGATCTATCAACCAAATACATCCTGACTTATAAAAATAAAAATATCACCCAAGACAGCTGATCACTAAGAGAGACGTCTCCATCGACAGGGGACAGGGGACACAGGAGGAAAACAAGGTTCACGGGGTTAAGGGAAGAATTCAAACTGACCTAAGGGAAGATTAATTATACTGTTACCTCACCAGTAACAACGGTCTCATGAAATCTGCCATATGTCTCTGAGAAAAAAAACCCTATTTATTATTTTTTTAAGTGATTGTTGAAACGTTAGAATATAAAATCATCCCTAAAATTAAAAAAAAAAAATCATATTTACTGTGTGTTTAAAACTCTAAGATCAAATGAAGACGATGATTTTTCTCAAGTGGTATTGATTATTTTAATTTGCCATATTATAATCTGTCTTTAAGCCCAAAGACAATGTCTCTGTCTCTTTTAATCCCAGTTAGGGCGGTTGACTCCCAGTGGGTTCACCACCTGCAGGAAGGAACGGTTTGGTGCGTTATGATTTGGGTGCCAGTTGTGGAGACTGCTGCCACCGCAACCCATTAACGGATCAGCAGCTGAAATTGATGGATAATCTGTCTTTAATAATCTCTGTATTATAGAGAATAGAGATGAATAAACACCAATATCTGTCATTTTTATCATTTTTCTCTCACCCCTAGATGTTTACCAGATTAATAAAGTTTCCATGATGCCATTTTCTAGCACAAAAACATGGTAAATGACTTTATTTCCGCCCGGTGTCAGTGGAGAAATCCTGCAGCCTGAATTTATAATCATGTGAAGAGGCTAACGAAGGGACAACATGCTGGAAGCCTACAGCTGGGGTTAGTCATGATAGAGATGTGATGAAGATTTAAATGCACCAGTGTGTGCCAGCCAGGCTGTTTATCACAACACTCATCCCCTATTAGCAGCTCTGTCTCTCTGTTACAGCAGGGAGCAGTGAAAGCAGACGCAGCTGTCGTAGCTGAGAAGTGAAGCGCAGCCAGGACGACCGTTTGATGAGTTTGGGTCGCAGCCACACACAGGCTGCTGGGAAACCGTCCAGGCAGAGCATACGACTGCGGCTGGGACCCTGACTCCGCTCTGGGTCAAATGCAGCCTCATCGGGTCTGCGATCGTATTTAAGACCCAACAATACAACACAACGTGGGTCACTGCCACGCCACCTGTCAGCCAACAGTCAGAGTGAGTGACACAAAACCAAATGAAAATATTTGAAGAGTCTAGTGCAAAAATTTGGCTCATTTATCATGCACATAAATCAAAGTGCTCAAACTCCAAACGTTCATAAATGGATTTCCTGGTATTTCATCATCGTCTAAGATCTGCGTGCGCTGAGCAGCAGCAGCAGCAGCAGCAGCAGGAGGAGGAAGTACAAACCAACTGGGATAGAACTTCACCCTCAGCTGGGCCCACCACCACCGGCTGAGAGGTATGTGGTCAGTGAGCGCCCTTTAAAAATACACACACACCCTTCTCAAATGCACTTCTTGGCATAAAAGGAAAGCAGTGGCAGCTGAATGGAACTCCCACCATAAAGAGGTCTTTCTTTCTTTCACTGGTCTGAAATGAGTGACCACATTCAAGGGAGTTTCATTGCCTCGGAGCTGAGTTGGTCAGAGAGCTGCGGTTCACATACATCAGTGCATATAATGTACAATAAAGCAGCACTAATGACACTGATTAAAATGAGCTCTGATTTAAAACACAACATTTCACCAGTATGGTTAAAGAGGATTTTTTTTTTTCTAGGCCCATAGACCATTAAAAACCTGCTCGGCTCATTGGAAATCACAACATATTGTGAAAATACTTACTTATAATTGGGCCACTTTTCACTTTAAATGCAATGTAAATATTGTAATAAACCCAGACTAAATTAACGGAGCAGGACGGGTTTACTGTCCACGTTGTTCTGTGGTCTTGACCCAGAGTTTAACTGGAAAATGCAAAAAATTCACTGTGACTTTAACGCAATCAACCCCAACTATCAGGAGCCAAAGAATTAAGAAATGATCACTGAATTAAACCATTTATCCTTCCCTCCAATCATCTGTCCATCCATCCATCTTACTATTAATTAAACAATCTGATTTACCCATACATTAATCCATATATTTATTAAACTAACATCTAACCCAGACAAACTAAGGTCAGTGGACCAGATGAGGCCAGTTTGTCATTCTAATCCTATTCCTTCCATTTCTCCAATAGAAAAGGAAGCAACATGGCACTTACTGTAAGTCTTCTGTTCTGTTCTTTCTCAAAAATCCCTCCATTTATCTCCTTATCCAACCATCTTTCCATCCATCCATCTTACTATTGTTTAATCAATCCTTCTATAAATCCATATATTTATTTAGCTACCAATGTTACTCAGAACTGGGCAAACTAAGGCTTGCGGACCACATGGCGCCCGTTTGGCATTTTAATTCTATTTCTTGCAATGCAAGCTTCCTTCAATACATGGCATTTTAGCCTTAATTCATGACTTTTACACATCATTAATCTTACGTCCGAAAATGCTCGATCTAAATGATCCTGACCCGGCCCCCGTGTCACATTTTGGTTGGCATTGTTGCCCGCAACTCAAAATAATTGCCCCTACCTGATGTAACCCATGTGACCATCCATCCATCCAATCATCCATCCAGTCGTTCATCTGTCCCTTTCTTAAACAATCCAACCTTATATCCCATGTGTCCGTTTTGTCAATCCAATAATCCATGCCTCCATCTAGTTATCCAACCATCAGTCCATCCATCCATTTTACTATTATTAAATAAATTCCCCAATCTATCCACTTGGTTGTTTAGCTAACCATCTAACCCCAACCTTGGCAAACTAAGGTTCGCGGACCTACTGCAGCCCGTTTGGTATTTTAATCACCATAATTTCCTGAAGGATACTCACGAGGGTTGTTCTATCAACTCTAATTCAACTCTAGTTGGAGCAGTTGGTGGCCTAGTGGTTAAGGAAATGGACTTGGGTTCGCAAGGCCCCTAGTTTGAATCCCCCTACAACCAAGTTGCAGCTGAGATACCCTGAGCACGGCATCATCTCCAGACACTGGTTCAACTGGTTGCCCCCTTTGAGCCCACTACAGTGATGGGTTAAAAGCAGAGGAAAATTTTACCCGAAAAAAAACTTGAAAAAGTTTGAACAACAACATCCTTAATTGCCTTCAATGCAAGCATTTCTCCAATTGATAGTGTAGAAAAGGCTGGAAGCGTTTTAGTCTGTATTCATAACTTTTACACATCAATAATTCTACTTTACACAAACACTCAATCTAACTGCTCCTACCCCGGCCTCCGTGTCAAATTTTAGTACGTATTGTTGCTGGGGAGTTAAAATAATTGCCCGTGTGGCCATTCATCCATCCATCCAGTCATCCATGCATCCATATATTTAACAATCCATCCACAGATCCCCTGTGTCCATCTATCTATTTATCCAACAATCTGCCCATCCAACATCCATATTTCCATTTATTTAACCATCCATCCCTTGTGTCCACCCATCCATCCCACCAACCTTACTGTTAACCTCATTATACAGTCATCTGCGGAGCTGAAGCCAAACCCAGATCATCGTTCAGTTCACCAGTCCATTACAGGGCCACACACAGAGACAAAGACAAGCATTGAAACTCACATTCATTCTTCAAAGTGTCCAATAAATTCAATCCCTAATCTACATATTTGGATAATGGAGCAAAGACCGAATTTCCAGAAGAAAAAAATGACCCAAACTTGAACTAGAAAAACATTCAAACTCCACTGGCAACGACCGAGGCCTGAACCAGTGACCCTTCTACTGTAAAGCTTGAACACAGACCATCGTCTGAACGCGTGAACATGTTTCAGCTGTAAGGTTTTTCACGGTGGATGTGAGAGCAGCTTAACTGCACCCGGAATGGAAAGTGTTTGAGACGCCATTAAGCGTTAAGTGTTTCATCTTAGTATTTCATGCTAATGCGAGTAGACAGAGAGCAGGAGTCTGTCACAGAGCGATGGTTCCAATCCAGCCCTGAAATCATCAACCCCAGACCCCGGAGAGAAATATTATTCCTTCTACCCTCTTGTGTCCAAATCTGTTTTCATCACCCATTGTTAGATGAGCCACTCAATCAGCAGCACAGTCAACTCAGCAGTTTTCAACTATCTGTTGTGAGTCAGGAGGGAACGCTGATGTTCCAGCACCACACGTAAAAAATCTCAACATCTTTAACAACCGGCAACTCTTTGACTTGGCAACTCTCACTTACAGTTGCTACGATAGGAAGGAAAACATTGCCTTAATGGTTGAGATGTGTCACCTGAAGGTAAGTGTAAAAGCTGCTACTGAAATACCGGACTGCACGGAGCGGGATACACATGTTGAAATATTTAGTGGTGAGAGTACAGTGTGTGGGATTTAAGGGTCGAAGTTGAAAATGTTCAAGTATTCCTTTAGACACAAAGATGCCTTCAGTTATCACTTATTTATATTGTATAAGCTACTTGTTTGTCCATCCAAAGGTACAAAGAGATCGAGCAAAATGTACTTGTGAAAGGCTGCTCCTCACCTGACAACTGCTCATTCTAAAGATATAAAGGTGTTCACAGTAAAAATAGTCAAGGTAAAGAAAAATATTAACAGAAATCGGCCTAGCATAGCGTCAGACTTAAATTCACAGTGGTCTAAATAAAGAAATTACAAACAGTTTCTCTCTGAGACATAGAAAGAAGGAAGTTTCTTTATTTGTCATCGTGAGATTGTGATTCACACCACAGCGCACAACGAAATGTGGCCTCTGCATTTGACCCATCATCAAAGTGGGCAGCTAATGAGATCCCTGGGGAGCAGTGCGCAGGGACGATACCATCTCAGTGGTAACTTGGCAGTAGTGGGATTCGAACTGGGTACCTTGCGGACACAAGGCCGCTTCCTTAACCACTAGGCCACTGCCACATAATAAGAATAATTCTCAGCAAACAAAAAGTCATTCCCTTGAAAATTTGTGCTGTTCTTTGCGAAGACACGGAAGATGACAGTTGACTACGACGACTAGGGCTAGGTTAAAAAAATCGATTAATTAATTTTAATACATTTTTTTGTTAAGAGGACGATATCGATTCGTAAATCCAAAAATCAATCTTTTTTTCCTTCTTTTCCCAACAACTTTACGTGTGCTCATGCACTCATGCATGAGTTAACACACTCGCACGTAAAACAAATGTAAAAACAACATGGCACTAAAATCTAAAATCCAAAGCTAGAATCCACCTTGTAATTTTGGGTCAAGTCATGTTAAATGAAAAAAGGATGATGGATTAATATGCCTTGAGTAAATTTGTGATGGAAATAAATGTAAAAATATACATTTTTTTATAGCAAATGGATTAAGTTTCAATTTTAGCTTTGATTCTTCTGAGAATAATGTTGGTACCGAACTATAATTGATAAGACAAAAACTGAATCGAAAACCGAAGCAAATCGTGAATTGAATCGAATCAAACCCTTGTGAATCGGATCGAATCGATTTAGAAAATTTGAATCAATACCCAGCCCTAACGACGACATGTATGGACCAGGAAATGTCTTGACTGATGTATTCTGGTCTGTCAGTTCTGCCATGCTGTTCCGTGTTGTTTCCATATCTATGCTTGTCATAACCCCGTGTACACTGCGCAACACAAAATCATGCCTGATCGCCAATCATCGCGCAAAAAAATCAAGGCAAAATCGCACAGTGTACACTGGCCTTAATTCTAAAAGAAAGTGATTTAATTCAGACTAAGTCAAGGACATGCAGGGCATCAGTGAGTCAGTTGTCTGTCAGGTGATCAACGCACGACCAGTGAATACCAACTCTTCATATAACCAACCAAAGCTGTTCTCTCCCTATTCCTCCAGTTATTCAGTCTTCCTGCTCCTGATGCTTCTCCTGCTGATGGATGATTAATAGCTGTTCCGCTAACTTCCCCCACCAGCTCAGCTCTGCTCTCTTTCTGTCATTATGTTTGCAATGACTTATCCTCCCTCGTGCTTCACGTATATACCATCTGTCACTGCAAGTAACCGCCGCGTCCAAGCTCCTCCCGCTGAACGCAACGGCTTCATCTGGTTTGATAATAGCGTTTGATGTCAATGTTCGTTTCAGCAGCTCTGTTTTTAATTAAATATTCCAGATGTTTTGATATTATCTCTTGGCTTAGACATTGGGTCATCTCCAATCCAAACGCCTGGACCAGCCAGGGAATCTCAGACGAGAAAAATATCTCCTTCTCCTGAAAAGCTGCTGATGAATATGGTATCCAAAAATAATTTGGCAGCACGACTTTGCCACAGGAAAAGTTACTATTGTTCTGAATTCACCCTTATCGTTAAGGTTCAAGTATGCGAGATATCATATTGTGAAGGGCATTAGGCTGGAAAATCCAGAAGCCAGAAATAGAGATTAAAGGCTTTACAATCAGGATTATATATTCCCTGTCTGTTTAAAGTACAAAAAAAAGGGCATAATTACCTTTATTTTAACATATGACTCCAGCTCTCTAAATACAAAGCCAGGCATGAGAAGCAGACTCACACAGGTGTGTTTTTGTGGACAAGTATCTGGAGAACAAGTGTGTCCTACATTCAGTTCCCACATTCCCTGCTTTGGCCCTGGAGAAGAGTGAAAGATTCCTCCTCCTGACCTCTATTTCACTCCTCGTTAGCTGAAAGACGGGGCTTAGCCTGGTGCTATGCTGCCCTCTGCTGCTCAAAAACGATACAACAGCGCACCGGTGTATTTTTTAACCAGTTAATAAACAGGGAATGCTAACAAACAGAGGAACAGCAATAAAATGCGACAAATTCAACCCCACGAGGTAAGTTATACGAACTTCATCGTATTGTGGGAAAGCACATGTCGAGTATCGAGCACTTTTATGGTTTGAAATAGGATAAAAAGAGGAGAAATCCTACCGAACACTTTCCCGCCACACACATAGCGGTGTTGTTCGGTCCACACGGTGTCCCATCAACCACTCGGTCCGACTGGCGTACGTAGAACCTGAACCCTTTGGCTCGGCAGTTGAGCTCGCAGTGTTGGTCCGCAGGAACTGGGAGGACATTTATAAGATTCTTTCATGTAAAAACTCACTTTTGTTGGTTGGTCATTGATACCAACAATGACTACGTACATAACAACTATTTAAATAATTTGTATTATCAGTATAAATCAGGACTTTTTTGTCTTGTGAGCTACTTTTCAAATGACCAGGGTGAAGTAATCCACATAGATTGAAAACTCAATATATTTATCTATATAAACGGGACATCTTACTCTCTCTAACATATAATATACATTATACTGTCTGACTCCATACCTATATTATTCTTTCTTTAGCCCAGTGATTAGCATCTTGATATAGAATTACATCTCTAGTTTTTATTGCTATTATTTTTATCTTATTGATCAGGATCTACCAGAACTATTTTGGAGATTTACTGGTAGATCCAGATCCAACTATTGGGCAACCCTGGTATAGTAAAATGAATCAATCTCCGCTGAGTGAAGTTATTCTCTAATCACACATCTAAACTAAATATTGAATGTTGGCTAAATTAATAGCTAGGCAAAGGTTACAATTACAATGATATTCTAATGAGTATCAGAATCAGAAGGTCAGAAGGGTGGTCACTATTGTATGTCCCAGAACTTTTTATTATTGAATTATTTGGTTAGTCCTCATCAAACTAGTAGCTTTTTTTACGTTTCCGTAAGTATCCTTGATGTGGTTCTTGGTGTCAGAAAGATTGGATACGCCTCGTCCATTTTCTTTTCTCTTTTTTTGTTTATTAGGACATGGACGGCCGTAAATTCATTCATTTGTTAACAGGTCACAGGGCAGCAGTTTCCATGATTGTCACCCAAATCACACTGCACCATACTGAGAGTCCACTGGTAGTTTTGTGGGTCTTAGCAGAGCTGTACTCAGAGCACCACAGGCAGTTGGTGGATTCAAACCTGAAGCCTTACAATCACAGGTCCTCTTCCTTAATCACTATGCCACCACTATCGCCAAGCATTTGAAACAAAATATCAACTGACAGACTATCTATTATGGAGAAAATGTCACATAAAATCAGTATTTATTTTGTAAACAGCTTCATGAGACCTATTCTCCAAATGTATTCATGACACAAACACAGTGAATGGATTTGTCTGATTTTCCATTCTGTTCAGCTGCTTCATCAAGTAAACGTACTACCTGCCCAGAGGTCGCATAATTCTTAGACGTGTTCACAAGAGGACTCTTAAACACTCTTGGAGGCAGGTGTCAAACCTCCCAGCAATCCAGGGTTTACCTGAGGTGACGTCATGTCCAGGTCTGCAGCTGTACACACCAGTCTGACAGAAAACTCATTTGTAGACCTTTATTTCCATTAGTGTTCCCTGAGAAATGACTTTTCTGGGAGTGTTTTAGGTGTTGCTTGGAAACGTGGAGTGTTTGCATGTACGAGCGTTTGTCGGTGTAACTGTAGATAAAGTGGCACCAGTTTGACTGTATAGAATATCTCAGAACAAAAGGGATTTTGTAGGTCAGAAATCAGCTCTTAGTCGCATGTGTAAATATGCTGATACAAACTAAGAATCTCACTAAAAACCATGCATAAAACATTAAGATACTAAGGATGTGTGATATGACATCTTTGCATCCAAGATAATTAAAGATATGGGTCAAAACAGATTCTCTACTATGTAACACCCCCTGGTGGATATAATTAATAGACATACTAACTTATCAGTACAAACTACATAACAGTTGCTAGAATCTCACTCATCAATCGCAAAAAACCTAGGCGTTGTTACAGATATTACAGAATTATTCTAGTATCAGTATGATAATATCAGGGAGCCCCTCATTTATATATATATATATATATATATATATATATATATATATATATATATATATATGTATGTATAAAAACATTATGAAAGCCATAATAAAAATAATAATAAAAAGCCACCACTCTTTATTTCATCAATTTCTTGTTAATATCAACGCCTGTTACCATTATCTGTCTACTACCTAAAGAATACAATGACCACAAAAAGATGCAATGCCTAAAGACACCACTACGCCATAGCTATTGATGTGAGAACTAAAGTGATTGTAGTTTCTATGAAGGAAACCATTAAAATGACTGGATATTACTGTTAAGGAAGCAGGCTTGGGTTTTGCAAGGCTTCAGGTTTGGATTCACCAGCTGCCAGGTTGCAACTGAGGTCCAGACCCACAATATATAGAGTGGTGTGATTTGGGTGGCAGCCAAGGAGACTGCCGCTAGGCAGTTGAAGATGATTGATTGAACTGATTGAATGACCAGATATAAGCACTTAAACTAAACTCTCTATGTTTGGGGGGAAGTAAGAGGAACAATAACAACCTACCCTCATTGAAAGGTTCCCATTCGTACAGTCGTCCCATGAAAGGTCGGTTATTGTGAGAAGAACATTGAACAGCCCTGAAGTGTCCACTGGATGGATGACAGGCCTGATGATGGACCCAACATACACATAGAGACAAAAACACACATGTCCTTGCATTACTCTCACATACTCAAACCAGAGTAACTGCCTGAAGTGCAGTTGTAGATCTTGTATATTCCAAGGCTCTCACATAACAACCCTTCATATCTCCACTGTCTAAACAAACCTCGTCTACATTCACTTTGCTCATATCTGTTTCATCACACACGCCAGAGACAATGTACAGACGCAGGCGTTGTTTAACTTTACGTGGATGTAAAGAATGGATTCCACGGATGGAAAGATTATTCACACGAGTGAGGGTGAACTGGTCAAGGTCTCTGAGCCAGATGATTGGACTTAGAAAAGGGTCATTCTAGCTGTGTGCAACGTTCAAGAGAGCTTTAATTTTAACTTTAATCCTTAACATAATTTGTGAAGGTTCTTTGAGAGTTTCTGTGACAGGAAGGAAATGTCAGTGAAGAACTTCCTCTTTTAAATCTCTGGCCATTTGAAAGGCTATAAAAATAGATGCATTACTTCTTGTCAGTGCTGGATTGGATATTTTTTTCATTAGAGCCTCATACAATACAGTCTGTTCAGTTATGATGATTAAAACCAAATGGTTGAAAATCAAAAGCAGAACAGAGAAAAGCTCAATTTATAATCCTGTTTCCGAAACTATGGGCAGCCCTCTACTCTGGGGCCGAAAAAGTATGGAATGATGTTACGATTGTTGACTCTTTGTTTCTGTGTGTTTTTCCCAGATAATTTTCTGGGATTTTCCAAGAAAAATCACTCAATTAAACCAATGTTGTACAGTTATCTTCTTGTCAAACTATAAATCAGGGGACTCAAACTCAAATTAGCTGAGGGCCACCACCCCACATCATTTCACTGACAGGGCACTATAGGATACTATAGGATTTACCATAAGATGTGGAGAACAAATCAATAAAATATTATTGTAAATTCAACCACATAATATTGTTACACGGGTAGCAAATGTGAGTTTGAGACCCGGGCTCTAAATAAACATGTCATTGTGCATAGCACAAAAAAAAGAAGCCA
>JAFBJS010055149.1:18732-28971 GCA_016785265.1 Paraplagusia blochii | reverse complement strand
TGTATAAGAGACAGCTCTAGGATCATTCTTCTACCAATGTATCCACTGTCCCTCCTCTGAACATGTCCAAACCATCTCAATCTGTCTTCTCTAGCTTTTTCTCCAAACCTTCCTGTCTGTGTTGTCCCTCTAATCACCTCATTCCTGATCCTGTCCATCCTTGTCTCTCCTTAAGAGAATCTCAGCTTCTTTAACTCCTCCAACTACAGCTCTGTCTCCTGTCTTCTGTCTATTCCTAGTGTCTCTAATCCCTATTATCGTTATTTTTATTTAATCTGACCTTGGGGAGTTTCTGAGGAAGGCTAAAAAGTCAGAGGCAATTTCCTTGAAAAAAATAAAAACAACTTCTGAGATGAAAGTCCTTCTGTTTTTACGTCCAAAGCAAAGTTTCTAAGTAAAGTTTGTCCAATATTAGAGGATTGACTGTAAGAAGACACACTTGGACCATACTTGAAACCGTCAACTTTACTTAAGGTTAAACGGTGACATTCAATCCTAAAGTTATTCGCAACAAATTGAAGTGAATTATATGATCAAATCTAAACGTTTGTGTTGCAGAAGGAGTTTTCATTATTTAACCCACTTGGTGTTTTTCCATTTTCTCTAAACATGAGAGCGAAGCCAACATCATCTGTGAGTGTTATGAGATCTCTCACGTCCCTGAAAGTAAATCTGTCTGCACTCGGGGAAACGTAAGTATTTATAAAAGAGAAAGTCCTGGTGCTCACACGGACCACCCAGGTCTGTGGGCTGATATGGAGTAGATACCACTCAGCCATGAACCTCAGCTTCAAACATCAACACTGGATCAAGGATGTGAAGGGACATTTGAATTATCTAAAAGAAATGTCGAAAAAAAAAAAAAATCACATCAGAAAGACAAACGTGTCACAATGGCGGTCTTCAACATGGGGTTCGTGGACCCTAGATGGCACATTGAGGTCTTGAAAAGGGTCATAAATTTTCTTTCACTTTTGCACTTTCTGACCCACATGATCTTGATCTCGTAAAGTATCAGTGAGGTAATGGCCTCGGCTCTTCATCACACTGAAAGGAGAAAAACTTAAACACGTCGGAAATGAATCAAACTAAAAGATATGACAAAAAAAGTCATTGAAGAAAGACAAACGTGTAACAGTAGCGGTATTCAACAGGGGGTTTGTGGACCTAAGATGGCACACGGAGATTTTGAAAGGGGTCGTAAATGTTTTGCTTGATTGGGCTCTTGTACTTTTTTGGACTTTTTAACCAACATGAAAACTTGATCTTGCAAAGTAGCATTGAGGTAATGGCCGTCCTTTATCACAATCAAACATGTGGCCTAGTGGTTAAGAAAGCAGACCTGGGTCTGCAAGGCTTCAGGTTCGAATCCACCAGCTGCCACGTTGCCACTGAGGGGCTCTGAGCATTGTACCGTCCAGACCCACAGAACTTCTTGTGGGCTCACCACCCACAGGAAGGCTCACAATGAGGCGCAATGTAATTTGGGGGGCGCCAGCTCTCCCTGCGACTCAGCAACAGCCAAGAAGAAGATGAATTAATGAAAACTTAAACAACTTGTGTCTGTCAGGAATGGTATCAGAGTCGTTGCCTAAGGGTCTTAGGATTTAGAAGCTCCTGTCAATAAGAGTATTTGATTTAACTGAATTATTACCTCATATGTGAATCAAGGACAACTGCACTGGGACAAAACACAACTTCTTTATCCTCCAAGACAAGTTTGTGAAGTAAAAAATATAAATGAATTGAATGACTATTCTAATATGCAGTAGGAAGAGTGCACTCACCACAACAATACACCTGGTGCAACAGTAAACTTATGGGAGAATGAACCAGCAGCCTTGTCTCCAGATGAAGCGGAAACTTTTCCAACTCCTGAGCCCAGACAGTGTCCAAACCTGTGATTAGGGGGTATTTATCTCATCATTAATCCAAATACAAACTGATTGGATGCCTTAATGTTCTGGCCACAGGGTGTCTGTGATTGCACATTAGTGCAGTGATGATTCTCTTTACCTGCTCTTCTCTCTCAGTATTTGGAAAATAGTTTTCTGGATTCCTGTCTGTGCATGCCGGCCCAGCCAGCACTCGTTTTTAATATGTGTGTGAGTGTGATGATTACTGATGCGTTAGTGATTATACACATTCTAACCCAGATGGTCTCGATTTTTTTCCCTATCAAGCGCCCCCTTGGGGACAGAAATTTCGTCACACCCACCCTCGTTCCTATGAATTGAAATCCAATCGGGAACTTGGTCATATGAGATGCTGCCACCTAGTGACTGGACGCAGGTCGAGCATTACAGCAGTGGTGCACTTTTGTCCAGCATGCTGTATTCCAGTGGTCCCCAATCACCGGGCCAGGAACCGGTACCGGCCCCAGGATGAATTGGTGCAGGGCCACAGAGAAATAATGTTTCCTTTTGGCGCCATCTGTCTATGACTTCCACTTGATCCATACCCATATCAACAAAAGAACTGACTAATAGAATGGCTAGGATTCCATCATCCATCATAAGATTCTAACCTTATATACTGGTCTGGTAGCAGAAATTTATAGGCTGTGTGCACTTGAGAAATCCTTGTTAATTCGGGTAGGAAGATTTTATAGGTAGGAAAATTAAATTTTATTTCACTTATTTGGGGTATTTATCTAACACAATTTAAAGACCGGTCCGCGAAAATAGTAGGAGACATTTATTCTGTCCGTGGCAAAACATTTTGTCCTTCAGCAGGGACTTCTTTTGCAGCATCTACAGAAACCTACAAGGCTGCAACGTAAACAGAAATGACTCTCGGAAATATTCCCCAGAACTCAGACCATCCTCAGTAGCTCCAGGCTCTGCTGCCAAAGTGTCCCCGGCTGGAACAACAACCCTGCGTTTGTCCTGGCAGCACATGAATGGGAACGAAAGACAAGTTGTATGATTGTGTAAAGTGATTGGGTGTGAACAGAAGTTAGTGCCATTGCCCTCAGGACTGAAGAGGACGACAACAGCTCTCCATTATGTAAGTTCAGTTTCCTCTTTTGTCCATGGCCAGGAGGACTTACAGTGGACCAGGATTTGAGTTTCTTGAGTTTGAGGAGAATACAGATCATATGAGAACTGGACTATGTGTTATGGAGGTCTACACCCATTAGCCCTTTGTTTTAAAGAGCTTTTCTTGAACCTCTCACCACTTTGCTCAACGTTCAGACTGGAGAAGCTGGGAATGGCAATCTGGAGGGAACTGAAACTCTGGAACTCTTACCTGAAGCTAAGAGTTCTATGGTATTGAGGGTTAAAATGGTACTTTGAGATTTAGGTGGAGTGAAATGATAGGGTTTCATATGTACATACAAATTTGATCTAAATTAGAAAAATGTAGTATCTTAGATCTGATTAGATAAATCAAAAATAAATATTATACAGCATATATTTTTGGTGAAACATTAAGATGAACATTTGTTTTTGATAAGGAATATTATGCATTAAATGTGTCGGAAGTGAAACCTGAGACAATATTGTGACAGTTGTTTCATGTGATCTACATTCCAGGCAGGAAAGACTTGAATGACAGTTTGGACTGAAGCCACTAGGGTTGTTTATATCAGAAAAAAAAAAATCATTATCCTTCAAAAGGAGACCTGCTCACAGCTGAAGGAGGAGAAGATGAGGAACGACTCTGAGAAACAGGAATTTTTCTAAGTGCCTGTCTGGTAATCATCCTCAGCACTGTCATCATGAAAAATCTTTAGAAAATCCTATTAGTGTTAGTAGTCTGTGATATTTTCTACTGGAATAAAAATCTTCAAGCAATGAACACGTTCTGTACAAACTGTTACAGAAATCATTTTAATTCCAGGTACAATAAAGAAAAAAAAACTGTGGTAAATAAAAAAAAAAGCTTTCTCTGTGTTGTTCTTTTTTACTGTGATTAAATGTGATCATCAGTGTGTGACACGATGACGTGAATGAAAAGAATTTATGGGAACGGAAACAGCTTTGAGCTGACGATGAAAAAGTGGACATTCACAAATTTGCAGAGAGGTGGCGCTCTTCTGAGAGCAGGACAACACACTCGGCGTACTTTCTTTAACACATCACACACTGGAGAAACAGTGTGTGTTGTCTGTAAAAGGCTACGTTCAGATCAGGACATTTTCTCCGTCCTTAGTTTGGAGTATTAGTAACAGATAGAGTTCAGGATTTGATGAAATGTTAAAACGTGGACGACAGGCTGAGCCTCAGAGGCCTCTGGGGAAATAAAATGTGAGGTTGAACGTTTGGTCCTCTTCACTTGGATTCAGAGAGCTTTGACAGACTGGCCTGTCCAAACGCTGCTCGGTCCCTCATCTCCAACACACTGTCTCTCACCATCTCTGCAAACATGGAGGGCCAGAGCTTGTGGAGGGCCTCGCCCTTTAGATTGGTGTCTGATGCCCTTTGGACCAACTCTTGGAGATACTGTTCAATCATCGAGGCCCGTTCTGATGGTTCTGTCGTGTTGTCCTGGGAACAAAACAAAGGTCCCACATCAGATTGGACAGACAGAGAGACGGACAGACAGGTAGATGCACTTTAGCCTTTGATACAAGATATATTTTGGGGAAAATAGATAACTGTTTGCTATCTGATTGTCAAAAGTGATTTCAGTTGTGTTTGGTTATTATACTGCAGATTGGATGAGAGAAAAAATAAACACTTTTTCCTCAGTGTTGTGTCTCAATGTCAGGCAATTTCTGCCTTTTTCTGCCAATATTCACGATGTTGTTTCCAGAGAGCAGTGGCGCCGCTGGAAGCTGGGTTTTCACTCATCAGATTTGTCGGAACAGATTCTCTGCCACCACATTTTGGCAAAAAAAGTTTTGGTCTCTTTGTTCCATATGTTGGTTTACTATGAGAAACCCAGCAGTTTTTTAAGAATTAGGCGGCAGTAGATTAACAGATATTTTGAACAATAAATTACTGAGAAGTGAGTTTTCTGTCTCACAGAGGAAAGACCGGCAGTAAAACATCCTCGTAAAACAAAGCCAGTCCAGCTGTCCAGACTGAAAACACCAGTGGCGGCCGTGAATTTCAACCCTAGGCCTTCAGTGACGTCATAGTCAAATTATTACCTCATCATAACAATACGCCATAACATAACATAGGTTTTGGGCTTTGACTCCCGGCGTAGTGTCATTTAAAATAATCCTATGAACCGGCATGTGTGAAAGGGTACGGCAGGATGTTTGACAAAGGTGTGAATGCTTAGGTTTATATGAAGATTAGATGAATGAAGTCCTAAACATGTCAATTGTTCTTTATTACCTTCAGCAAAGTCCGATTTCCCCCCACTTATGAATAAATACAAAAAGTTTTGAATGTAAAAACTCTTCTATAATAATAAAAATAAATAAAAAATACAATTTTATTCAAAAATATTTATGAATAAATGTGCAGAGAAGGCTTTGCTGGCCCTGAAGGCCCATCACTGCTAAACAAGTCCCAAACTTGTCAATTGTTCTCTAGACCTTCAACAAAGTCAGATTTCTCCCACTTATGCAAAAAGTTTTCATCCAACATTTTGAATGGAAAAATCTTCTATGATAATAAAAATAAATAAAAATACAATTTTATTTATCTCAGTTTTCTGAGTATTTATAAGCCAGCGGAGAAGGCTTTGCTGGCCCTGAAGGCCCACCACTAAACACCTTTAAAAAAATGACCAGACTGACTGTGAACCTGCACAGACAAGATGTCTGCTGATGGTAACCTGTCTTTCGCAATAAAGAAGGTGTTTTAAAAAATTATTATAGATAAAACTGTCGTCTTGGTGACGGCCTGGCTGTCTCAAAAAAATAACAGGATACCAAACTTATGGACATATGGACAGCAGGACCACAGCAGCAGAAAATGATGTCCAGTCCCTTTGCTATGAGCCAAGGAGAGAAATCGGACGCAGCTGAACAAAACTGCACAGTAATTGGTTTCTAACACCCGTCTGTGAGGTGGATCTGGGATTTTTGCTGAGCAAGCAGATGGCATGGACCAAACATGGCGTCTTTATCATGGGTCCATGTGTTGTGTCCAGTCTGTTCAGTCTGTAATTGTTGGGGTTGACAATCTACTGGGTATAAAAATTTGTCGAAGCCACAGTGTTGACTCCCTGGTTTGGTGTTTATGGCGGTGAGTTCAGGGAACTTCAGTCAAACCGAACAGATGTGAAACCAGTCGACGCTTCGTGCCGTGATAAACAGAACATTGGCAATGGATAACGTGCAGTTGACAAATTTGCAGGAATTATGGGACGCAGTTGTACCAACACGAAGCAGATCGCTCGGGAAGAAATTCCAACAACACCATGAAGCAGTGAGAGATCCAATCCCAAGGTTCATCAAGTGCTCTTCCAGGGTGCGTGGTGTTGACGGAGTAGTCTGTGCCAGCTCCAAGTTTTTTTTGGTGTTTATTTGCTCGAGGAGGGGAGAGAAGGGAGGTGTATATTTTCTGTGAGTCGACCGTAGGTGTTTTACAGACGGTGGAGGTTTGATGTCTAAAACCCAGAGGATGAAAGAATACTGACCTCAGGGCCGTCTGTACTGCAGTCTCTGCTGGGGTAGTTAAACAGTGCTCTG
Source organism: Paraplagusia blochii (assembly GCA_016785265.1). Lineage (NCBI taxonomy): Eukaryota > Metazoa > Chordata > Actinopteri > Pleuronectiformes > Cynoglossidae > Paraplagusia > Paraplagusia blochii. Next base: position 22,373 of record JAFBJS010055149.1, on the reverse strand, counting down.
CTCAGTCCTTCTCCCAGGAGCTTCCCGTTGTCCCGTAGCTCTTCCGGGCTCAGCCCTGGGCGCCGACCTCGGCCTTCCAACAGGAATTTTAACTGACGCTTCCTTTGAAAATGAAAAATCAAGAACGGGTTTGAGAGAAACAAGGGGATGAGGAGGGTCTTGAGAATTCTGTAAGTCTCTTCAACACAGATTTCTTAAAAAATATATAAAAATATAACATTAAATATATTATATTCAGTGACAGCAGTCTCAAACTCATAAGTTAAGGATCACTGGCCCCACCGTCATTTTGCCAAACGGCCGCGTTAGCAGTTAACGATCAATACCAAAGAAAATGAATGGTGAAAATAAAAAAAAAATAAAAAATCTGTTTTCCACTGTAATGCAACACATCAGACGAGTCTTTAATTCTCACATTCATCTACAGCAGTCTCTACATTTTTTTAGCAATGACTTACAGTAGAATCCTTCAATAAATCTTGTGGCCCGCGCTAACGTTCAACTTTGACATCAAGGTGGGGGCCACAAAATACCACTCCACGGGCCACAAATGGCCCACGGGCCACAAGTTTGTGACCTCTGTTCTATAAAATAAAAATAAGCAACGTCTGTCAGCTAAATAAGCACAAAATAATTAAATTCGTAGAGATTTCAGTTGGTGGATTAGAATTTGGAACCCACCGCACCCCAGTTTGGTACCTTAACCACTTGGCCACTGCTGCCCCAAGAGGTTAGATTAAATCCTGCAATGACCCACGGCAGTGACGTCATGTCAAAGATAGTGTTGTGTATCATCGTCGCAAACCACTAATTAGTTCATTTATCAGATTCAATCTTCTGACGTTGTCTTGGAGTTACTATGTCTGGAATTCACTGAGCTACGCTGCAGCTTGCAGCAAAATAAATAATTCTGCGAATCAACAAAATTCATAAATCACGCTTTTCAGGCTGAATTACATTGAACAAATAAGAGTATCGAGTGTGAGAAATGTAAACTGGAACACAAATCACAGATTTCAGCACTGATAAATGGAAATAAAAATTAGAGTTTTCTTCTCTAAACAGAGCGCCATCAATCATTGAGGTGCAGCTCATCGCCAGTGTTGGTGCAGAGAGTTCAACGGGTTTGAGTGGATGGAGAGGAGAACGTCTGAAGTTTTTCCATTATAATTTAATGCTTCTTCTGACCTCCACTGTACTGTCAGTGTGTTAGTGCAGATGTCAAACATCTCAGCTCCTTTCTCCTCCATTTATGTACAGAAGAGAAAGATTTGTAGTTTTACCCTTTACTTCTTACTGCACCAACCTCCTTGTGCGTGACAAGTTGAGCAGATTTTTATTTTTTTTTTTACGTTTCTTTTTTTAAAAGGATGTTTTTCATTGACCCACGGTGACAGAACCTAAGAGCTTTTGGCTGAGGAGAGAGAGGAATGTTTGTGTGGAAGTGCCAAATATCCACCCTCACTCTGAGACACACTGTCGAAATCTAGTGCCAGGCTCTGTATCTCCGAGATACCGGAGACACACACGCACACATGCAAATATATACCCGCAAACACTACACAAAGGCAAGCACATGCATGCACGCCAGCTTACACACTAACAAGCTGTAACTCACACCTATGCGGAATCAAAGATCTCAGCATTCTTGACATATTTAAAGCTAATAATCAGCGTCCGCAACACGGCACACACCCGTTGGTTCTCACCTGGACTCCTCCAGCAGCAGCAGCAGTCGACAGCGCGGTGTTTCAGTGGCTGCTATGTGACCCAGTGTTCCAAACACGCGTTCTGCAGCTATCACGTCATTCATGGTCACCTGAGTGGACGCACCAGTGTCGTGACTAGAAATATTTATGGTAAAATACTAATTCAATGAATGAGTATGAAAGCTGGTCTCACTTCCTGGCCATTGATCTTCTGCAGGTTGAAATGATGGAGGCGGTAAACTGCAAACGAACGCCACAGAGACAGACTGACCACTGGGTTTCCCTCCGGTTGGATGGTCAGCTGTTCCAAACGTCTGACCTGGGCCAGGGCTGCTAACTGTGGCAGACGGCTGATGTTTGATTCCAAGAAGATCAGGTGCTGTGGAGCAATAAAGTCATGGCTGCGTCAGGTTGCATAATATTTTCTTTTCTTGAAAAACAAACACATTATTAGAGAGTCGCTTATTGGATAGAGTACAGAAATGAATGACTCAACTATATAATATAATCCAACTGATGACTCAGTATTGAGCCTTTAATTGAGTATGAGAAAACTTTAGACATCCCAGGAAGCAGTGCTGGGCCATCAGGGCCAGCAAAGCCTTCGCTGCTGGCCTAAACTCAGAAAACATTTATTCATAAATATTTTAAAATAAAATCTATTATAATTCTTTTTTTACATATATAAAGAGTCATTACATTTAAAAAGTTAGATAAAATTTTTAGCCCATAATATTTTAGCTAGCTAGGTAGCGAAATCTGCCACCACCTTCAGAATTAGGGCCGTCAGGGCCAGCAAAGCCTTCTCTGCTGGCCTAAACTCATAAAAAAAAACATTTATTCAGAAATATTTTAAAATAAAATCTATTATAATTCTTTTTTTACATATATAAAGAGTCATTACATTTAAAAAGTTAGATAAAATATTTATCCCATAATATTTTAGCTAGCTAGTGTTGTCAAGTTTCAAGAAATCTGCCACCGCCTTCAGCATCAAAATTGAAGGCTGCATCCGCTGTAAGTGAATGGACACAGGACGTTCAGTTTTCAGTGCTCAGACCAATCATCTTGCGAGATTGCGACGTCCGTTAAATGTTAAAAATATATAATGTATATGTGTGAATTCTTGAGTCCTGGTTTCATACTGATGTTACTATGAGGCGTATTAATTTGACGTCACAAAAGGCCCCTGACAGAAAGTCTCTCAGCAGTAGTTTGTTTTCAAACATCTATAAATCTTAAAACCTTCCAGCAAAATTACAACTTTTTTTTTTCTGCTTCTCCGAATTAGGGCCCTCCAGCATCTCCACCTGGGAATTAGTATATCCAATCCTCTGCTTTAACTCTTAGATAGATTAGGAATAGTTTGAGCAGAAGAATAAACATTAGCTGTGTTTTTATCATATGGAGGAAAGAAAAAAAATGTAGATGATTACCGATAGATTAGGAAACTTGACCCTTATCCGTGGCAGTGTTGGTACAATAGCATCATAATTGATGTAGCGAAAGGTTATGACGGTAACGGCACCAGCGGTCTGGACCCCCCAGCCTCTCTCCAGAGCCTCCAAGGCTCCGAGTCCAAACAATCGCAGTGTGTCTCCATCCAGCTCCGCCAAGTGACTCTCAGACAGGGACAGGCTCTGAACGCTACTGCTGTTGCCGTCCACGAGCCTATGAAGAGTAACAGAGACAAAAACAACAGCACAGACTTTAAACACAATGCACTTTATTTTTATAATGACAACGACTAATATTATTATTAATAAATCAAATTAAGAAATGTGATAAAGAAGTGGTTTACAGGACAGTTGTGAGACCAGCTATGATGGATTAGAGAAACTAGGAATAGGTAGAAGACAGGAGACAGAGCTGGAGGTGGAGGAGTTAAAGATGCTGAGATTATCTTTAGGAGAGACAAGGATGGACAGGATC
>JAFBJS010055149.1:4327-18703 GCA_016785265.1 Paraplagusia blochii | reverse complement strand
GGAAGGTTTGGAGAAAAAGCTAGAGAAGACAGATTGAGATGGTTTGGACATGTTCAGAGGAGGGACAGTGGATACATTGGTAGAAGAATGAGACTAGAGATGGAGCTACCAGGTAGGAGACAAAGAGGAGATTGATGGATGCAGTGAGGGAGGACATGGGGGTAGTTGGAGACAGAGTTGACACAGAGGACAGGGGGAGATGGAAATTGCTGACTTGCTGTGGGAAACCCCAAAAAAGGGACAAGATGAAAGGAAAAGAAGAAAGAAAAGAATTTAAATCAAGAAAAATGTTTTTTGTCCCACACCGGGGAAATTGCATTGCATTTCCAGTGTATTCACTACCTGCAGGAAGGATTAAATTATAGTGCAGTGTGATTTGGGTGGCAATCATGGAGACTATTCCCCTGCAAACCCAGTAATGCATAAACAGATGAAGATGAATAAATTCATTGTTTTTACTATTATCATCAAAATGACTCTTTTGTTTGTTACATAAAAATTTCCTCAAAATGTTTCTACAAAATGATAAAACAATAAATCATTTCAACTTTGCAAAAGTACAAATGCACAAGTAAATTTCATTTATGCAAAGACTTTTTAAACTCCTTTTAAAAAAAGCCGTGTTTTCAGTGAGAGTGAGCTTCCATTTCCCAGACTGGCTTTCCAAAGAAGAGGCACCAGACTCTGAATCCCAATTAAATCATCAGGACATGCTCCGCCTCTAAGATTTGGAATTGTCAAAGCCAATAAATCAAGGAGAGTGAAGAGGCGTGCGGGAAATGGAGTGTAACACATAGAAATGTCACATGAAGAACAGGGAGTGACTCCTGTTTGCCTGGACCTACGCCACCAGCACACTCTGTGCACTGTGTCGCACATTGTTTCCCTGTAATCACAGCTGAAAGGCTGCCAGGTCAGTCGGAATCCTCCTCCGACATGAACCTAGCAACAGAAGCTGCAAGAAGACGAGAAAGAAGGTCAGGAAAACAGGGGAGAATCTGGGACAGATTCACTGATCCTGCTGTGGACTCGCAGTTTGAGGATTCAGTTTAATCAGATCGTATTTTGCCTGCTGCACTTTTTACATGGATGTCTGTTATCCTGTTATCATTCAGTTACCAAAGAAAGACATGACTGGTAGCAAACACATGTCTCCAATCGTCTTTTTACTTTTTAAGCTGAATCAACACTATCTTCCCTTTCATAAGATGAAAAGATAAAAAGTGCTGATGTGAACCACAAAAATACTTTTAATTTGTGGATGGCATCAGAGCAAACTCTAAGATAAAACACGGCATCACGTGGAGCCAAAATATTGGCTCACAGACCATATGATTGACAACTTTGAACTAAAACATCATATTTGGCCTGTGGGCTTTAATTTTGAAAAAAGAAAATAGTGGAATTGCATGAAATAAAGCACAAACTAGAAAATTCACTGATAAAACATTCCCTAATTTCCTGGAGGAAAGTCCATAGGGATAAATAAAGTTAATTCATTCTATCTATCTATCTAAGGCATGGGCAAACTAAGGCATGCGGCCAGATGTGGCCCGCTGAGCACTTTAGTGCGGCCCATCATTATACTTATACCTTTACTCTGCAATGCCTGCAATTCTCAAGTTGATATCGTCACAAAAACTTTTAGAAATTGAGTATTTTGGTTTTTATACATGATTTTTACATGCCATTCAGCTTAGATCAACAACTGCTCCATCTTTCTGCTCTTGACACAGCCATGTGTCCAATACTGGGACACACTCTGGTCTGCAAGTCAACAATATTGCCCATATATGTAACATATAGATCTGTCTGCTGTTCTATTTCCTAAAATTTACTTTAGAAATTAGAGTTTTCTGTTCTTGTAAAGTTTATCCTAAAAAAGCAGCAGACCAATGCTTAGTTTGCAGCGAAGAGAAAAATACGACTTCCTGTTGCTAAAATGATCCAGATGTGTGGATCCTTGTCAGGTTCATCCCCTAAACTATTGGACAAAGCAAGAATCCATAGAGGTTCTGAGGTAGAAAGATTATGGACGAGCTGTAACAATTGATGCTTTGTCCTTTTATTGTGCAAAAGAAAAAAAACCACATCCTCCTCCTGTAGATCCTGGGAATCCACTCTTCCAGCAGTCTACTGTTTGATATTACACAATGGTGGAAAGGGGGTGTTGACATGTGAGCTTCAAAACAGAGGAAAACATCTATTATCTCCATATCTATACACTTATCCAAGTAAACATCTGTGGGAATGATAGATTAATCCACAGACACCAGAAGAACCTTAGCCGTTGTTGTTCCAGGTTCAAGTCTGGACTCTTGTTATTTCTCCAGGTCAAATTTTCCTCATAGAAATTATAAAAAAAATAATCTGGCAGAGTCATTTTTTTAATCCTACTGCAGGCAGACGGACGGCTCTAAGTTCATGACAGTCCTTGACACAGGCTTCACTTTCATCTGAGGCCCCGCCCCTGCATGTGTCATCCTGAGCTGTATCATTCCCTGGAAGGACAGTAAATCAGAGCTCAGCGCTCAGACCAGACAGAGCAGGCAGTTGATTTAGCACCAGCTCATAGACCTGTCTATTGTAGACCCAACACAAAGGTGACAATCCTCTGTCGCCGCAGGGATCTAGATCTTCAGGATCATCTCTCACCTTCTTTGGTGCATTCTTTCTGACTAGTAAAACCATTGTAGTTCAACAATCCAGCAGCTCATTTAATTAATATTTTAGCAAAAAGTGTGAGCAAATGATGACAAACACTAAATATATTTTTTTTTTCATATTTTTTATAAGGTTAAGAAACAGTTTCTCTCCACCTGGGGTTGAAAAAATGCCTTTTCCCCGTCTGTAGAAGTAAATCACAGTAGTAAAACTCTCCCACAATCAAAACGACAAAAACGTAAACAGATCAGATAACCATTAGCCCCGTGTGTAAAGATGAGAAGCTGTGACCAGACAGTCAGGTCCACAACTCAGTGTTAGATACGCTCAACCAAAGCCAATGGTTTCTTTGGGATGACAGTGTGATGAAGGGACAGTATCATCAATCACTTGTCAGTAATCGAAGAAAGAAAAATCCCTTAGGTGAAAGGTGGTCAGTGCAGGTCTAAAATTTTAACCTAAGATGAGCAAAAACAAAGTTTAAAAACATACAGTTAGAGTTAATGGGAAAAAAAAATCAAGTTACCAGGTTTAGTATTGAAGCTAACATGACCTTCAAATATGCAACTTAGACCAGGGGTCCCAAACACGCAGCCTGTGGGCCATTTGCAGCCCATTAATCGATATTTTGCGGCCCCCACCTTGATGTGAAAGTTGAATTTATAATAATATTTTATAGATTTGTTCTCCACATATTATGGTAAATCCTATAGTTCTCAAAACCCTGATCCACAGCCTCCTTCTGGTTCAGTGTGGTATTACACAGAATCTATGTGAAACTGATTTTTTTATTTTGTATTGAACACTGAAAGCCGACACGGCCTTCGGTGGAATCCCTCAACTTATTTGAGTTTGGTGGCAGTGGTGGCCTAGTGGTTAAGGAAGCCAACTTGGGTCCGCAAGGTCCCCAGTTTGAATCCACCAGCTGCCAGGTTGCCACTGAGATGCTCTGAGCATAGCACCGTCCCAACCCACATAACTTCTTGTGGGCTCACCACCCACAGGAAGGCTCACAGTATGGTGCAATGTGATTTGGGTGGTGCCAGCTGCCCCTGCGACCCGGCAATGGACAAGCAGATGAAGATGAATGAATGAATATTTGAGTTTGAGACCAGTGACTTTGGCTCTTTGGGAAGAACAGAGTACGACAAGATAGGTCTCCTGACTCAAAAATGTACTCAAGATTAGACCGTAAAGGTTGACAGCAAAGAATATCACGTGGTCCCAAAAAGTAGAACCAAATCTTCAGCTTCATTATGGACCAGATCAAGGTCTGCAACATTATGAGAAACTGTCATCAGGTCTTACTTTGGATCTCGTGGGCTGTTGGGACGGCTGTTGGACTTAAGTCGGCTCTCACTTCCTCCTGTGGACCCAGATCCTGGACTCACTCTTCTAAAGGTGAGGGAGAGATGGAAATAAAAAATATATAGTATGGTTTGTTGCACATTCATCAAAAACATCTAACAAATCTCTTTCTGACTGTTACTGATGCCTGGTACTGCATTGGACTGCACCCAGGAGGAACTCCTCTGTCTATCTAAATCCTACCTGGGCTCATCTGGAGACACCTCCTGTGTGACACCATTGGTCTGGGACAGGCTGTGACCCGGGCTGTTGTCTGGACTAAGTTCTTCTTTTGCACAATTGGTCTGTGCCGTGTCCAAACAGGCCTTGACGCCCTCCCACTGCTGCGCTGCATTACGGATCGCCAAACGCCGCTTCTCCTAGAGGAAAACGACACAAACACTTGAAGTTGCTTAAAAGCAGTGGTTTCCGCAGTTTAGCTGCAGTACTGCAGCGCCACCTAATGAGGTGTAATATACACTGCTGCCGATTCAGATTTGCACGGCATTTCATCCAGACCTCCATAAACCCAACAAACTTCTGCTGTTATTGAACAAAGTAAAGAAAAATCAGTGAAATGTCCCATTGGGGAAGAAGAGAAGAAGAAATAAAGCAAATTATATAAATATTTATACCTTTATACCTCAAACCTTCCTCATAAAAATAAAACCTGGGGGATCATAATTCACACCTCACACCTCACCATCATGACCAGTGCATTTGGACAAACATATAAAAATCATTAAACACAAAAAAGCAAACAAATAGCAAAAGCTATTTGCCTTTGAAGCAGTATAATTAAATCGTCAAAATCATAGGATAATAGGTCCTGTATCACACAGTATTGGTATCAGTAAAATATATTAAAAAATAGTCATTGCTGATGCAAAAATGAAACTAATTCTTGTTTGGTCATATGATCACACACCGTCTTTTCCTGAAACTGTCAGTCCTTTTCCCTCTTCTGTCTTCTAGGATTCTTTATTTCAGTACAAGCTCTAGTTTCATAATGTTCAGTGATGGAATGTGCCACTCCCCAACGTCAGGTCGGCTCACTTTTAATTCATAGTCGGTCTTCAAAATGGTATTTTCTCAACACTGGGGATTAGCAGGAGTTAAGTTACAGGGAGGCAATGCAATCTGATGTGACCATCTCTCAGCAGAAGATGCCGCTGCCGTGCAGACACAGCAGGAAATTATCCATATTTACTTTCACATGCGCATGCCCACGTGCACACACTCACACTAGCACGCGATGCTACAAGGGGAGACACCTTTGAAGAGGAAAATAACTGACAGCAGTGTGTATAGGACCTTAACTTCTGTCCTGGAGAACAGTAGCTTAGACGGACCACATGACAACAACGACAGGAAAAAAAAAAAAAAAATTCTATAAAGGCAAACATAAAAACTGAGTTAAAAAAAGCCTGGTTATAAGTTCCAAAAGCCAATAAAACTGAAGTTGATAAGAATTGGATGGGCAAACTTTTTTGTTCACAGCCCAAAATTAGCTTTTATTGTAACGCCATTTCAATTTTAGTTGGAAAAAAATGCGAGGAAAAATAATTAATATAATGCAGCTCTCATGTCAAATTTTAGCATCATGCAGGTCAATACATTTGCCCACACAAGCTTTATACCAGGGGTCTCAAACTTGCAGCCCGTGGGCCATTTGCGGCCCGAGGAATGATATTTTGCGGCTCCCACCTTGAAGTGAAAGTTGAATTTATAATAATATTTTAGAGATTTGTTCTCTACATTTTATCCTATGGTTCTCAGAACCCTGATCCACAGTCTCCTTCTGGTTCAGTGTGGTATTACACAGAATCTATGTGAAACTGATTTTCATTTTTTATTTTGTATTGAACACTGAAAACCAACACGGCCTTCGGTGAAATCCCTCGGTGAATAGAACACTGTGAAATGAAGTGTCAACTTATTTGAGTTTGAGAGACCTGCTTGATACCATTGTTTGATGGGTCGGTTCAAAGAGCCAATTCTCTATAGTTTTCCATTAGGAATGGAAGTAGGTGAAAGGAAACTGGGTAAAAGTCAGTGTGTTTTCTACCTACAACTGCAGTCCTCCAGAGATCCTGAAATGGATCAAGCTTTGACATCTTGGAGTTTTCTTTCTGTATATTTTTAGGTAAAAAAGAAACTGTGGATGTTGGTGAGACTCCAAATACTTAAACACCCGAACCTGGATGAACCCAAACACAGCAATTATAACAACATGCATTTCCAGCATCTATTCATCCTTCAATCCGTAACCACAGGGATTGGAGGACACTCATCAACCTGGGATCTGATCAGTGCTTGAAGGATGTGTGAAGTGTTAATCCAAAAATAACAGCTACATGTTTGATCAGATCTAAAGTGGCTAATACCTTATGAATGGTCTGTTTGTGACTCTCCCTCTTCTTCTCCTCCTCTTTCCGAGCCTGCACACCAGCCATGCGCCGATCCTCGTCCTGAAAGCGAAATCTGCAATTAGAGTGGTGCTCCATTCAGGGGTTCAAAAGAAAGACACCCGGTCAGGAGACTGGACCACTGCGGAGGCTGGGAGAGCCTGCTGCATCACAGGATTATCTGTGTGATTCCCAGTCTCCGATCAAAGCAGCCCAGCTGTTGAGGGAAGCTGAAACTCCCAGAATGCAATGCTGCCAACAGAATCTGATTGTGCCAGCTGAGAACCAGACAGGCGAGGAGGGGGTCAGCTGTGCGTGGGTAAGCAGAGATGATGCCTCAGTCCGATCAATACAGGGACAAAGCTAATCTCTGAGGGGTGAAGGAGCTGATGTCAGTGGGATGAACAGGATATGAGAGAAGAAATTCCTGCTGGGAAAATCACTAACCACAATATTTACCAAAATATAAAAATAGATGTGATCTTAAATAAACTTAACTCGTACTATTTTCACAGACCGTCAATAAGTTGTGGCAGATAAATACCCCTTAATAAAATGAAATTTCAAGTGTTCTGAAATATTTTCCTACCTATAAAATTTTCCTACCGGAATTAACTGTGCATGGGCACAACAAGGGTTTCCCAAGTGGACCCAGCCTATAATTTTCTGCTACCAGATCGGTATAAAAAGAATCTTGTATCAATGACTCTGCGTCATTTTGAGTTTATTGTTGTTGACTTCACTTAGAAAATATTTCCTAATCAAATATAGTTGCATTATTGATGATGGAATCCTAGCCATTCTATTGGTCAGTTCTTTGATATGGGTATGGATCAAGTGGAAGTAATAGCCAGATGGGGCCAAAAGGAAACATTATTTCTCTGCGGTCTGGCACCAATTCACCCACGGACCAGTACCGGTCCCCGGCCCAGAGGTTGGGGACCACTGTTCTAGACATGACGGACAGACAGATGGATAAATCTAGTTGTAATAGATGAATAAATGGATTTTTTAAAAGGAAGGAATGAAGCAAATGAACTAATGTGTTGCATACCTTATATTAACTTTCTGTTTATTTTCTTTCACAACTACAGTATCTGCTTCCTTCCAACAGTCAGTCAATCAATTGGACTCTTTGGTTGTTTTTTTTTCCACAATTATTTCAGGGTTGTGGAGAAACACAAAACTGTGTGATGAAAACTGTAATGCATTACCCTTGAGCAATTACATGACACAGTTTGACACAGAGATGTCAAATCCACAGCACACACCTCTAACAAGTAAACTTTTCAGAACTTTAAAGTAGACTCACTCTCCTGATTTGACAGCTACAACGAAGCAGTCGTTTCCTCAGGACTTTAATGGACCCCCGGGTCATGTAATGCTACTGAACCTCAAAATTCAAGTAAAAACATGAAAACTGTAGAAAATGAAGTTACAACTTTTACCACATCATCAGCTCTGTGCGCCGTGTGCTTAGGGCAAAGTGTGTGGTGCTGTCAGATTCCTCCAAAGTATTCAAAGTACAAGCTCAGACCTGGGTCCTGGGACCTGCTCCATAGACTCTAAAAACATGTGGATGCTTCAGTGTAGCACTTGTTTGCTGCTGTCTATAAATAGAATGACTTCATGTTTATGCTTGACAAAACCCCAAATTGTTGTTTTGATGGACATGACATGCACTACAAGCACTCCAGATGTTTAGCTCATTGTAAGTTCTTAATCGTGTGTGCATTTTTGCCTCAAAAGGAATGTTGAAGCCGTGTCAGAGAACAAAGGCCAGAGACTAAAGCATCAAGAGGTTAAAGACGAGGCTGAAAAGGAGGAGAGAGCCTTGAATGACAGTGTCTTCGTTAATGTTGCCGGTGAAGTGGACATCCACAGAGAGAAAATGTTCTTTAGATATACGTGTCTATAGTCTGTAAATAAGAAGTTGGTGCAGTCACACAGTTCCTTCAAAATAAGACTCTGGTACTGTTATTTTATTCTTAAAAACCAACGTTAAATTTGTGATGTGCCTGAAATAAATTTATGGAAAATAGCCATCATTGTCTCACATCATAAAATAATATCTTTAAAAACAACAGTAATAGAAGAATTTTGAAATAACATTAGAAACCCAATATTTTGGCAATATACAGGGGAGAAAAAGGTCATCCTTACTGTGATGCGCTTCATATCCAGCTGTTTCAGATGAAGCACACAGCGCAGGATGGCCTGCCTGTACCATGTCTCCAGGGCTACAGGATTCCCATCCAGGGTGAGCTCGGAAAGGGATTGAGACTGTCCAAGGCCGACTAGCTGATCGAGACTGGAGATTGAGAGAAAGAAAAATCTCTACTGGGTTTGTGTCATTTTTTTTTCTCCCTTATTCTTCCAACCCGTCTTTTCTCAGAGGTGGAAAGGAAAGATCTGCTCTGTGTAAGTGTCTGCCTTTGGCAAGATGTGGCATGGAAAAGAAAGCACAGTCATGGCGATAACCGTGGCGACATTAACAGTGATAAAAAGGTTGATAATCATTTTTACTCGTCCATTAGCTTCTCTGTGTCTGATTGTAGCCAGAGGTTTGTTTTGATGCACAAAAGGCTGCATTAACCAGCAATTCAAGTAATAATAACTCAGAAATAAAAGGCACAGATGCAGGACAGCAGTTGTTAGCAATAATCTACTGCAAATATATATCAAACTTGCAAATAAAAAAAAAAAGAAACATAAGTGTTTTTCAGTAACACTAGCCATGAGCTGATCTTGCAAATTTCTGTTTTTTTTCAAAGTCAGCACCGATGCACTGTTTGTTTCCACCGTTCTTCAACCATCACATCTTAACATCTTCTCTTACTGAATAATTAAAACATAAAGAGATTTTTTTTTATTATTTATATCACTTCGGTATGTGCTCTAGCATTCTATGCTGACCTGGTCGACTGCACCCAGTTGGTGAGTGAGGCCTGTCCCTCTACCTAGCAACAGAAGACAACCGTGGTCCTATCACCGACACATTTAGTCTAAACCAGTTTCTGTGAACCAGCTATGTCACACCGCAGTGTTAATGCCATGTCATGTTGTTCATAAACACTGATATTATTGACTAACATCTACTTTTACAGTTAAATAAACAGATGTATTTGTGCCTGTGATAAAGCAACCTTAAGTTAAATAACACTAAACCTAATACACCAAAACCAATGAACAAATTTTAAGTTCTGCTTTGGCCGGATTGGGCTGCAATAGTGTGAAAATTTATGGAAGTTGTAAAAATCTGTGCCTGAGTCTGGATACGTAAACACAAACCTGCCAAAGCAGCAAAAGGATTCTGTCTCCTCAATCTGTCATTCATTCTCTCTCAGCTCTCTTCTGTGTTGTCTGCATCTCCTTGGTAACAAAACAGCCCACCATACAGTGACCCTGTGTGTGTGGCCTGGCCTGTTTGTGTCTGTTCTGCTTCAGAGATTGGCAGCCAGGCGCAGCCAGGAGCCAGGGGTAGGAGATACGATGTGTCACGGCCCGGCCACCATCCCTGTCCCTGCGCAGTGGGCAGGATGGAGTTAAGCGCTGCATGCTCTTACCTGCTGATATTGTTGCAGCTGAGAAAGAGTCGCTGCAAGCAGGGCAGGCGTTCCACCTCAGCCTGGTAAAAGGAAGAGAAAGAGGCAGAGATGGGAGGAAGAAGCAGAGCAACGTGAAGCAGAGAAGGTTCATGTGAGGAGGACACTGCATCGTCACTGCCGCCCGGGCTCTGTATCCTTCTCCATTCCCTCAGTCACCTTGCAGCTCTCAGCTCCACCATACAGCATCCCTTTCCACCCTGCGCACACACACACACACACACACACACACACACGCACAGGCACACACAGCATGCTGCCTTCTCTGCACATGGAGAGGAGGGGCAGCAGCAGAGAGGATGTGTGTTGGAGAGAGGACGGGGGGATGGGAGGGAGAGGAGAGTGTGTGTGCTGCGCTATTGCAGAGATCTGCTGCTGCAGGAAGCTGAGTCAAAAATCTTACAGCACACACTGATGAGTAGATACTGCTACACATCAGGCAAAATACAAAATAATAGATAAAATTAGTCAATTCAAAAAAAAAAATGCAAGGAACTGTCCAGCTGACAGACCTAATAGCAGGCACATCAACAGAGACATTGTCTTCATTTCCAGCAGTCGACATCAGTGCAGTTTGTTTCATTGTCAACAACCAGTGATACACATGGTGGAAGAGAAAAGAAAGAAAGAAAGAAAGAAAGAAAGACACGCCCAGCAGCAGCAGCAGCAGCTCTGGTCTGAATCAGCTGTTTCAGCATCCACCCATGCTGCAGCCACTGCCCCACCCCTACCTTTACCACCTCCACTACCACTTTAACGCTGTAGGGAGTTGGACTGTCAGGACAGGTCTACTGTGCTGCTGCGGCATGGATGATCTCTAGGGGCAATGTAGAGACAATTACCTCCAGATTGCTTTCATCTGTCTAATGTGTCTCTTGCCTCCTCTTCTCCTTCTCACCTCTCCTTTGCCACGTTCTGGGACCAGGGTATCTTCTAACATTATAATCTAACATGTGTTGCAGTGACAATAAAGCTTCCTTAAATCCCTGAAACCTCTATGTCTGCAACAAAGGTTCAGACACACTGCTCATCCAACTGTCGTCCATCTACAGCTTTGTCTAGAGATCTAACTCCTTCATGTCTTCAACATCAGAGACAAAACAAAATCAGGATTCAACAGATCACACACCTCAGTAAGTGGGTGTGTGAGTCATACCGGGCAGGGTTGGATGTTGCTCAGCATTTTTTTTTTGAGAAAACCAAGAGTTTCTATCTCTCCAGTGTGTGAGGAGACTGGCGAAGAAAGAATTGTCCCCGCTGTCTGCAGCTAAATATAGCTGCTCTGTCTGAGACAGGATGATGTCACTATTGAGCAGATGTGCTGCACAGCAGACGTCCAGCAGATAAATCAATAATTTAGAAATGCATACACAAATGAACATAAAAAATTGATGGAGTCGGGGCTACAGCAGTGGACTGGGTCTGAGTATAGTTTTGGTTCTGTGAGTGGTAGATGGAAGCAGCAGTTTAAGAGGGAAAACACCCAATTAAAATGTCTACCAGGCTGCACCGTCACCTCTCCCTGCCTCTGCTCCACCCTTCTCTTCCTGACAGTTTGGGTGTCTATTTCTCCCACTCATAGTGAAGCTCTCATCATTATTGTTTTCTCTGCGTGCAACATCACGCAACACGCAAGGAGAAAATAAAAGCTGCCAGAAAACACAGGCGAAAACTCAGTCCAGACACGTTAAGTAAGAGTTTCTGGGCTTGGACCAGAACAGGCTTTAGCTGTTAGCATTATTACAGTGGTTTCCTTAATTATGACGTTTGTGTTTCCCATCATAAGACACGTCTATATTGGTGATAATATAGACTTTGAATGACAACCATACCCTTGATTAAGAAGAATGAAGGAACATGCATTTAAAATGTATAAATTAGTGCTGGTGAAAAAACCTGCGCTGGTTCTAAACATCTGAGCTACATCAGAGGAAATAGAAATGATAAACACTGGGTTTGTTGGACTCAGGTGAGAGCTACCACATGTATAATTAGTGTTAAGTTTTTTTTTTCCTTAAAGTGAAGTGCGGCGATGGAGTCTTACCACAACAGTGATGTGGTTGTGCCTCAGGTTAAGCTCAGTCAAAGAGTCCATGTTGTTCATATTTTCGACTTTGAAGATGTTGTTTCCTGCCAGGTTCAACACTCGCAGCTCACTCAGATGAGACAGGTTTTCTATTCTAGAGATCTATGTGAAAGGACAGAACAGAGACCAATCAAAGTCAAACCTTTCTATTCATCAACACCAGGAGAATTTAGTGATTTTTCATTGCTTGGACATCCTATTTTAGTTAACCCATTCAGGTTTGTACATCTCTGACTTGTCTTTTGACGTTTTAATATAAGAAAATGGCCTTATTTTACGTATAGTGATTTAAGAAGGAGAGATGGTGAAGAAAAAAAAAGAAGAAGGATTAAAAGGAAAATATACATGTTAGGGGTGTGACGATTCACTCACATAACGATCCGATTCATATCTCGATTCAGAGGCTACGATCCGATTCATAAAAAATATTAAATATTAAAAGATCCAGTTCAATCTGATTCGGTTCAGTTCGATCCAAACCGATCCAAAACGATTAATTTGCACACCTCTAATACATGCATTTTCTTCTTTTCCTTTCAGCTGGTCTCATTTTCAGGGGTTGCCGACCATTAACATTTTCCATTTTACTGTTCTTTACATCCACTTCTCTCACTCCAACTACCTCCATGTTTCCCCTCCCCTGCATCCATCAATCTCTCCTTTAACCTCCCTCTTTGTCTCCTACCTGTTAGTTTCATTTCTAGCATATTTGTGGAGATTCTCATTCAACCAGGTCATCATCATAGTCTTAAACCAATAAAAAAAAGAATCAAAGGTCGCTTAAGAGTCATGTCTAGGCCATGAACATTTCCAAATCCACATTGTGGGTGGAGAACTACCTGAAACTCTCCACCAGAAAACACTAGAACTGAAGAAGCCTCTTGTACGAGGGGTGAAATGTCTTGGGCTTACTTGAGATTGGGATCTGTCTTCTCTAGATTTTTTTCCAAACCTTCCTGTCTGTGTTGTCCCTCTAATCACCTCATTCCTGATCCTGTCCATCCTTGTCTCTCCTAAAGAGAACCTCAGCATCTTTAACTCCTCCACCTCCAACTCTATCTCCTATCTTCTGCCAAACCCACAAAAATAAAAAAGGAAGCACAAAGTATGCAACAGGCAACCAACCAACTGATCAGTTATGATAAAAATGGACACTGGAGGACAGCTGTCCATTTTAAGGGCCTGTCAATGATTTTAAAAAATGGTTAAAATTCTATTGCAAAGAATATGAGAAACACAAATCAGGGGTTTGCAACTATAAAACTGTGATTGTCACTCGAATGCCGCTGAGACTTGAGTAGTTTTGAGAGTAGATTGGACACTTGATGATCTGTGGTTTTAAGAATCTCAGTGCACACACTTCCAGAGGGAAAATATACTTTTGACTAGTGAGCTGGAAGTGACTGAAGGTCATCACAGATAAATGAGTGATGTGTGAAGAGTGTGGAAAATACAAGAGTGGAGAGCTGCACCGACGAAGGGATGACAGTGATGAAGCACGTGTGGTGAAATCATGCACACAGAATGAATGAGGAGCAGCTGCTGCCATGAGGCCAACAGAGACTGAACAACAGCCTGAGTGGGTGGAATCACTTTCATCTAATATTTATTCATTCCTCAACACTGTGTTGTTATCAGCTACACTGTGTTGCTTCTTTTTTCCCTCCTCCATTCGTTGCCTCTAATGACCTCGGACAACACTGCAGGAAAGGTGACTTAGACGTCATTAACCGAACAGAACAGGACGTCTGGGCCGAGTGATCGGAAAGAAACATGTCCTGCTCAGAATAATAGGTTTATCGTATGCTCCTTTTGCGAGCAGCTGCCAACAAAGACAGGCAAAGAGCTGGACAAAAGATTAAAACTATTGGTTCATTCTGAAGTCATTCACTCCATTTTAAAGATAACACAGGAGTTAGAGGAATAGCAAGACAGAGTATATGTGTGTGAATGAAAGGGAAAACAGAGGAAGGGTGAGGTTACAAGGAGCAGAAGAGGAGAAGGTGAAGGAGTTTAGATACTTAGGTTCAGAGCAGTGAGGCTGAGGAAGAGAGGAGAAGAATAGAGTAGAGTCAGGATGGAACAACTGGAGAAAAGAGTCAGGGATGATCTGTGATAGAAGAGAGTCAGCTAAGGTGAAGGTTTACAGGACAGTTGTGAGACCAGCCATGATTAGAGACACTAGGAATAGGTAGAAGACAGGAGACAGAGCTGGAGGTGGAGGAGTTAAAGATGCTGAGATTCTCTTTAGGAGAGACAAGGATGG
>JAFBJS010055148.1:170248-194083 GCA_016785265.1 Paraplagusia blochii | reverse complement strand
TGACAATAATTCTTTACTTTAAAATTCAAATATTCTCATTGGATTTGCCATTATTTTTAAAGATTCAAAAAATTGTTTAGGTCAGATTTTGATTAAAACATTGATTTAAAGTATGATATTTTTTTCAAATTCACAATTTGTAAACATTTTTGTAAAATTTTCTTCTGTTTGCGATAAATGATCTCTTGAAATCTTTTTGGTAAAGGAATTTATTGGTTGGATTTAGAAAATTATTATTTAATTTAAAAAATTTTTGTTTATTTTGTATTCAGATTTTACAATTTTGACAAAGTTTTACAACTCTTTTTGTAAAAAATCTTATTAGTTTTGTATGTTTCTCACCAAAATTTCTCAAAACTAATTTTGATTAAATTTGGGTTATATTTATGAAAAAAAATGGACGTAGTCAAAAATCCAAATTCTTTTAGGAAAAATATATTTTTTATAGGAAAAATGCAGAAAAGAAAAAGGGGTTATATTTTATTCTTATGAATTATAAAAATTATGAATTATTTAAAAATGTTATATGTTCTTTTTTATCGAAATAAAAATTAAGAAAAAAGACTGAAGAATTTGTTTTCAAAAATGAATTTTGTTAAAATTATATAAAAACTTTCGAAGACATTTTAGAATTTATTTTTCTATTTATTGCCTTTTAGGTATCTGATATTTTTAAAAAACATATTGTAAAAACTTTGTCAACAATGGCAAGATTTTGGTCAGATTATCAAAATCAAGTATCAAACCCTAACCCTAATCTAACCTAACCCTAACCTAACCTTAACCCTAACCCTAACCCTAACCTTAACCTTAACCTTAACCCTAACCCTAAACCTAACCTTAACCCTAACCTAACCCTAACCTTAACCCTAACCCTAACCCTAACCTTAACCCTAACCTTAACCCTAACCCTAACCCTGACCTTAACCCTAACCCTAACCCTAACTCTAACCTAACCTAAACCTCTAACCCTAACCCTAACCTTAACCCTGACCCTAACCCTAACCCTAACCTAACTCTCTAACCCTAACCCTAACCCTAACCCTAACCTTAACCCAAAACCCTAACCTTAACCCTAACCCTAACCTAACCTAAACCTCTAACTCTAACCTTAACCCTAACCTAACCCTCTAACCCTAACCTAACCCTAACCCTAACCCCCAACCTTCAGATGTAGGACAATTTATAAAATATTTTTTATTCTGCAATGTCATAAAAAAAACCTCAGAATGATCTTTTCTTTTTTATAATCTTAATTATATGAAAACTTTGGAGATCATTTTCATTTTTTTCCTATCTACAGGTAATTTTTGTTTTATTTTATCATGAAGATAAGGCCTTTTAATAAATTCTCAAAATTTTGCTGAAAAAAATATTGGTCAGATCTTTTTGATGGAAACATGAAGATTTTTTTTTCATTTTTTACAATTTTCTAAAAAACACCCGCCTTTTTTTAGGAATCTCATACTTTAGTTAAAAAAAAAACTAGGTTAAACCTTTTTTATGTTCAATGTTATGTTCATCTTGACTATATTTTTTTCTTTAAAATTTTAATTTTGTCATTTAAAATTTTGCATTATTTTTAAAGATTCAAAAAATCAAGGATTTGGTTTAATTATTCTTTTAATCTTTTTATGTGTTTCTCTTTTTATTTTATTCATTTTTAAAAACTTAGTTCAAACTCTTTTTTAGTGCAAATTGTCATTTAAATATTGCGCTTTAGAATTTTTTTGAAGGTGTTTTAAATATTTAGCAAATCAGATTTTGATGAATTGTAATGAAAAACGTTTTTTCCAAGTTGTATTTTTTAAACCAAAATTTGATTTTAAAAAATTGATGAAAAAAAAAAAATAAAAAAGACAGATGAATGTTTTTTCAAATTAGTTGAAATGAATTTTGTTAGAATTCTAAAAAAACTTTGAAACAAATTTAATACTTTTTCCAGGTTTATTGTGTAAATTAACTATTTTAATAAATTCTCGTGAAAAATGTTTATTTTTTGGCTGAAACAAATTTTGGTCATATTTTAAACATTTTTGATGGAAACCTTAGGATTATTTTCTTTTTTGCAACTTCCTTAAAAATGCCTTTTGGAAATCCCATAGTCTGATTTTTAAGAAATTTTAATGAAAAATAGTTTTCCAAATTGTATCTTTCATGCATGTGTCTATCAAAATTCAAAACTTAAAAACAATTTTGATGAAGAAATATTTTTTGGGAAATTGAACAAAACAAATTTTGGTCAGATTTTTGGACATCTTTATGAAGAAAGGATGTTGCAAAAACTGAATTTGCCATGAAATCCTGCCATTTTGTTCTATTATTGCAATGCTTTGATTGAAACATTGAGAAAAGCAAACCAAACCAGCCAATTTTGATAATTCCCCAAAAAATGTCTAAATTGATGTTGAACATGCTGGAAAGTTAAAATTTGAAAGAATTCTCACTTATCTTTCATTGTTTGAAACAGATTTTTAAACAAAGATTTTGAGATTGTGCAAAACTTTAAGGGGGCCTGAACTTTCTTTCACCGCTATATTTTAAGTTCACTCTTTGAGTTCTTACCATCTAGTGTCTGGAGCCTTGTTTGCCAAAGAATTGCAGCACAGGCGAACTTTAGCAACTTCATTTTAATGGAAGCTTCTTACGCCTAATTGCAGCACCTTACTCCGCCCCCTTAAGGGGACCATTTGAGAGGTGGCGGCCTCCACTCAGAAACAGTGTCTGTCTTTGGTGTGAAACTCCAGGGTTCGCCTCCAGGGCAAGTTCTAATCCCGGTTAGGGCGGTTGACTTTCAGTGTGCTCACCACCTGCAGGAAGGCTACAGTATGGTGCAATATGATTTGGGTGGCAGTTGTTGAGACTGCTGCTAACTTGACCAGGTCATCCAACCATCCACTTTCCAGGGGCAGTGAAATTGGATGGACGGATGACTGGGTGGCTGTCGTGCCAGTTGTTTAACCACAGAGTCATAGAAGGTATCACATCTTTAATTCATGGCCGTGTCTGCATGAGTGGAAAGAAGAAGTTTTTTTTTTCTTCTACACACTGAGGTCCATCAACAGCAACAGTCAAATTGCAACAACTGCAACGAAACACACACACACACACGTTTGATTCATTCATTTCTTTATTACAAAAACAGTGACAAATAAATAGAACAAAACAATGTAAAAATATAATGTTTAAGCATTAGTTTACAACAGTTTGCTGTAAATATGTCTATTCAGATTGGTCCCTGGTTTCACTCAAATTGATATGAAAAACATTTCACAACATTTCATAGCACCGTTGTGTTGTTGTCTTTGTCAGCACTGTCCTCAGATAAACTGTTGATCGTACACATCAGAGTTGGACAAACTCAGCCGTGGATGGATTAAAAAAAGGGGTCACTGCCTTACAGTCTCAGTTCATATAAATATAATATATTAATTTATACATTGTACACTATGGTTCTATCCCACATACACAACTCAGCTAAACAGGTGAATAAAAAGGCAATTAAAAAAAATTATAACCAAAATTCTGTTAGAAACTGAAGAGATTATTTAGCTGCACAATGAAAACACAAACCATTGAGCTGATGATGATGATATTTGTGTACGTGTTCGGGGGCTGAAGCGAGTGTTGGAGGGATCTGTCAAAAATAAACTGACGTCACCTGCTTCAAAGTTCATGAAGGCAGAAGATCTTTTTACAATCTCAAGTAGCAGGTGACTGAATGTCAGTATTCATGTGAGTGCGTGGGAGCCAGGGAGGAACGGAGGGGGTTCTCGAGGGTGTGCAAACATTCAGCTGATGACATGAGACGGCAACCCTGAAATCTAAGCCCTGTGGTGCAGCATCAATAAAATGAAAAGAATCCAAATGTCCACTCAAATGTGTGGGCCATATGAAATGAGAACTAACTTTTGATTCAGCGCACCAGGAGGAAGGTGAGTCCAGCAAGGCCAACACTAGCAGCAGCGAAAAGAGCGGTCTTCATGGACGAGTCCTGGCTCACCTCTCTGGCACTGCGAGAGAACTTACAGAACCCCTCCTGCAGAGAGAACACAGTTAGTGATGGTGTTTCTCCACCTGACTAAGAAAAAAGTCTCCACTGCTACTGTGGTTTGAGCCCCAGATGTTGATTATTTTTTTTTGTAAGATTAAACCATTCATTCCACCAGCTGCTCACTGCAGCAGGTGCTTGTTGTTTCAGTCAAACAATAACTTTGACACAGTGAAAAGCAATGAGTGTTTTTCAATGTCTGTCCAGCTGAGCATGTGATAAAACCAGCTGCAGAAGGGGGTTTTTTACTCACAAAACAGAAACTCAGCCTGTATTTTCACTACTGCTTCCTTGATTGAAGTGGACAGGGTCTGAATAATAACATTGTTCTGTCACAGCACAGGTTTAATCATTAAAATCACTCTTATGTTATTACAGCAGTAACCTGACGCTTTAAAAAAGCTAACCAGCAAACGGGGAAAGAGCGGGGACTCTTGGCTGCGTTTACCGAAACAACCGCTCACATTTTACAAACACACAAACAGGAAGTGAAAGACCTATTACACCAAGTGGTTTCCCAGCATTAAACCCACGAAGTTCCCATCTACAAGTCACAACTTCAATGGTCTATGTCACAGGTGTCAAACTCTGGCTCGGGGGCCAAATCTGACCCAAAGTGTAATTGTATTTGGCATTTCGGAAAAAGTCATATCAGATATGTACTTGAGTTGGCCCAATAGTGTGAAGCTGTTATATACTGGCAGGATGTGTAGTATTAGTGCTGCATGGTCTTTGTTATGGCACAGACATTTAGTTTTTTTTGTTGTTGTTGTAGGTCTGTAAAAATATCTGAAAGATCTGGAAAGGCTACAGATAAAGTCACAGCTGATGTGTGTTTTTTAATTTCTGATTCATTTTCTCATGCCTTGATAATAGTAAGCCACAGTTCTAGGTTCAATATTCCCAAAAATCAACATTTAATCAGTGGCAACACTTGAAGACAGGCAAGCCAGGCAGTAACTTGGGGCTCCAGCCACTAGGGGGCCCAGACAAATAAATTTTTTTTTGCTGCGGGTACTGATAAATGGGGACCCCAGCAATATCTTGGTAGGAGACCCTATCACCCTGCATTTAATATCTAGAAAAAGGGGAAATATTGACAGTTTATTAAATAAACAAATATTCAGTCTGGCCTGAGACTAAGGGTTATTTTAATTGTGGTCTTCTGAGTTCGACTCCCATGGTCTGTGTGTGTGTGTTTTAACCAGTAGTGGTCAACAATTCTGACTCACCCATCCACCATTCTCCAAAAGCCACGCTTTCTTCTCCTCTCCCAGATAATCAGCAATGGTCTCTGCCAGTTCCCGGCAGGTTCCAGGCTCCTGTCCCAGTTCCTGCCCGGCATCGGGTTCCTGCCCCGGCTTTAACCCCTTCTGGCCCAGCAGCTGTCTGGCCAGAACCCCGGTGAAGGTGAAAAGTGAAACAACTCTCCCCCAGTTCAAGTGTCCATCTCCTACCAGCTCTTCCATAACCTTCCTAAGACACACACAGGGCTCAGACCCACACTGTCTCAGGAAGGACTGAGACAACGACTGGAAGCGAGCTTGATGCTGCTTCTCCATGTCCTGGGCCAGGAGTCTCATGGCAGCGGCTGACTCGCTGGGAGGTGGAGGGGCTGGCCGGGGGCTTGCGCAGC
Organism: Paraplagusia blochii; assembly: GCA_016785265.1. Lineage (NCBI taxonomy): Eukaryota > Metazoa > Chordata > Actinopteri > Pleuronectiformes > Cynoglossidae > Paraplagusia > Paraplagusia blochii. The sequence goes on along the minus strand of JAFBJS010055148.1, from coordinate 188,396 downwards.
AGAGGGACAGGTAGTCCTCTGCCACAGCCAGGGTCTCTTTCCACAGCCCACATGACATTTTCTAGAAGATAATGAGAAAAAATATTTAGTTTCAAAATAAAGCACTTCACTTAACTGTCAACTCATTTGGTAATCTCTTCTGCATTCGAAAGACATTTTCTTTTCTTCATTCTCTTGTTCAAGAAATGTTAATATCACACCGATTCCAACTATTTTCAATCCATTATTATATATTAAAAATCACACGCTTCATGTACAATTAAAAAATAAAGGGTAAAATGTGAAAATGCTTTTGGCCTCTTCTCAACGTTTTATTAGGAAATGAGGGGAAAATTCAGAAGGATAACAATAATTATATAAATAATAAAAAGCCTGGGCTGTTTATCAGAATAGAGACCTAAACCATGGAGGACACTCCAGTGTCCAGATATCCTTCCTACCCTGCTGTATTCACCACAGGTGAACCCATATCTGTCCTTCTATGGCAGGTATGGACAAACTCATTGACTTGCGGGCGACAATTTTCCCTAAAATTGGACACGGGGGCTGAGCTAGTGGCCAGGTAGAGGCTGAGTTCACATGAACTAAGGTATATGGTATGTCAAAGTCATGTATAGATAAAAAAAATGTCTTCTGCAGTCCATATATAATTGAAATATAGATACTGCAAAAAAAATTTTTAATCACAATCCAAACCAATAACATAATTTGTTGATTTTGGTGGGCCAGATTACTAAGCTGAATGGGCCGCATCTGGACCTCGGGCCTTAGTTTTCCCATGCCTGTTCTATGGTAACATTTGTCCACAAAAGTCCTTACACAAGGCAATAAAGTTGTTTATTAATTATAAATTTTTGGCATCTATGGTAAATATATATCTTGCTTATACTAATCACCACAGCTGTCATGTAACTTTTGTTTCAGAACGAATACAAAATGTGAAAAAAATTGATATAACGTTAAAACTGTTCAATTACGATATGCAACGACAAGCAATACAGCCCTATGTAACTGGATGCTCTCGCGGAAATGACTCAACCTGCGAACCTAAGATAACCCCCAAAACTAATTTCAATACAGTATATTATTACTAGTTGCTGAGCTGTCACTGCCTTAGCTTTGAACCAGCGCCCCCTGCTGTTTTAACACATACAAACACACCTAGCATTAGCCTTTGCCTTCAGGACAAAGACGTTATTCCTTCATCAGCAGAACCGGCACATCCTGCTTGGAATTTGAACCAATAACAATATCACTTCACTAAACGTAGTTTTTAATGTTTAATAAACAATTGACTTATTGGTTTTTCTTTGTCTATTATACACATATCACGCCGCTATAATCATATTTCGCTAAGCCCAGGAGCGGTACACAAACCGAGTAATAATGGTATTGAAGAAAGGGTGTGGAATAAGACAGTGAATCCCAGCGGCAGGAGTCACGGAGGTACAGGGGGATTGAACCTGTAGTTGACCGGCGGCTGCTGCTGCAGCTACGCGCACCGTTCATCTGTCACCACAGTAATGGAGGACACAAAGGAGTAGTAGTCACACAGGCTGAGCTCAAAACCAACACATCTCGTTAACGTCCCCACCGTAACTGTTACGCAACTGTTACACACCCGCCTTTACCGAACTGGTCGGTCATTGACTGTGTGTACAACAAGATATGGGAATAAAAAGGGGTTTATGGCTGTCGCTAGGAAAATATATATTTATAAAAATCGCTTACCCTCCCAGCGATATCAGACTGCTCAGAGCTCGTAGAGACGGCGGAAGGAGACGCTGAGTTGCACACTGTCAGCTTCCTTCGGCCGAGCCGTATCAGTAATTTTATCGTGTAACTCCGCCCCTTAACTTCGTCGAGAAAAAGACCCACAAATTTCAGGTTTGCACAGAAAACAACGTGAATAATTTGAAAAACAACCCCCGCCCCACGTGACACTTTTAACCACATCTTGTTCTGGTCCTTAATGATATTCACACAAATTTTCGTGATTAAAGTTAGGTCCTCGTGTGGACATGACGTCACTTTTTCCGTTCACGTCAACGGGGATTCTCGTTACACCTGCTCGGTTCACTCAACCATATTAACGAGCACTCATCCAAGACGCGCTGTCTGTGAGTTTTACAGTTATAATATTACGTTAATAATATTGAGAGAACAAATTATTTGTATTCTATTGTTTCTAACCACGTAGAGTCTCAGCACTCACAGCGATACTGTTAATAAAAGTAAAAGTTTCACTGTGACAAAGTTGGGAGCCCGCGTTCGGAGTTTTTTTTCTCTCTCTTTTTACCACAGAATCTCAGTTCATCTTTCCTCCAGTATCGGGTAAACTACACACACGACTGAGTAGAACCTGTTCCTTTGTGATTGTTTTGTTCCGTATTACGTAGCTGTGCAGTGTAATTTCCCCGCCGTCTTAGACACCTGTGACACCATTGACTCAAATGATCACACAATTACATTTCCAACAAATACATTTTAAACGAATACATATTTAATATTTACCTTTATATTAAACACCTGCAATCTGGTTGAATTCAAGAGAAATTTGCAATTTAATCCTAAAATAATTAGTTCAGTCTCAGACTAATAACACTGATAGAAAACTGATAGACTTGGCTGTTAAATTAGATGATGGGACCAGCTGTTTTATATACATACATACACATATATATACAGTATGTATAAGTAATGTCATATTAAACCAGTCAAACACTGTTGTTCGCATAACTGTTCGAACCGGGGGCCTTGCGGACCAGATGTGTATAAGAGACAGACTTAGAAATATATAGGCCTACCACACTAACTTCGTCTCCTTTCGGCATGTCCCTTTTTCTCCCCCTGTCCTCGGTATCTTCTACTCTGACTCCAACTACCTCCATGTCATCCCTCACTGCATCTACAAATCACCTCTTTGTGCCCACCCTTGATGCAGTCCCACCTCCACCTTAAAGTCGTCTTGTCTTTCTAACAGCACACCTCAACACTGTTGTACATGTCTCTTATACACATCTAGATGTGTATAAGAGACAGCATATATACAGTATGTATAAGTAATGTCATATTAAACCAGTCAAACACTGTTGTTGGCATAACTATTCATTCAGCTATTAAAACCAATGCAGGTTCACATAATGCTGATTTTCCCAGCTTCATTTGTCTTCTAAATCAGTGGTCCCCAACCACTGGGCCAGGGACCAGTACCGGTCCGTGGGTGAATTGGTGCCGGGCCACAGAGAAATAATGTTTCCTTTTGTCCCCATCCGTCTATTACTTCCACTTGATCCATACCCATATCAACAAAAGAACTGACCAATAGAATGGCTAGGATTCCATCATCAATAATGCAACTATATTTGTTTAGGAAATATTTTCTCAGTGAAGACAACAACAATAAACTCTAAATGACGCAGAGTCATTGATACAAGATTCTAACCTTTTATACCGGTCTGGTAGGAGAAAGTTATAGGCTGTGTGCACTTGAGAAATCCTTGATGTGTCCATGCACAGTTATTTCGGGTAGGAAGATTTTATAGGTAGGAAAATATTTCAGAACACTATATTCCGGAAATTTTATTATATTAAAGGGTATTTATCTGCCACAACTTAACGACCAATCCATGAAAATAGTAGGAGGCATTTAACCGGTCAGCGTTAACTTGGCAGATAGTGGACTCAAACCTGATACCCTCTGGACCGCCATCTTTTCCCTTTATATTCCCTGTAGAGATGTGGGGGGTCGAACTACATGACTACCTGATCTACTGTGTTTTTCCCTGTTCATTGACAGGGATCGAAGTGATGATATGTGTGAACTTTGATTGCAGAAAGACGTGTAAGAAAGAGTTTTCCTGATCAATAGTAATTCCAAAGACAAACACTGACATAGGCCAAATGATTGGACCTTATCTTTGAGGTGAAGATATGACCCAAGTGAAACAGACAAACACTAAAAACAAGCTATTCAATGAAGACATTGACTCGCATAACAAGGTATTTAAGAAATGATTGGTTTAATCAAACTGTCTCTGGTATGGGACTGCAGTGGGGGTCCACTTAGGACCAGGACAATACTCTGAACATAGCACCATCCCGAACCTCATGACTTCCAGTGGGCTCACCAACCTCATGAAGGTATGGGGCAGTCTCTGAGGATCAGTTTAGCATATTTCAAAAGCAAAGCCGATCTGTTGTTTTCCTTATGCTCCCAGATCCAGTTTCTCAGTCGAAAAACCATACATGGTTCTTTAAGAGACTGCTTCTTTAGTCTTCAAGTGAGTCCGTGGCAGGATCTATGTGAGACCTCCACAACTACACAAGACACAACTATGGTACCTCTACCACCACCCATCTCATGAGGTTCTAGCTACCTCCCAGCAAGTTCTGCTCTATACAAGAAGATGGTTTGAACACAAGCTTAAGATTTAGAAATAGTGTAGATACACTACCAAAAATGTTCTAGCAGTGACACGCTTCATGGTCAACTTAGAAATATATAGGCCTACCACACTAACTTCGTCTCCTTTCGGCATGTCCCTTTTTCTCCCCCTGTCCTCGGTATCTTCTACTCTGACTCCAACTACCTCCATGTCATCCCTCACTGCATCTACAAATCACCTCTTTGTGCCCACCCTTGATGCAGTCCCACCTCCACCTTAAAGTCGTCTTGTCTTTCTAACAGCACACCTCAACACTGTTGTACTGTTCTCATTTATATACTGCACCAATCTAACATACTTCTCTGCCACTCCTGACTCCTGCCTTTTCTAAATCTACATTTCGGACATTGTCTGTATTTCTCCATCAATATCTTCAAGGCAAATGTAACTTCTTAAACTAATTCAACAAACTCAGGAAAAAAAGCTGACCAGGTGCAAGACATTTTATTATATACTTATTATATATTATTTTTGTGAATGTGAAGCCATGTGTTAAATTCACTATGATGGGACAGTGGATCCATTTGATCCTGCTGCAGATCCACTCTACGCCCAAATCTGAAAAAGAGAGTAAACAATCATCTTAAGGTGGATTTAACAAACAAACAAACATCATAGGTCAATGGCCACATCATTCCATTCCTGGTCAAATGTCCCCTCACCCTCAAAGTGTTGTCCCAGGAGGAGGAGCAGACAGCCGTGCCGTCAGGTGACAGTCTCACTCTGCTGACGCGGTTCTCATGACCGAAAAGGATGGAGGAACGAGTTCCTTTTAGAACATCCCACACATTAATGGTGTAGTCGTTATAGCCGGCAAAAAGCAGTCGACCTGCAGATGTGGGAGGAAAGATGGTTGAGGAAGTGTGTAAAATAGGAAGAGAAATTTACAGGAATTTAGAGGTAAAAAGGAACAGAAAGTGTCTGGTCCAACAAGGGGAAATTCGAGCCTCTTCCACTAAATTATAGGTGGTTTCTCGATGCTGTGACTCGATGCACTTTCTCTTACTTTTTCTTTTGAAGGCATTGTAATAAATACTTCTTTATTAGTTTAGTTCAAGTGTAAAAATCTAAGTATTTTTCTTCATCTGGTTTATTTAACTTTGGTAGCTGAGTTCACCACTTGAGTTAAAACTCTAAGTGTTGCTCTGAGAGAAGTGGGTTCACCACTTCCTCCACCAGCGCAAAGCTAAATTTAAATCACATTTAGAGTTAACCAATTGTTGATCTACTTCCACCTACACCTACTGTGTTAGTTTGTGTTGTTAGTGATTTTAATCCTTGGTTTAATGACCACAAGAGGCAGCAGAGGATCATCACTGAACCTAAAAACGCAGTCATCATGTAGACTTCATCTTTTTTATTTAGAACTATTAATCCCTTGGGAATATCCTTAGGGAAATTATGCCTCTGCATTTAACCCATAACTGTAGCGATCAGCAGTGTGGAGAGACCAAACTCAGGACACCTGAGCGATAACTTGGCTGTAGGGGGATTTAAACCGGGGACCTTGCGGACCCAAGTCCGCTTTCTTAACCACTAGGCCACCAACTGCCCCAAGCATGAGCATTTAACACCAACGCAGTCCGTATGTTTTTCACAGGTAAAGGCATAGTCATATTAACATTTCACAACTTCACCACTAGGTATTGCTAAATCCTACCCTTCTCTATGTAATGTAAAGTTTTTCTCACTCACCGCTCAAAGAGAAATCCACGGAGGAAGCACCAAATATGATGCTGTCCTTTTTGTACACGGCTACTTCACGGTCAGCTCGAAGGTCGTAAAATCGACACTGGAAAACGTCGACAAGCAGGAAACACGATGTTGATAAGAGTGGATTCAGCCTACGCTCAGTTCAGAGTTTTACAGAGTAAAAGCGAGTGTTCAGCTCACACAGAATATCACTTTAACGACACACAATCACGGACACACACAAGAAACATCAACGATGATGTCACTCACAGTGGCGTCGTCGGAAGCAGAAGCAAACGCATCTCCACTGGGATAGAACCTACAAAGACAACACGACCAGCCGTGACCAGCTGATCTCATCTCACTCTAGTGATTTATATTTATAACAGTCTTCACAGAGAATCTAAAATGTACATTTTTTCTACATTTTTATTTAAGAATTAGACAGAGAGCAAAAACTTTCCTGTTCTTCATGTAAAGAGGAATCAGATACTAACGTAGAAAAATGGGATGTGACCCAGTGAAAAACCCGTTTTGCTTGTTGAAGTAAAACTGTTTTGTTTTCTTATTAAATTTATTTGTGTTTAAACAAATTAACCTGCTGTTTCTCCATGTATGAAATATCTATCATTTAATCTCATCTCATTGGTCCAACATCTGTTGATTACACACTGTAAGCAATTCCATTTTTGTCTAGGAATAAATGACAGTCAAAACACTTAACTATCCTTCCTCTAGGTGGCAGCCAAGAGCTGTAACAACTAAAAGTGCAACTTGTTGAAGAACTTCTTGGTGGGCTTCCCTATTTCATTCCTGTGAGTTTATTAGGGTCGTTTCCAACTAAACAGGCCTTGGATATAATCTGAAGAAGGACGTTTTGAGTAAATTCAAATCAGATAAGAAGGGACAAACCTGCACAGGAGTGGCGCTAGAGGACAGGCAAGAAAAGCAGTCGTTGGGGGGCCCAACCACAAGGAGGCCCCAACCAAAAACCCTTTTTTTTGCTGCGTGCACTTGGAGACCTGAACTTACTTCACAGAGTTGATGTCAGAATCATGGCTCTCGAAGGACTGGATGTTCTGTCCAGATCGCATGTCCCACACGTTGGACTTCCTATCACAGCCCTGTAAACACATATTGCAAATTGTCCTTTAAATATACTTTATATTGTAGGTTGTAAAGAATCACTAATAATATTATTTCTCATTTATTTTTACCCCAGAGATAAAAGTGTTTCCAGTTTCTGACGGAGCAAAATCCAGGGACAGGATGTCAGCGGTGTGGCCATGGAAACTCTGCAGGAGCTGACCGCTTTCTACGTCCCATAATGCACATGTGCCGTCGCCACTGGAGGTCAGTATCTAACATTCAAAAGCAAAGTCGAAAATTTTTGTTTACTTCCCTATTTTTTCGATCATTGGATGTCTTTTTATTTCTACGAATTATGAAAATACATCTGATTTATTCCTTACTAACAGAATAAAATTACATTTCACCTTTGATTTAACAGATGATCAGACAAACACCAGGTGGCGTCGCAATGAAACACAAATACATCATATTCTTAACAGGATGTTGTTCGATTTTGACAAAGAATTAAAAACACAAGATTTGTAGACAAACGTCCTCATAACTATAAAGTATTTCCAAAGAGTTGTCTCCTCACACACACTGCTCTGGTTCATGTCCTACAGCATATAAACGCTGGTTAAAAGCCTTCAGTGCTGTGTATACAGTACAGTAGCGTGAACACTGTCTCATGTTACTGCAGTACTCAGTACAGAGTGTTCATTCAGTGCAGTAAAAGCTGTCAGAGTGACAGCCTCCATTCGTTCTCCTGTCTGGTGTCCAGCGGTCAGTGAACGCCTCTCCCTTCCTGATAAAAGCCACTCAAGTGTCTATTAATACACACAGAAAACACGACCTTCTCCCCCACTTTACTCCCTCCTCTGACCCTGGACTGTACGTTGTCTTCCCTCCTGTTGGTTTATTGTGGATCACCTTTAAAAAAATCTGATTTTCTTTTTTGAATAAAGACTGTGGATGACCTGCATGTCAGAGTTGGTGAAGGAGCATCCAGACACATAGTTGGTGTGCATGGCCACTGATTTCTTCTTTGCAGCCAGGTTTTCATTTCTGTCCATTGACAGAGGGATGACTGAACACTTGTTGTCCAGTCCACTGACAACACAGAGGACAACATCAGAGTTACTTCACCGTAACGTTCAGATAATTAAACTTCCATATCATCAACGTATGCAAACAAACATTGTCCATGTCAACCTTTCAACATCATTTTGGCCAAATTGTTTGTCCAGAGTGGACAAAAAGCATTCATCTTCATCCATTACAGGGTCACAGTGACAGAGGTTTTGGCAACTGCTACCCATATCACACTGCACCATACTGGGAGCCTTCCTGCAGGTGGTGAGCCCACTGGAAGCTGGGGTGATGCTGTGGTCAGAGCTTCAGTGGCAACCTGGCAGCTCTTGGATTCGAACTTGAACCCTTCCGAACCCAAGTCTGCCTCCTTAACCGCCAGGCCACCACTGCTGCCCTGGAATCAAATGTGATGCAACAAAAAAAAAACTTACCCACATGCAACTGCACAACCAGAGGGGGCGTAAGCACAGGCCATGACCCATGTACATGGCAGGGATATTACATTCTCCTGTAAGATGAATGAAAAAGTCTGAGATAAACAATAGTGACCACTGCTCTGACCATCATGACTGGACCCTTTAGAATATCGTCAGAAGTAGAACCTCTGAAAAGCACAGGAACAGAAACATTTGTCATTTATATTTTAATGCACATCATTACCTCACGTAGATGTAGATGTTTCATGTTGTCAGTTTTAACTTATATTAAAAATGTCATAATTGTTGAAAACGTAGTTTATTCTGACTGATTTTCTAGCTTTTCTACATAAACACTTTCAACTTATGTATATTTGTATTTTCGTTTTCTTTTTTTCAACTTACATTTTTAATGACACTTTCCTACTTTTTTAAATAACTTTTTTATTGATGTATATATGTACATATTTTTCTTTTCTATTATTGTTTTTTTATTATTCTTGTTATATGTTATTGTTATTCTTCCACCTTGGGGAGGAATTTAAAAAACTATTCTATGATAAACAAAAAAAATCAGATTTTCTGAAAATGTCTTTATTAGATCAACATTGAAAAAAGGGAAAAAGTGTTTAGTAAAATAAAGATCTGTCTGTTTTCCCAGATATCTGCTCACCTTGTTGAGAGTGAAGGCGTCCCACAGGATCAGTTTTCCATCCTGCACGAGAAAAACCACAAAAATATGATCATTTCGATATTTAGCAGCAAAAACAACAACCTGTAAAAACTCCATCCCAGAATCCGTTCTCACACATCATCAGAGCAGAGAGGGGGCGGAGCTGTTCACCTGGGAGGAGCTGACCAGACGACGTTTGTCTTTACACCAGTCCATGCACAGAACCTTGTTATTGTGACCCTTCAGGACACGTCTGGTCTTTATGGAGAGAGAACCCAACACTTCGATCTTCTCGGCTACTTGATGCACTGCACACAAATGCATGTAACGTGATGGTTATTAGGCAGGATAAAAACAGACCAGTAGGTGGCAGTAGTAAATCTCTCAGCACAGCTTCTCTGTTAGAAACTAAATGTTGGCAGTGATTCTTCGCAGAGTTGTAAAAAATAAGTTCAGGTGATAAAACTGTGATTGTTTGTCCAACAACACAATTACAACATCAATTATTTATCTCTTCCCACTTAATCCTTTTCACAGACGCAGTGTGAGATGCAGGGTGTTCCTCAAGGCACCGGGTGAGAACACAGGAGGTTCAGCAGTGGATTAGGAAAAAACAACCAACTTAACCTTGATCTGGACTGAGGAGGAAAAGTCAAAAACCCAGATATTACCTCCAAGTAAGTAAAACATTTTCATGTCAAAAAAGTTGTTCAGGAAATCCAAAAACTACTTCTGGAATCACACGCAGTCCCACACACTGAGAGACAGACAGTAAACAGACTCAGACGTGTCGTGTTTGGCTCCGAGTGGACAAAGCGGACACTTACACTCCACATCGTTCAGTTTCCCTCTCTCCTCCTCCAGCTTCTTCTTCAGGGTCTCACTCTCTCTCTTCAGGGTCTGCAGACTCTCTCCCTGCTTCAGACCCTCACAGGCCATCTGTGACAAGGAGGAAGAGGAGGACGATGAAGAAGAGGAAAAACACAGGCGGTAGGTTGGTTGATGAGAGCTGTGTGCTGCAGCAGACGGAGATGATGATGTTGGGAGGAGAACGTTCAACCTCCTCCCTTCCTCCTCCCTCTTTCCTCCCTCTCTCCTCTCCATACAAAACACAGCTGTTGTCAGTTTTTTCACACGATACGTATTAATTTGTGTCCTTAACTGTATTCCTGTGAGCAGTGTTGGGCAAGTTACTTTTAAAAAGTAACTGATTACTTTACTAGTTACTGCTCCGAAAAAGTAACTAGTTACAATACTATTTACTAAATCATAAAAGCAACTAGTTACTTTACTTTAAAAACACATTAAAAAAGTTGAGTGTCGTGTTCTGTATCAACTATCATAATGAAATGTAGTGGAACAATAAAAACAATATAGATGTTTAGACATTTTGACAGACATCTTTATTGTAACCTCAGGTTGCCACTTGTCGTCGTCTCGCTTGTGGGTGTGTGATGCTGTACCGCATCACCTGTGTGTGTGAGACTGTTTATTACCCTATAAGGCAAGAAGACCCGCCCAGGTCTCTTTCTGATTGGCTTAGCCTGAAATGGGTTCAGTTAGTGTGCACAGACGTCTTTCACTCATGACTGATAGACAGCAGACAGGCTCCACTGACACACAGTCCTCTCTCCGTGGCCAGGACAAACTGTCCATTTGGACCACAGATAGTAACGAGTAACGAGACCCTTTACACCACAGTAACAATGACGGCGTTACTGAGTGGGAAAAGTAGTGCGTTATGTTATTAGTTACCGAGAAAAGTAGTTTACGTAATGGCGTTCCAAGTACTGCGTTAGTCCCAACACTGCCTGTGAGGCCAACAGGGTGGTGTTCAACTAAACAGGCACAGGATGAATAATTATCCTAAATATTTATATAGAAATATGAAAATCCTGAAAATTATCGTGAAATAATGTTTATTATGAAAATATTATAATTTATTTATTATATTAGGTAGGCATTTCTGTTCCGGTACAAAAAATATGTTTCTCGTTTTGTTTCTGTTCCATGAAAATGCCAAAAGTTTCTGGTTTCTGTTATATGAACACGTGAGTGTACTGATGAAGAGATTTTCACCCACCACTTCCACACAGAAGGAGCAGTAGTTGATGGGTTCGCTCTTGATGTAGATGTTCATCAGAGGGCTGGGTTTGCTGCAGCTCTCACAGGGGCCGAACGTCACCGCCACAAAAGTCTGGTCACACATGGCTGCAGGTCCTCAGTTACACACTGATGCAAACACACAAAGGTAAACACATGGCAGAAATAACAGAAAAAACAAAATCACAGACTCTTCATTTATATTCAGAGAAATGGAAGAATGTCTTCAGACACCATTAAAGTTTTACACAGTCTAATATCATTATGAAATGTGGTGTAAATATTTCTGCGTGCCAAAAGGTGTGGCTACATTAAACAGACACAAAAAATAAAATGTATTGTTTGCATGGAAAACTAACAACAACACATAATTATATTTCTGCCTTTTCCCTGCAATAATGCATTTCCCCAGTAGATGACGCCATAAAAGCTGCTAGAAATGTAGGATATGAGGTTTTATACATGACTTTCACTGTACATGCTACAAGTATTCATCTTAGTTCAAACAAACGATCCATCTTCTGCTCTGGTCTCGGCTCCTGTGTCCAATTTTAGGACCAGTTGTGACCCCTGAGTCGAAAGGTTTGCCCACGCCTGGTTTTCACCCAGGTGGTTTGGGGTTTGACTCCCAGTATGGCAGCTACATTTGGTCTGTTCCCTGGTTTAGTTCTTAGCGCGCCTCATCAAAGCAGTGAAAGCTAAGAGTCATGGGTTTGATTCCCAGAGTGACCACCAGCCTGGTTCACACAATTATTTCCCAAATTGGATTCAATAAAGTATGATTTCCTCCCTCCCTCCCTCCCTCCTTTCCTTCCTTCCTTCAGCAACAGGTTGTAGAGTGTTCGTCTTCAGCTGAAGATTATTTGACTCCGGTGTGTGTGTGCAGCTAAGTGCTCAGTAATCCAGTCCAGTCTGATCCTTCCTTGTGCAGCACAGCTATTCTGGGAGCAGCAGCAGCAGATGAAGCTCCTCAGCCTCACTCTGTGTCTCCACACTCTGCTCTATCTCTGCACCAGCTTCATTCAATATCATCTCATAAAAATAAACATGACGTCAGAGCTGAGAGTTAGAATTGAACCAGCTCTGAATATCAGTCAGTTGATGTGGTTTTTCTTCTCTTTGTTTGTCGAACAGTGACCAGTCATGGGTCCAGATATTAACCTGTTCTTCCATCCTTGACTACGAGACTAAGAAGGATTTTTTCAAGTTCTGTTGTGTCGTTGAATACAGATTATTTCAACACTTTGTTCTTGAGAAACAATAAGTAACTTAAACACAAAGTACTTCATCGTCAATATTTCTCAGAGTTAAATAAAAAAAAAAAAAAAAACCTCACCTCACAGTCAGAATTGTTCGATTCCCTTCAGAAGCTTCTGGTCCCGATGATGAACGTGTGAAGTGTTTTTTCCACAGAAGAAAATCGTCTTCAGTGACGAACACACAACCAACTCTTTAAGCTTCTTAGTCCAGTCTTTAAGCTCTAACAGTTTCACTGTGGCTTTGACAGAGTAATTCAACCGACCACCTACATCAGCAGTCACATCTCACTATATTTGACTAAAATAATAATAAAAATATACATATATGTATACATCAGATTAAAATATAATAACATCAAATATGGTTGTGACTGTAAATGTGTTTTGCAAAGCGTAAATTAGCTAAAAAGTGGACTAACAATTTCTAATTTAGTGATAACAAATACGATTTTAACTAAACTGCTCAAAATCTGTTGTTATTATGTGATTTTAAACTAACTAGTCAGTAATCCATTAACATTTTAACACTAACCCTAAATACCCTGGGTAACAGGATCATTCAGCATTGGGAGACTTTTTACTTTTTTTTTTTCTTTATGCACAAGCTTCTCCACACTTTAACGCAACTGTCAATAACACAAATCTTACATTTTCTGGTTATTTTTTAATTCAAACACTAACCCTTTGTTCAAGGCTCCTTTTCATCCTTTCTGTTTGTCTCATTAGTTTCTACCGCAAATGAACATTTTCCATCTCCGCCTGTTCTCTCCATCTTCTACTCTGACTCCAACTACCTCCACGTCCTCCATAGTTTTCCTCTTTGTCTCTTCGATGTCCATTTTCATCAGCAGACAATGTGACAGTGCAGAATGATTTTATTTTACTTTTACATTTTTGACAATTCATTCCAAGATTCTTAGTTTTGGAAACGCTGAACACATTCACTAATCACAGAAACTACAAAGAGTCCAGTTTGTCTAATGTCCACATGGGTGTAGAGAGGCAGGGAGGGAGGGAGCGTCTTCAGACCCTCAGCAGGGTTCAGGACCAGGACACCTGTCATGGGCTTTGTTTAAATAATGGCACAGCTGAGGATGCTGGGAAGAGGAGGAGGAGGACATTTTAAAATGTCTACGTCTTATCACACGTCTGGGTGAAACACACAGAGTGAAGGAATGATGTTTAAGAGCAGGAAGACACAGCTCAACCCCATTCTGTAACTTAAAAAAAATCTGATTTATAAAAATTCCACACAATGCATGTGGAAAAAAAGAGAAATTAATCAAATACCCAATTTCACAAGGAATGTGAGAGAAAGTCAAAGAGTCAAATGTGCAAAATCAAAAAGGAAAAACCTAAAGTGAAAAATATTAACTGTTACTGTGTAAATTGAAATGTATTCCTGTGACCTCTGCTGTGCTCTAAGTGTTTGGGCAAAAAATTTGATGGACACCAACGTAAGACAAAAGTGAAGCACCTGAAAAACTAGAGCATAAACACTGAACATTAAACATAATCATCGCAAAGACAGAAGAAAATCCTATGATGCTGATGTCATTCAGATAAGGCTTCGTCCACAACGTTGTGCTGGAAATCTGACAAATGCTACAATAAAATAAACATTCACATGACAGACGGACTGATTCACTGATTCCTTTAGTTCACCATAAACCTTCTACCCAGATAAGTACTGTAGTCACAATAAGCAACACAACCAACGACAACATTCTCCAGCCGACAACTCGGGTTTCCACTGTGACTTGTTCCTGAGAGCAGCAGATTAACGACACGTCACTCGGTACATTTTCGTGTCAGAAAAGAATTTCATCAAAGATGGAGGCTGAGGGGGCAAAACAAGAGTCACAAAATGGCAAACTTGGCTTTTCACTGCTAATACTGGTGGGACAACAGGGACAGAGTCCAGGTTCAGGAGCAACTTTTGGTAAAGTGAGCACTGACAAACTGAACTGAGGCTGAAGTCCAAAAATATCAAAAACAAACGAAGGCATGAAGAACGGACAGGGAGGAAGGAGTACATAAAAAAGATGGAGATAAAAACAGCTGAACAGACACTAGTCCAACTCTCCAGACCACACTTCACTAAAACATCTTCTCTTCTAGAACATACGCAACTTCATAAATAGCAGAAAAAAACATTGCGGTGAAATAAATAACGATGGAACTGCGATAGTTAAGTGTTCAGAAAACCTCACTCCAGACTTGTCCAAACTGTTCCACAAACTGGTTTTTGTTCCAACCAACCAAGATCACATAGTTTGACCAATCAGCTGTCTGATGATCAAACCTGTCAACTCAGGTGTGCTGCTGGTTGGTTGCAACAAAAACCTGCAGCCACAGTGCCCCCTTGTGGAACAGTTTGGACTTGCCTGCCTTGCTCAGATCTACTGATTGCTCTGTCATGGCTCCAAAACTTTTTTTAAATGAACTTAAATGTGACTTTTTGGTCGATATTTGGTCTGGAAAGAAAACCAAAACATTTTAGACATTATTTTGAATCAACGTCTTCCCACAATCCTCTCCACCAGCTGGACTACGGTCATCAGTGGTGACACGTACGTCACGTTGAGACGCTCTGCTCCAGCCGCAGCTGGAAACACATTTAATACTGTAACACGTCAAACCTTCTACATCTAAAATCCTGTCTCCACCCCGGCCTCAGACGCCGGGCTGTTCCTACAAACCGGTTGTCCTACCGTCCCCTGACACCGTCCCCGTCCCCTGACTCAGTTAATAAACCTAATCTACAGTGCAACTAAAAACACCTCAACATTGATTCTTCATCCTGGTCCCAAATGATTAATCCATTCACACTGGACACAGTCTCCTGCAAATAGACTCTTGTTGTCATAAAAATGGAGAAGACAAGGAGACAAGACAGGATGCAATAAATAAAATACATGATATATATGTATATATATTATTAAGCCATATATTTGTATATTTCTATATGCATAAATAATATAGTACAAACAATAAGCTCTGTCTGGAGATGATAAAAGGACGGCATTTAGACTGATGGTGGAGACAGACGCTAACACACACACACTCACTCACACACACACTCACACAGAATAGTGTTTCTATTTCTCCGTCACTTCCTCCTCTTATCTATGGTACATTCTCCCCAGTGGATGATATGAGAACTTCAACTACAGGCGCAGAGGAGACGGAGAGGAGGGTGGAGCTGCAGTGACGCAGGTCAGTGGGTCACATCAGGGTTAATGGAGAACATGGCTGTGGTCAATGGTCCGGTTTCTCTAAGAAGCAGGCGTTTATACAAGCGCAGGGCGGAGCAGGGTGGAGGTTCAGTGTCTGTTGTGGGTGTTCATGTCTAATCTTTGTGTGTGTGTGTGTGTGTGTTTATACAATAATCTAAGACTTTCACCCAAACAAGATTTTTTTTTTTTATGACGCTCAGAAATATATTTACTTCACTTCAGATGACTGTGAGCCTTTACACCTGGGTCAGTGGATGACTTGTGATTTGCTGTTCCAAAAGGGGGCGGGACATGGGAGAGGGGGCACAAAGGCAGATATCACTGGAGTCATTCTGAAGGCTCTGGGTTCAAACACGGGTCAGGAAGCCCAGGTTGAGGGAGCTGGGGATCTGGATGGTTTCCAGGGCGAGGGATGACGGATTGAAAGGGAAGGTGACGGGATAGATCATCTTTGTGTCCATCAACAACTGCGGGCTCTCACAACGGTCCCGTAAACGTGTCTGAAAGACAAAGGGTAAAATTAGAGAAGGTTTTTTTTATCAAGGAGTTCTAAAACAAAAAAAAAACGACCAAGTGACCTGTGAGAATTGAAGATTATCAATTAAATAAACATATAACTAAATATATGCTGCTATAGGCCTAGACTGCTGGGGGCATTTTTCATCCTGCACCTACAATGACCACATGCTGTCTTTACTTCTTCTACCCCGTCCTCAAGTCACTACCCAATGTCCCCTCTGCCACTGGCAAACGGGACGAGTCCAGGACGGAAGGCTGTGACAAGACCAGTTCCAGATGGACATCTAGACTTGAACATTTTTGATATTTGAACCCTTTTTTATTTTTTTGTACATTTCCAGTAGTTTTTCCTCACCCTGGCTCAGGGTCTAAGGACAGTGGAGGTTACCTCACCCTCACCCTGTGAGATAAACTATGTTTTGTAAATGTGGGCCATATAAATAAAATTTTAATTTGACTTAATTCTGTCTTTTTTCACATTTTGTAACAACAGCACCACCTAAAGGTTTCGCCAAGTGCTGCAAACGTTCATCAATCTTGTCTGTTGTATGAGATTATAACCATGGCCTTTATTCTTAAAAGTCTGATTTGTACATGTAGTGGTCATGACGTGGCTGTTTTCAGGATAAATCTGAGCTACGTCACCTGTATGGTCCGTATGAAGGCGACAGACACTCTTTCCTCAAACTCATTGACTGGTGTGTAGAGGTTCAGGACTTTGACGATCTGTAGGAAAAACATCACACAGAAGAGAAACTTTTCACGTCAGATATTTCAAGACCATCTGGGGCAGAAAAATTCCGGTTCCCATAACTTTCAATCGTCGCAGCGTAAAACCTGCAGCTTTATTTGACGTCAACGTACCTGAGCTGTGGTCAGAGCCTGGCACATGGAGCAGATGGCCTCGGCATCTTCGTCCGTCTTCTTCTTCACCTGCAGCAGCTGAGCAGCCTGGATCAGAGGCTCCAGAGTCTCCTTGGCCCCACAGGTCATCAGACCTTTGTCTCTGAGCCACTCCTCCAGCTGACTGACGTTGTACCTGAAGACAGAACAGAAACATAATCATTTGGGTTTATCTAATAAACTGATCAAAAGACAGTGGTTTCATTTTGAAGGGAAGGTCATGTGACCACTAGGCCTTCGCACCAACAGCTCTTACCTGATCTGCATGCCTTTGCTCCAGGAACACATGTCCTTGCGCAGCAGCAGGTTGTTGAGGGTGACAGCGCCGATGATGTAGAACTGCTGCTTCACCACTTGTTTGATGAGCTCAGGGTCGGTGCCGTGTTGACACATGGTGGAGTGGAAGGCGTTGAGCTGCCGCAGAATGGAATCCAGGGTGTAGGTGCCCTCGTCAGCGATGCTGGATGTACGTTTCCTGAGACCCGTGGGCTTCACACCAGAAACTCCCTGGATGGTCTCGTGTTCCAGCATGCCAGAAACTGTGGAAGACAAAGTACTTGTATGACACACAGACTGGAAATACTTTGTCTCATTTTGGCTTGTACTTTTTTTCAGGGGTTGCCACAGTGAGTCAACATTTTCTGTCTCCCCCTGTCCTCTGTATCTTCTACTCTAACTCCAACTACCTCCATGTCCTCCATCACTGCATCCATCAATCTCCTCTTTGTCTCCT
>JAFBJS010055148.1:142796-166484 GCA_016785265.1 Paraplagusia blochii | reverse complement strand
GGTTGGGGACCACTGTACTAGATTATCTGTCATTTTTAGGAATGTAGATTTAAATCAATGTTAAAGTGAAGGTTGTACACACTTTAGTCTGTGTTCATACTTCAGGACTCTCTCTCTGACTCTGTGGTTTTGATCCTCTCTGACCTAAACCTGAGATCACTGGTTCCTGACTGTGTCTGTGTGAGATGCGTAGCAGCATCGTACCAGGTTCTCGTTGGTGAGCCGAGTGATCTCATGCTGCAGACTGGCTTCGATGCGGGCCTCTGGGGGGAGCTGAAGGTTTTGGGCCAAGAGCTGCTGCTGACGACTGTTCTCCTCTTTGACGCTCTGCAGCTCACCGCGCATCGTCTCCACCTCATTATCGTGGGTCCTTCGTTGAGTCTGCAGCTGGTGTTCCAACAGCCTTTTGAAGGGAATGAGGGAGGGTGGTGATGAGTGTGGAAAGGCCGAGAAAAAAAAAAACAAAACATGAAATGTGGGTCATGCCGACGAGAGTTGGAAGTGATGGAGGTAAAGGAAGACATGTGGAGGAAGGTTGATGTTTACGTGACAAACACAGAGAGAAAAAGAGAAGAGGAAAGGATTTTGTTTAAACAGAGACAAAAGTGAGAATTTTAAACAAAAGTTTGCCTGGTTGACACAGAGCAGAGCAGAGCAGGTTACAGCAGCCCAGAGCACAGCTTCTATGAAAGACCAACTCTGCCGAGTCATTGGAAAAGTTTCAAGCAAAGCTGTTTTTCTCTCTATTTTTACTGAAAGTTAACAAAAGAACACAAAGCATCAATTGTCACCATCATCAGTGTGAAAGAACAGCTCAACAATATGACGCAGAGAAATGTCAATGACGCCATTGTTGAAAACTAAATTTCACTAAAGGTTAGTGGAGAAAAACACTCATCACACACCATTTCTAAGTCATGTCAGTGTCAGTTTTGATAACTAATAAAATCTTGGATCGTCCTAGTGTGGTGTAACAGCTGGACAAAATGAACAGGAGTTTTATTTAGTCCAGCTGTTAAGAAACAAAGGGAAAATAAGAGGTAAAAATTCACAAAGGAGTGAAAATCCATGCTCAAAAGTAACAACCAGCACAGATCAGATGAATGTCACCCTTGTTTGAAACACACTGACACCTGATAGTCTCCTTTAAGCCCTGATTAACCAGCCACAGTTCTCCATCCTCATTCAGTTTATGGAATTCTGGAGCAGCAGATCTGACACAACATGGAGAAACATGATTGACAAACACAAACACAGAACAACGTGGGTGTTGACTTTAGACTGGGGTGAGTGTTCAATAAAGGAAGAAAGGACACTAGCTGAAAAAATAATAACTCAAAAAAATTATGGAAGATGGACGAAAAAAAAAAATATCATGCTCTTGACATGCAAACCTATTCCAAATAGCTGCTACTACAGGTCAACACAAAGCTGCCGCCCAATCAGTGAGTCAGTTAGTCACTTGCTATTTTAGAACTACTAAACTTCTTGGTAGAGATGCACCAATTGCCATCTATGCACCCATTGAAATATTATTTTTTTCTTGATTAGTGTACAGGGTACAAAAAGTAAATTAAATTTTGACAATTTCTCCTTTTGTCTACCACAAAATAAACAACCAAAAGATAAATTGTAAAAAGCTTCATTAACACGATATCTGAAAAAAGAAACACATAAAAAGAACCCACATTAGATCTAATGAGGTTCACTTTTAATGAAATCCCTGTTGTTTTAAAATATTTTCCTACCTATAAAATCTTCCTACCCAAATTAACTGTGCATGCACACATTTGCTCATCATTGAAAACAGTCTAAATCTATCTGCGACTTTTTAATTTTATTGTTGTTGTTGTTACCTGGAAAATATTTCTCTGTCAAATATAGTTGACAAATCGATGATGGAATCCTGGTCATTCTATTGTTAAGATTATGGGTTTGGATAAAGTATGAGTAATGGACAGCTAGGGTCAAGAAAAAGCACTATTTCTCTGCGGCCCAGCACCGATTCACCCATGGACTGGTAACAGTCCCCAGCCCACTGGTTGGGTGCAAACCAATGGTGCATTTATTATCCAGCCTGTTATCCTGGAAATTGGACAACTCCACTGACAATCGATGCATCTCTACCAACAGACTCAGATGTTTCATGCTCTCATGCCAAATTTGTTTAAAACTGCACTATGTTTAATTCTACAGTGTTTGAGAAGACTGATCAGCACTGTAGAAGACACTAAGAACTCTCTCTTCAACTGCTGCTTCGATACTGATCCTTCACTTGAGGAGCCATCATGCAAAACCACACTAACGTCACAATTTCCATGAGCCTAAAACAATCGCCACACACTAGGTTACGACTACTGCTGCCTGTTAGGTGTTTCATTAATAAAGTCAGGAATATTTTTCCTCGTCGGTGAGAACAGCTCAGTCAGTGGTTACAACTCATCATTGTTCAGCGGCAGCGTGGCCATGCATGGGCCGCACCATGATGCATGGGCCGTGTCTCAGCGGTTACCTGAGCCTACTCAGGAGGTCACTGACTTCCAGAGGCCTACACATGAACCTAGGAGATCTGCACAGGACAGACAAGTGTTCACATACACACATGTATATACACACACACAAACAATGGCCACTCAGACAGGTGTCTGTTTAAAAAAGGTAATGATTTGGACAAACTGATGTTAAAACATAGAAAGTACCTGTTGGTGTCTTTGAGGCCTATGTAGGCCTGTTTGATCTCATCACTGTCCTTCAACTTTGACACGTCGTCCACAAACACAGACGGCTCTGTCATTGTCCCCTAGATTAAAGGTGAGAGAAGAAGACATTATTGAATGAGCAGAGTTCAAGAATTCACTTCAGTTAGAGGCTACAATGACCACTCACAACAACAACACTATGACTGCAGGGTTTTCATGCAGGTTAGTGAATGAATGAAGGCAAAGGAGCGTCATCAGTGTGTGTGTGTGTGTGTGTTGTTATGACTTCATCAGTCTGCCTGCAGGCTACATGTGTTCCTTTGCACTTCATTTCATGAACCCTTTGGAGCCTGGGGCGAATACAGAGACGATCAACTAATGACAGCTCCTCAGCAGGAGCATCTGTCCCTTTAATGTATTAACTTCAACATTCAGTGTCCTGGAGCAAAATTCATCTGATCCTGGATAGAAGAGTGAGGAACAATCTATGTTAAATTAACAAAAATTGCAATAGACTAAATAAATCTATCAAGTTGGATCAATTTTTGATGTGAAGACACTGAATGATGTCACTCAATATCGTCAATATTAATATCTAGCAACTTCAGCTGATAATTAGAAATATTAAGAACCGTTGTCAATTAGCTATCTAATAATTATGGTAAAAAAATACTATTAAATGTTGTATACGTATATAAGTGTGTAAGAAAGACATGTCATGCAGATATTAAATACATGTCATGTATTCTAGGATACTCAGTTTTTTTCTGTATCAGTTTGCCTCTGGCAAACTATATTTTATTTTTTTTAATTTATAGAAATGTGTTCAGTTGCACATTTCTTTAGACCACAATTAAAAAAAAGTGACACTTAGAATGCATGTGTAGAATGCAGTGTCCCAACTCTACCTTCTCATCCTGGGCGGGTGCATGGATGGAGGAGAGAAGGTACAGACACATGGGTTAGACACACAGAGGTGAACGTGGACAATATATATATATATTTTTTTGACTAATGTATCAAATATTATCTTCCAGTGGGATGGATTTGCTGTAAATAAAATTATGGTTTTCACACTTTTAATGTGAAATGTTCCAAAGTACAGCTGATGGGTCCAATGTGTCATGGCTATATGAAAATGACTGTGGTAAATAAATAGTCTTTCTTGAATATACATTTTGTCTTAAACTTTGGGAAATAAAAGTTTTCAATAATGCGACTTAAAGTTTCAACGTTGGACTACTGTTGTAGGGTTTTCATTTTGTTATGTTTTTATATGTATGGCTTGTATTAATACAGACAAACACAGAAGCAGACTGCGGTGAAAACAAACAAATGTGACGCACAAACAACTAATTTAGAGCTTTTCTCCATACAGATCTTTTTTGATGATTACTAGTTTATTATCAAATAGCCCTAAAAACTTTTTTTTTAGAGTTCTACCTTGTGGTGCATTGCTTCCTTCTGGCTGACCAGCTGAGAGCGCAGGATGAGAACCTCCTCTTTACGGACGTCCAGCTCCTCACAGGCGGTGTTAAGCTGGTCCAGCAGCACCTTGTAGGCAGGGGAACCTGGAGCTCCAGAGTTTGCAGCAGCATCTCCCAGCATACTTTGCCTCATCTCTGCCAGGTTGTGTTTTAGCTTCTTGTTCTCAGACTCCAGTTCCTGACGCTGGAAAAGAAAAGACTTGAGATTTCAGCTCTGGAAGGAAAAGCAAATTGATTCATAGAAAGGTTTGTGTATTACCTTGAGGGACTCGTATTCCAACTCTGCCCCTCTAGCCTTTTTAAACGCTGCATCATCCTGAAAAAGAGAACAAGTAATGGAAGGGGATGAGCTGTGTATTTTCAATTATCTCCTAAATATAACCTTAAATGTCACGTTTTTAATTAAAGCTAAGGTGTGAATAATTTGCATACCCTGGCTCTTGCCCGCTGAAACTGTTCTTCTTTGTTTTCCAGTTCGTTGCGTAGCGACTGCTTTTCTTGCTCGAGCTCCGTGAGACGTTTCTGCAGCTTCAGGGTCAGCGATGTGTCTATTCCACGTGTCACATCCTTCAAATCATAAAAAAAAAAACTGTTAAATTCCAAGTCTGCACTGCAGTGTTAAATGTGAATTTTTTAAGTCACTAACTTCTGAGGCGCGGGAACCATCCTCCAGTTCGGCGTACTCTGAGTTGTAGGTGTATTCTGATTCGTTGCTGCTGTGGGTGGAGTCTGTTCTCCTGTGGCCAGGCTTGGTAACGTTCTTATCATCACAGAGAATCAACAAGTACAGATGTAAGTATAGAATAAATATCATTCAAATTATTCTCTAATATTATTATTAAATAATATCAATTGTATTTTTTAACATTAGATATTGTATGACCATCTCTAACCGAGGAAAGTGTCATTTCCTCCTTCAGGTCGTCGTATTTCTCCTCTAGGCGAAGGTGTTCTGACAGGAGATTCTGGTAACGAGAGCGTTCCTCGTTCAGGTCGGTCTCCAGCTGCTGAGTCTCTTCTGCTATGGCACGAGCCATTTTCTCTGATGGGATGAAATAAAGAAGAGAAATATTTAAAGGGTTGGAATGTTTGTTTTATAGGTGAAAGTAGACACTAAATCAATTTTTACCTGTCATCTGCTGACTCTGTTCCTGAATCAGTCTGTTCAAGTCGTCCTTGTCCTTCTTCAGCGAGCCGTTCTGGTCCTTCAGCTCTGAGACCAACTGAACACAACCACTGATTTTTTAGATCACATTGTAAATAAACAGGTTATTATAAACATAAGGTGAGATCCACCACTTCTATTGGGGACTGATTGGGGTAAAACTTTGAATAGAAGGAAAATCCCATCACGGGTCGTTGAGCTGTGAAATCTTGTGCTGGATCTACTGAGTACTACAGCAGATGTCTGGACTGAGAAGCCCAGCCCTGAGTCCTGACCAGTTTTAGTTAAAGGGTCTTTGAACTTTGATCTCATTCTCACTGATGCGTAACTGACCTAAAGAACAAGGCACCACTTTTAAATAGTAGTGTAAAGTACTACGTACAACACACGAAACAGAACTAAAACAAAATGACAAACAAAACGTGGCTACCTCACTATCACATCATAGATGCATGATCTCACCTGACCCTGACCAACATGCCTTTTCTGTCCTTCTTCCTTTTGATTCCTAAATCAAGTGAAAACTGTTTTTTCCCTTTTGCCAAAAAATAACTACACTATTAAGTCATATCTGAGAGACAATGTGGGATTTTCATTACCTAAGTTTTAGTCACCTGGTATTACTAAAGCCTGTTTCTAAGTAAGGTGGATATTTCCAGTTAAGACTTGGGCAGATATAAACAGACATAATGTCTTACTGTCTCCATTTCGTCCCTGTAGGTCTGTGCCCAGTCCTCGATGGTCTTCTTCTCCTGCCGTGTGACACTCAGCTCTTTCTTCAGTTTCTCCAATTCCTCCAGCAGTGAGGACACCTGGTTGGCCTTGTTCTTGGCGTCCTCATCCGCACCGCGCAACCTGCCAAGCTCGCCTCGCATTTTTTCGGTCTCTGTTGAGTAGGAATTCTCCAGGCCCACCAGCTTTTCGTTGAGCAAACGGTGGTCTTTGTTCTGGACAAAAACAACAGATACATAATGAATAAACATATACAGCCAACATAAAACTGTGTATGTCCCACCTCTCTGAATGTCCCACCTGCTCGTCGATCTTCCTCTGCAACTGCATGATCTTGTTCTCCATGCCTTTGTTGAGCTTCTTGAAGTGCTCCACAGAGCGAGCCTCGATCTTCAGCTTCTTCAGCTCGCGTCTGGCCTTCATCCTGCGGAAGCAGCACTGAAGGTAGACAATGGAGTAGAGACATCGCTTGTACCAGCAGCGGGCCAACCAGCCACGGACATGCTTCTGAATGACAACAGCCTTGTGGTTCCGCACCAGCTGAACAAAAAAAAAGGAACCAAAGATACAGGGAATTAAAAAACTAGCAAAAACATTTTCCTCTAAGAGACAAATGAGACATTTCATGATCCGCATCCTACCGCCTGGTACTTCTGTCGAGCCATATAAGCTCTGAGGATGGTCTGCATGGCCAGGGCAGCAGCCTGCTTTTGCCTGTAGCGTTTCCTCTCCACATACATTCTCTGGTACTTCTGGATGATGGTGGCTGCCTGAGTACGGCGCAAAAACTTGGCCAAGCTGAGAGATATACAGACATGTATCAGATGTACCACATTATACAATATTTAGGGATAGGTTATTAAAAACATCTTCCAGTTCCTTGGACTCACCAGCGAGCCTGGTAACCTCTGGTGAACCGCTGGATTGTAATTGCAGCGCTGCGCTTGCGCAAATACTTCTTACGAGCCAACCAGCACCGAATGGTTTTCTGGATGCGGATGCAGGCAGCTCGCAACTTGTCTGCCCTCAGTTTCTCCAGGTACGCAACCTGGCCAGCCCTAAAGAAGATCTTGGTTTTACCAAACTGGTATTTATCTTGATCCTGAAAAGAAAGATAAGGGATAAATATCAGATGAAAAGGACAATTCAATGCCTTCAATATATTTTCTGTGTTGGTAATAAAATTTATTTAAAGTGTTCAAACAGACCTGTACTAGTTTTTCCAGGACATTTCTGCAGGTCATCTTTTTGTCAGCAAGCACATCCTTCTGCTTCATCAGGACTCTGTAACGACTGAAGAACTCCTGGTACGTCCATCTGTGACACACATGTAGATATAGATACGTTTAAAAAGCTGATATCTAAAGGTAGTAGGCTGAAAAAAAAATTAAATTTTAGGGGATCAGCATGAAGGGAACAGAACCTTGATGGGAAGCCAGCTGCAGAGATGCGAATGGTTTCCAGAACACCACAGGCTCTGAGCTGCTGCACTGCACGTTTGGGATCAAACCTGCCAACATTAGAAGACCACAATCAATACTGCTGTGAAATACACCTGACCAAAAATGAGATGAAGTCTTTGGAGCCACGCAGTAGTAACTTTCTAGAAAGGATGTTCAAAGATTAAAAAAGGATGCAGGCAAACTTTAAATAATGTCAGGATACTTACGAAAAGGCCAACTTAAAGTCATTTGGTTTGATGCAACGGACGTAGTGTGGTGTAGTTGCATTCAGGGTCTCCATCAGCATTTGCAGGGAGTTGCGGAACTATGAGACAGGAATACTTTAGTCATTATCATCATGAGTTGTCATCATTATTGACACAATGCTGAAAGACTATTAAAAGTTCAAAATTAGTTCTGGCATATTCAATGTATTGTTCACTTGACGTAACAGAAATGTTACTGGCTTTAATGTGCATGTGTGGTCACGGAGTAATTACTATGTCAATACTTCAGCCACAGCAGAGACAACTGCGGCTGAACTGTAGATCAAAACTCCTGCTCAATGACGACTGTCTTAGTATTCAACAATCCAGACATCAAACCACTGAAACACAACAAACCTGGCATCCCACGGTCTTCTTGTGCTCCTTACTGCTCTTGTCTCGCCCCTTGTCAGGTTTGATGCTCAGGCGGGTTCGACCTCCAGTACCAGCGGGCTGGCCTGTGGGACTGGTGGCTTTTTCCTCATCTTGAAACAGCTCCACCAACAGATCAAACTGGGAAAGACGAGAAATAAAATACAAACATCATAAAAACAAGGTAAACGACCAATTGTTTCTATAGAATTGGGTGTAGATTGTTATCATACATCAAACTTCTTGGCCGTCAATTCTCAGGACCATGTTTGTTTTGCTTCTACTCAGTAACTTTAATTAGCAAAGCAGGAAAAAGGAGATTTTGTCTGGTTAATTAAGTGTTAACAGCCGCATACATCAGCATGGAGTTAATACAAATTGTTTAATGACAGTTAAAGCAAAGACCATTTATAATTTAAAATATTATAAGCCAAAACATTTTATTTCTATGAGCAATGATGCTCATAATGCTCTACAAAAATAACTGAATTTTAGGGATGTACTTAAATGTTTATCATGCACACATGTCAATGTTACACAGTGAGTATATAGGATAGATGTTGTGTTATATGCAGGTTTGTGTTGCTGTCGTCTGATTGCTGTCATGCTGCTTTGTTCATTTGCCTTCATTAGAGAACACAGCCGGAGCAACAAGGGCTGCTGCTCTTCAGCAAACATTCGCACAACACATTTCCACTCATTTTCATTCCTTTGTCTCCTTCTCATACAGTACAGTCTCCATTCCTCCCTGACCAGTGCCCTTAGAGTTATTCATGCAGCAGACGTAGAAGATAATCCTCAGTGGTGTTAGAACGTACAATCGTTCAGAGTCAGAAAAAAAGAACGAGAAAAATAAGAAGCCAGACAGCACCGTGTGGTTTAAATGTCATTTTTTTTTTACCTTCTACTGGCGGCAAGGGGTTGTCATGATGAGGACAGAACCACACATACATGAACAACATATGAAGACATTGACACACATTTAAACAGTAAAAACAAAAGGTTAAAAAAACTCAAATAATAAAAGAACATCAGGATCGTGGACATTAAAAAATAAGATAAATGAATAAATAAATCACAGTGAGAATAATAATGGAACAATAATTCTAAGGAGGTTTTTTTCTTGACATGAATAAAAACAATATTTCTTGAAATGTGCCAGCAGAGGGCATCCTTTAAGAGTCTGGTGTGTTTTCTTTCCAGAACAGAACACCAAAGTGACATTTTTTTACAGTGTAACCTTTACTTAACAGTAAGGGCTTTGACAACATCGTCTTTTGATCCATTGCTTGTGATGTAAAAAAAAATATTTGTGAGAGATCTAGAAGAGAAAGGAAGTTTTGTCAGCTCACCTTACTGGCTTTTAACACATTGATCTGCTCCTCATTCACAGTGTCCTTGTTCTTCTCTAGAAAACCTTCGCATTGATACTCCACCTGCTCAACAAACACACAGAAATAAAAGTAGTCAACAGTCCAGACTCACTGTATTTACATGAAAGACTAACCCAGTACTAGGTATTTCCCAGTTCTAGGATTCTAAGACAAATCTGTTGAAGATTAAATCATGTTATTTTGATTTAATAACTCATCAAGTCAAGAACGTGAATAAACGTTAAGATTAGTATATGCAGAGAGGATTGTACGCCTGAAAGAAGCGTCACCTTGTAGTGTGGATTATTGTATCAGGCAAAATCTAGCTGATTTAATTTGACTGAAGTAAATGAAGTCAGCAGGCAGAGGGAAAGTGATTGTTTGGATGAAAACAGGGATAACAACAAAATAAGTCATCTATCTTGCAGCTGTCCTAAAAATATCTCACAGCAGCACTGCAGCAGCCACTGCGGGCTACTGTGTCTCCTCTGAAATGTAATCTCTGCAGTTTAAGACACAAATGCAGCACAGGGCGTCATGTATAGTAGCGCAATGCTTAACAAGGAAGCTGGCCCTTTTTTTTGTATTCCTACAGTGTGATGGAAAACACAACGTCTTTCAACGCCACCTTGTCTGCAAAATGTTGGATGATGAAGGCGCGATTGGACATGCGTGGCTTCTGGAAGAGGGAGCAGGTTTTCAAGTGGGTGTTGTACAGTTTCTGTGCCCAAGTATCATCAGAACCTTTTGGCATCTGGGAAACAAAGAGAGAGAGAAAAACACCAGATAAGTGTGAGTTTCACTTATCAATTAAACCACACATAATCAACAGAGTTACATGCCCCGTTATGTGACTTACATGGTTTGTTCTTTTCATATCACTTTAATGTCTGCATTAAATTAGTTTGTGGTGCTTTGATAGAGAGATTAACTAGTGGTTTAGGTTTTTTCTGTTAGATTATTTTTAAAAGAGTGAGCAGAATGCTAAAGATAAACATCCTTTTATGACATCTAGAAAAATATATTAGATAATTTTACATATAGTTACTTCAAGTGTGTTACTTAATTGTCCGTAAGCTTAGGCCAACAAGTAAGTTTCATGGTTTGAATAACTAAAAATAACTAAAGTACAATACATGGTTGCATTGTTTGGAGATTATACACACTGATTGATTATAAGGCTCAGTTTGCACACAGTTTTATTTATATGGTGTCTGAAATATATTATATATTATATAAATAATGTTTTATCAGCGCAAGTGCTTTAGTAACTGTAAGGTTTTCAACTGCAAATACATACTTTATGGTTC
The DNA here is from genome assembly GCA_016785265.1 of Paraplagusia blochii. NCBI lineage: Eukaryota > Metazoa > Chordata > Actinopteri > Pleuronectiformes > Cynoglossidae > Paraplagusia > Paraplagusia blochii. The sequence goes on along the minus strand of JAFBJS010055148.1, from coordinate 155,638 downwards.
ACTAGAATAATCTTAATAAAACCATCTAGAATGTTTCAAAGTTCAAATCAGTTTTGCTTAGTGCATTCAAAAATTTGTAAGAATTATTCCTCAGTACTTTGCACTCCTCATCCAGAAGGTCCAGGATTCCCATCTTGGCTTCTATGAGGTTGATGCAGGGCTGGTTGTCATAGAAGTCAATCAGCGTCCAGGGGATCTCCTCCTTCATGTACTCCTCCTGCTCCAGCTTGAACACATGCTGTACACAGACAAGAAGACGTCATATAAAGGTCTATATGCAAAAAGAAAAAAGTGAAGCACAATTTAATATAATGAACACGTTCTGCTCACCATGTTAAACTGCTGCTGGAGCTTCTCATTAGCGTAGTTGATACAGAACTGTTCGAAACTGTTGATCTCAAATGTCTCAAACCTGGGGAGAACATAGAGTAAACACCATTTATTAGGTGACATACATAGAAAAAAAATTGAACGGAAATGAAACATTTTTTTCACTTTTATTTTGTGCCACTACATACTACAATGATCAATATATAGATAAGCTGACGTACCCATAAATGTCCAGAACACCAATGAAGGAGTGCTGTTTGACGTTAGTGATCAGAGCTTTGTTTACGTGTTCAACAATCCAGTTGAAGAGCTTGGCATAGATGTGTTTGGAAAGTGCATCACGAGCGTTGGTGGCCTGAAGGCGAGGGAGGGGCTTGACATACGTCTCTGTGGCCGTCTTCAGCTTCCTGTGGCACAGCCACTGAGACATGTCAGGGTAGGCCACGCCAACCAGCTGACAGAAGGCCATCAGGTGGGGATTGTTTGGCTAAACAAAAGAAACAAAAAAACAGATATTGAGGTCAATAAAACATCATTGATAACTAAAACAATACAAGTAAACATGTCTTAATGTAAAAAATGTAAATAAAAAGCTGAATCTTACAGGGATAAGGCTGCTATCTGAATCTTTGTCTTTAATTTCCACATTTCCAAGATGGAGAATTGCAGCCAAAACCTGGAACAGTCCCATCTGATAGGATTCATTAATACCTGCAGCAGACAACACATAAACATAGGCGCTGGTCTTAACATTAGAACATTTACACACTATAGAACACACTCCTGTAGATGCACTGCAGTATGTGTGGATGACTCATTACACCGGCACTAAAGACAAAGTGTCATTCGGACATTTTGTGCTTTTTCGAAAAATGATGTAATTACCGAGCAACGTGAAGGCATTCCGTGTAGTGCACAGCTCCTTGGTGTCGTCCACACCTTCGATGACGGGACTGCGACCCTGCCTTGTGTACAGGAAGTCGTTGGCACTGCCTGATTGGAATAGAAACATAGATTTGTCATCGTTGGTTTAATTTGCATTCATTGCAATAACAAAACAAGGATTTTTATCACGGAGATAAAAATCCTACATTCTTACACTAACACAAAAAGCATTCTCGTTCATGTTAAACAAAGCTCAGGACTACCGTTCTTCACCAGTCTCAACGTGGATAGTTAAAAAAAATAAATACATTAAATGAACAATTAAAACACAGAGACAAACTACACAAACATACTTCACACAGTATTAAGACCTGCCCTGTTGCTTGGCAACAAGAGGCAGTGACGAGGCTGTGAAAACCACTCCATTAACAGAGTCGGGAAGTTGACAGGAAAGAAAACGACAACAGCTGTGTGAGTGTGTGTGTGTGTTAGTGTGTTCTTACTGTGCTGCTCTAAGTGTCAGTGCACTCACTGTGCGTCTGTGCGTGTGTGTGTGTGTGTGTGCCCCATGACTAGGGTAAGCAGGTGTGGTTTCACAGAGCTCCCACTGTGAACAAGAGTCTGTTCAAGCAGGCAGTCAATGAACCAACTGATCTTATTAATTGCAGCCCACTTGGAGGAAGTAATGCACTTTTTCTGAGCAGGGTCATTTAACATGTGGACATAAAAGTAAGGACCAGATAAATGTTTCGTACTATGTTAACAAACAGGGCCTCAAGCTGTGGCAGATAAAAAACCCCTTAATAAAATTAAATTTCTGGTGTTCTGAAATGTTTTCCTACCTATAAAATCTTCCTACCAGAATTAACTGTGCATGGACACAACAAGGATTTCTCAGGTTCACCCAGGTTATTGATGATGGAATCCTAGTCATTCTATTGGTCAGTTCTTTGTTGATATGGGTATGGATCAAGTGGAAGTAATAGACAGATGGGACCAAAAGGAAACATTATTTCTCTGCAGGAATGAGTTCATTATGTTTCACTACGGAGCGATACAAGCTGAACAGGCAGTTTAGGGCAGATGAAGAAAACTTGTTCCAGGGTCAAGAAAATAATGGACCTTTTCAGAGAATAACTAGTTTAACATAGCTACATATGTTCTGCTTTAATTTAATGACATTCAAAAACAACAGCAAGCGGAAAATGTAGGACAGAGGAAAAAAAGCTTGACACTTACTCAGCTTCAGGATCTTGAACTCAGGTAAATGTGATGATGCACAGAGTTGATAGAAGATGTGATAATTCCTCTCCTCATCAGCCTAGAGATGTGGAGAAGGTAAACGTGAACCTAAAGTAATACTACACCAATGGCATAATAGTTAATACCAGTGCATGGAACAAATATTAAATATACTACGACTAAAATATTGGCTGTCTTATCCAGTTTACACAATGTAAAAGTGATAAAGACAAACTTTGACAGAACACAACCAGACACAGGGTTTAAATCTAACATTATGTCACTGCAGGAGGAGATGCAGAACAAATATTTTTAATGTTGGGGAAAAAAAAATTCCCATAACCTGTGCCATGAATCTCTAGCCCAGAGAAAACAGATAAACTCATACCAATGAAAGGGCAGCACTGAGCCAAAGGTGGAAAAATGAGTAAAAGAAAACATATCTTTCAACTTCCTTATTGCTTAACACAGTTGTTATGGACTAAAAAGAGAAAGAAAATGGTGAGCCTTCTTTCCTTTATCTACACCATTTACTCCTCCTCCACCCGTTGGCAAATATGTACAAAAATGTACAAACAGAGCGAGAGGGAAGGAGAGGGAGGGTTTGCTATCGCAACAAATCTGATATTTATTGACAATGGGATGAATGTTACACAAAAATATACACACTTAGTAGATATGATATTAATACAAACATATACCTGACATCTACTCAAATTTTAAATAAAAAAAAAAATAAATGCAAATATAATAAAAACGCTCACCTGAAAGACCACTCGTGATTTCTCCAGTAGATATGTTCTCATGTTGGCACCAATGATACGGTAACGGGTGTCAAATCCAATCTCAATATATTTTCCAAAACGGCTGCTGTTGTCATTTCTGGTGGTCTTTGCATTTCCAATAGCCTGGCAGACAAAAAAAACTTTATTACTGATCCAATTTTTTCATCTTAATCAACTGACGTCAGTGGAACATGAATCAGAACATGAAATAATTTTGATATTTAATCGTATTCAGAGGGAGAGACAAAAATTGTGGTGGGTGTATTACATAATGTATATATACAAGGACTTTTATTATTTAATACATGCTGACTTGATGTTTAAACTAAAATCACAATCACTGAACCACACTGGACAATGCACTTCCCAAATCTCCAGTCATCCACAAAGGAGATGAATCGATTCCGTCCCGACGTCCAGCTCGACACTATACTCTATATTTGCCCATGAATCATTTTGTCGGGAGCAGACTAAGTTGAATACATTAGACAACTCAATGAATCTAAAAGGCAATTGTCCATAAACTGGCAGGGTTTCACGCACAAACATAAACTGCCCTGTGTGAACAAACATTTAATAATATTGCTGAGATAAGTCTCTCGCAGCAGACACAGCATCTTCCACTCAATGCAGGTTTTAAAGCCTGTTCCTGCATCAGCCAAACACATGGTTCAAAACAACACACTCATTTTCCTGCTCCTCCCTCATCCAATCAGACGAAAGCTGATGCAACGATCCTACACTCTGCATCCAGGCTATAAGTCAGAGGTGACATCACTCTGAAATAAAGAAAGCGTTCATTTGTTCAGAGAGCCTGTTTGTGATTGGTTGCATTACCAGCGGGACAGGGGAGGAGACTAATGTTAGTGGTGCGGTCAGCAGGTCTGAAGAAAGAAGGGGGGAAACAGGGAAGGGAGCAGTAATGACATATGGGCAAAGGAGATCTTTCCAACCTCCATGTCCCTGTGACTCTGTGGGAGGAAGTAGGCACGCAGTGAGGAAGCAGCCTCAGGCCAGATAAACCACACTGAATACTCCGAACTGGGAATTTCAATGATGCTTTACACAAATTCTACGGAAAAATGTTGAAAGGCCTAAGGACTGTTGAGTGACTGACTGTGGTTGAAGTGGTGTGAGGGTGGGGTACGCTGTGACCTGATACAGAGACAAACGTTGCATTTGTCAATTTAGATTGCCCTGTTGAACTAATTCTAAATTGGAGGTTTTTTAGATTGTGGAAGAAAACTGTGAAACCAAGAGAACTACATAAGACCATAAGTCCCCACAAAGAAAGACAATCAGGTGAAGACACAGGTCATCCTGTTGTGACGCAGTAACACCTACAGCTACAATATGTTATTCTTATTTATTGCTCTTATTTAATTATAAATCTGAAAATAATCTAGGATAATCCAGTCCTTACCTCCATGATGGGGTTAGAAGCCAGAACTTTGTCCTCCACGTTGGCCTCGCTGGCTGAGCCACTGACTGTAGCAAAGTATCTCATGGCATATTTGGCAGAAACAGTTTTTCCTGCTCCAGATTCTCCACTCACAATAATCGACTGATTTCTTTCATCCCTGAATAATAAATGGAAAATTCCGGTGTGCAAAAAAAAGAAAACATAGGATTATTAGAACTGTGTTTCCCTATTTTGTTATTATAGTATATTGTAAAGTGATTTAAAAAGGGTAAATACAGCTGCTTAGTGTTGGGCCACAGCTGTCAAAGTCAGGCCCGGGGGCCAAATTTGGCCCATAGTGTAATTTTATTTGGCCCAAATATGTACTAGAGTTGGGCCTCCAGTATAAGGCCTTATATACTGGCATTAAAAGGCTACAGATTAAGGCAAATACCACTGATGTGTGTTTTATTTCAGGTTTAATTTTCATGTGTTAATTAAAAATTTATTTTTTTTGCTTCAATCACTGATTTGCAGTTTATATTTTAATAAATATTCAGTCTGGCCCGTGACACCCCTGTGTTAGGCTGACACTAAACTAAACCGGAGCTTCCCTGTATTACCAACTGTATTTGGGGATTTTTCCACACCCATGGTTTATAAACTGTAAATATCAACGTATATATAGTAAATGTACACTATTATTTTTTGTTTCTGAAGACTTTACCGTGACTGATTGTCAGGATGTTATAAAAGAAATATATACATGCAACGAGAGACAGTGAAACCACACTTGGGCTATTTTTGTCTCAGCACTGACCCACAAACTCTAAAAAGGGGGGGAAGGACTGAGCAGCCAGGAGGCTGGAGAAGTATCTACTCAGGTGACACACACACACACACACACACACACACAGATCCATACACCCCTCAGCACACATACCTGGCCATCTGTTTATAAGCCTCTTCCGCCACAGCGAAGATATGTGGGTCCATGTCTCCCATGTTCTGCCCGCTGTAGGCGTTGATGATATCGGTTCCATAGATCGGCAGGGTCTCATATGGGTTGATGGCCACCAGAACGATTCCTGTGGCACAGACACAGAGGTAAGATGAGTTCAGCTGCAGCTAAACCAGGCCGTACACACCACCTCAGGAGTTCAAGTATTATATTCAGTTTACACACTTTATGAACTTCAATGTAGTAGATATTGAAGTAGAATTATTATCTTGGGCAACTTTGAGCGCCAGGGGAGCAGTGAATGGGGATGGTGCCATGCTCAATGGACCTTAGAGGTAACTTGGCAGTTGGTGGATTCGAACCTGGAGCCCTCCGGACCCCTGTCCGGTTCCTTAACCGCTTGGCTAACGAATTAATTCATTCCGCTTATCCATTACTAGGTCGCAGGAATAACACGACTGCCACCCAAAATCTCACTGCACCATATTGTGAGCCTTCCTATTGGCGGTGAGTTCACTGTATGTTAAGTGGGTTGGACCAGTGCAATGCTCAGAACATCTCAGTGGCAACCTGGCAGCTGAGACTTTTGATGATCATTTCATAAGCTGTGTTCTCTATGGTTTCCTGCTAAAATGGTTTATAAATGAAGAACGCTGAAAAATGTGATCATTTTGGCTAAATCATAAATCAAATCAAGAGCTTTGTTAGAAGGTCAGAGAACCTTCTTACCACAGTAAGTGTAGATGAGCTTCGAGTCTATGAAGCGGACTTTCAGGTTGTGGAGCACAGCAGGTTCATGGAGGTAACTGAGCGCCGTGAGGTCATTCTCACCCACCAGGATGTCAGGGTTTCGCAGATAGGGCAGGTTCTTCTTCTTGGGATCAAGCTTATGCTCAATGTTCTGAAGGATCAGCATGAAGAGCAAGAAGGTCAAACAGACACTCAATGAAAAACAGGAGGCCACACCCACCTTAAAAATGACATATGATCCCAATAACATCATAGGACACATTATCAATTGGACACAGCTCTGGAGCTGGAGCATGAATGTCATCAACAATTTCACACTGTTTTTAACTTCACTGAAAGGATCTCTTCTTCACTGGAGAAACCTCTAATTCTTTAACACTGAGTCATTTACATTTGAATCACGTAATACAATATCATCATCAAGTCATTTGTCTGTTTATTTGACAACAGCTGCTTTCAAACTTAAACTTTGCTTTGAGACTAACATAAAAATCTGATTTTCTTTTCTTTTGAATCAGACTTAATAGAAGCGTCAAGACATATTTCATCCACAGCCAATACACAATGTCACAGATTAAGCTCCTAAAAAGTGTGAATTCTATTGAGCAACTTAACGCAGCACAAATCCTCACCGTTCCATCCTCTAGCGTCAGCTGCAGGGAAGTATCCTCATTTTTATAATCCTTAGTCAGCTCAGCGGACTTCCACACCTCCTCCACATCAGGGATCCAGACCCTGGCACGCTGAAAAACAATAATAAAAAACCCAAATAAGTACCAGATACATCATATTTTCAATAAACTGGAGCAGTGACTGCCACCTGTGGTTACACAACTCAAATTGACTTATGATTAGTCAATTACTGAGCAGATTGTATCTGATTATACTTGAAGTTGTAGACATTTTGTCGTCCCTAAGTAAAAATTGTTGTGATGGCAAACACGTACCATCACCATGTTACTCTCACTGTTAATGAGTTGTGGCTGGAGGCAATCAGCTGATCAGAGACGTGGAAAAACAGCGATGAACACTGCCGGTCACATGGTTAAGGAATCCAGCACACAAAGAATTTAGCAGATGACTGGTCTGAGAAATGAACTGGAGTAAGAGTCGGGTCTGACTGTCACTCAGTCATTCAGTACAGGAGAGAGAAAGTGAACTTTTCTCTCTATAGTTAGAGTCCACCAAGAGGTCAACAGGGAAATAAACGTAACATACATGTGACATGTGACTGTGTCACACTGTTTGGGACCTAAAACATTTGTGTATGTTCATTAACACATCTGACCATTACATAAAACACTGATTCAGTTTATAATTTTAATTTAGTTGGTGTAAATGAAGTGCAAAAAAAACATACATGTGTGGCAGTGCAGCAAGTGAGGAAAGTCAGTGTTTCTTTAAGTCTCCGAGGGCCAAAAAATAAAAAACTTTGATGAAGGTCCGGACCAAACAAACAATTTATTAAATTGTACAAACGTTAGTGTTGTGTTTTCTTTTTTATCAACTTTTTAGAGGAGCATCCTCTGCATTTAACCCCTCACCGTAGTGACCACGGACAGCAGTGTGTGGAGACGATGCCATGGCAACCCAGCGGTAAATTGCCTGAGTTGCCCCCTACCTTGGCAGTAGGAGGATTTGAACCGGGGGCCTTGTGGATCCAACTCTGTTTTCTTAACCACTAGGCCACCAACAAAGCTAAATGTTATAAACTGATGTCTGATAATAACAGTCTGTGAGTATAATTGTCCAGATATTAGCTGAAATGCCTGGATTTTGCCAAACTTGCTGGAATTGGACTTCAAGTCCTAAGACATTGACCTCCATGTTGGGGGGAAACGACTGCACATATCAGTGTCAGTTGGAATCAGAATCATGAAAATGTAGAGTTTGGAATGGCTGCGTTTTAATGCGTGGTGCATCTGGACTCATGGTTGCAACATGTCATATTTTGCGTGATGAAAAGTTCCCTGAATTCACTGGTGTGATTGGTTGAATTGTGCCTCAGCTCATGTAAAGAACGTTTTATCCAAATACAAAACAATATTTATGGAATCGGGTCTGCACACATATGGAATAACTGGGTCCAGATGCCAACAGCAGGTCACTATTTAGTCTGCTGAATACTGGTGGGACATTGTTGAGGACTTGGGTAAGTGGAGCACATGATTATGAGCACACAGTCTTTCAGAAGGACCAACAGCAAACATTTTATGGCTTTTCTTAGCCTCCTTACGTAAACTGCTGACAACAGTCTTCCAGAGTCTGTGACAGAAAGACCTCATTGTCAAGGACAACGGAAGGACACACTTAATCCATTTGTCTGCTGCTTCACTACCCATCGTCTGAATCATGACATGCTTGTCTCTCACAAACTCTGCTTCCAACCCACTTCCAAGCGGCAGCTGCAGCCTCAGTGGATCACACAAAACACAACTAAAGAAATATTACATATGTAGTAGCGTACAGATATTTTAATAGATATATATCTTTAAATACAAAGATGTTGGACATGTTCCGGCTCAGGAATAGCCAAATGGGTAAACCACAAACCTGGACATTTTTTAATCCCCTTTTTTTCATTTTTGAGTGACCAAATTTCACGCTGACAATTACTAACAGACTGCATGACCTGCTTCTGCCACTCCCATGTCTGTCTGCTTTAGAAGAGAGACTGCCATGGTATATTGGTTATCATAGAAGGGCAGACTCACAACCCCCCAAGAATCTATGGTCTTATTCACAGCCAACACAGCAGTTTCTCTGAATTCTCCAACGGTAGGAGAAATAAAGGACTTTTCTTATGATGAAGGGCAGAAGAAACAAAAGTGTGATCAGAACACTGAAATCCGACCAAGTAATTAACCAACCAACCAACGGACCAAATACCTAACTAGTAATAGGAAGGAAAGTAAAGCAAACTCCTTGTCATTGTGACATTGTGATTCACACCACAGCACAGAACAAAATGCCACCTCTGCATTTAACCAATATCACCAAGGGGCAACTTTGAACGCCCAGGAGGCTGTGAGTGGGGACGGTGCCATGCTCAGTGGACCTCAGAGGTAATCTGGCAGTTGGTTGGATTCAAACTTGGAACTCTCTAGACCACAGTCCAGTTCCTTAACCACTAGGCCACCATAGTCCCCCAAAAAACAACATAACACTTGACCCACTAACCAAACAACAACAACCTGTCCAACCACATAACTGTCTTATCAATACTGTGTGTCATTTTAATTTGTTCATTCAATTCATACGATTAATAAAAAGCTGGACCCATTAGCAGCTACATATAACATATGACTGTTTGCTTTGAGGAACGCAGACTGGAAAGATTAATAACATTAATAACAGCTCAGATATGTTATGACATCTATAGGAAACAGCAAATTCTCCTTTGCATCTTGTAATTGATTTTTCTCACCTCTCGTCACGTTAAGTAGAATGACACTTCCACTGGGAAGAGATGAAGTGGAAGGCGTCAAATCAAAACTAGCACAATCTAAACATTGTCTCATCTCGGAGACGAGAAGCAAGGATTGCGTAATACAACAAATGCACGTGTAGAAAACACACCTTAACGATATTTTTTACTATATTGAAAACAATGTTTTACTGAATCACATTCCACAATGTGTTGAATAAATAAAAAAAGTCTCTGTGTTCACTGCCAATAAGCATTTTTATTTTGAGAATCCGTTGGGTGTTAGCCGCTAACTACACTAGTTAACACCTTCAGTTCACATCGTCCTGTCAGGGGAGTCGGAAATGGCTGTTTTTGAAGGTGTGGCATAAAATCCTGGTTTAACTGAGACAAAGAAAACCGGGCCCTGGTAAGTCGTCCTAAAGGTTTAACATCTGCTAATCCTATTTCAGCTAACTACGCTATGGCTTTCATTATATTCTCATTTAGCCACAGCTTACTGCTAAAGTAGACGCTGCAAATAAGTCAACATTAATCTGTCAACCTGTTAATCAGTCTTAACCTGTCTACTGACATTTTTGTGACAAATATTGTACATGATAGCTCAGCGTCTAACTAACAGGGCCACAACAAGTACGTGTCATGAAATCCAACGATTTTCCAGTTTTAGTTAAATCATAATTTTATTTATGGTTAACCCTGGGCCTTTTGAGTTGAACACAACACTGACAGAGTCAGGGAATTGAAGACAGACTCCCAAAGAAAACTTTTTCAAAAGCTTTAAGGGGTGAAATAACACAAATTACAAGCAAAAAATGAAAACTTTTTCTGGAGAGTACATAAGTGTATCTAATGTACTGCATCTCAGTGGTTGGGAATCATTAGTCAAGACAAACAAATGCACATCTGAACTACTTATTGATCCCATGGCCACATGTAAAATTCCAAATCAGTATCATGTAAACTGCAGTCAAAGGCAAATCTACAAGTCAGATGGGAAAAAGAGTGTGATTGATAGGTGGTTGATCTAAAACTCTCGCTTAAACTAAGTTCCTTCTCAAACTACAATTCAGAGACTGACAAAGACATGGAAACATGTTGAAATCTACTAAAATAAAGACTACATTAGTTGGTAAGGATTAGGTTCCGGACAGCGGCGGTGGAATGTGGAAAGTGTTTTGCACTCTCACATTGAAGTAGTCAATGGAGTCTCAGAATATAGAGTCTGTCACATGATGCCACTCGTGAGAATCTGCTGTTTTTCTGCTCAGCTGGGCAGACGCAGCATGATGCTGAGGTTTGAAGAGAACTCAGTACTGGACGCAAACATTAAAACAGTGGATATAGTTGGTAAGTAATAAAAAATATTCTTTATATTTTCCAAATATTTTGTCTCTTCTGAACTAAGGCCAACTATAAAAGTAAAATTATTTTTGCTTACGAAATAAAATTAAGAAATAAAAATCTTTTTTTTTTTTTACCAAAAGAGTCTACCAACTCAGTACAACAACAATTACTGTCATGAGGGATTCCTTCATAACATAACAAAAGTCATTCATTCATCATTTACCTCAAGCTTCTTTGGGGTTTATTCAATTTGATTAGGTCGACAATAATTCACCAATGATTAGCTTAACATTGCAGTTACACTGTCTACTGGCAAATAAAGTATTAAAAATTTAAAATATATATACATATTGACTGGAGCAAAGCCTGTTAGCACCAATATTACCTTTAAGGTTATATTTCTTTGGCATATTTCATCAAAAACTGACATTTTTAACACTTTTAGATTAAAAACGAACATTGAAAGACTGACGATTCAGCCTTTTCTTTCAAACTTATATACTGTAATATATTATAATACATTCCATTCCATATATTGCAATACATTCCAAGATAAAGATCAACATATAAGAAACCCACACGTCAACACCTATGGACAATAAGTACACATTCATCAAAACCACATCAGAAATAAAAAAGTCAATAACATGTATTTTTGATTGATAGCTTTAGTTTGAAAAATAAACAGAATTTGCTTAATTCTGAGCACACCATTTTTATCGCAATGCGTCCTCCAGATACCTGCTTGGTAAAGAAAGAGAAAACAATAGACTTACATCATTGAACATAAATTCCAAATCCCAGTCCATCTTGTCAAACCTCTATCTCATACTGTGTATCTACTGCCTCTGTGGAAGCCTCCAGCTGCAAAGTCAAGAATAACCAGACAAATTGTGAAATAACAGCTGGTCGATAAGACCGCCCATTGAAGGGAGACATGGTGTGACGCCGTGTGACAGAAGACCAGTCCTTCCTTATCTCCATCACATCACTGGGCTTCGATCTTCCATCATATGCGCTGTGTTATTTACAGACTCTGTCAAGATGCAAACGCTGATTTGCTACGAAAACTTGACATTAAGTTTAAAGTTCACTAAGAGTGTCTTAAAGATCACCGCTAATGCCACGCCCACACTGACATGAGCTGGCTGTAATTGAATGTTCTGAATTGACTAGGGTTAATGTAATTTTCAAGAGATGCCTCACAGACAAACATGAGCCCTTGGCTGAAGTATATGTACACTGAATATGTCAGTGAGTTAACACAGTGGTCCCCAATCACCGGGCTATGGACCGGTGCCAGTACGTGGGGCAATTGGTACTGGGACGCAGAAATTATGCACAACTTTCGCAATTTATTTTTTTATTTATTAATTAAACAGTGACCAGGTCCCTTCAGGGGTTCAGTGGAGCCTCTGCCCAGAGGTCAAGACATAGCGGAGGTCAAGACACACTGACTCACCCTACTGAAGTAGGATTTCGGTGAATGCGCATATGAAACTGGTGGGGTTTGATTTCTCCAAAAAGTTTAAGAACCACTGCTGTAGTGGCTCCTCAATGAGGCAACAGACCCTTAAAAACTGCTTTGCCACATACAGTCATGGCAAAAATGTATTAGACCACTCTGCTGTTTTCTTCAATTCCTTGTTCATCTTAATGCCTTGTTCCACTAAAGGTTTATCACCTGGGGGAAACAATGAACACAAAACCATG
>JAFBJS010055148.1:125759-142786 GCA_016785265.1 Paraplagusia blochii | reverse complement strand
TATTTGTCAGTACAATGTTATTGCTAGTGATGTAGGAACGGAAGTGATTTTTGTCACTGTCAATAAAACCATGCAAAATGGCCAGAAATCAGCTCTGAAATTACACTTTTTTGTTGTTATTATATTTGTCCAGATTAATGTAGATTAAGTGGAAGCAGACTTTTAAATGGACAAAAAATTAAAGACAGAGTGGTCTAATCATTTTTTCCATGACTGTAGGGGTGAAAGGTTCTGCGTTAAAACAAACCTATTTTAGTGATTATCAACTTTGTTTGCCAATTAAGTTGCATACAGAGTACGTAAACGTTGATTATTATACTTTAAAAATACCACTTTTATGCCAGATGTTTCATTTTCATTAGGGGTATTTATTCGCTACACCTCAAAGACCGGTCAGCAAAACATTTGACCGGTACATGGTGCATATAGGGTTGTGGAACACTGAGCTAACATGTCGTAGATGTATTGTAGTGTCCTCATCTCCTACACGCTTCAGCAGATGAAGCCTGTAGGAGAAACTATGGGACAGAAACTGGTGATTTGTTGTAGAGAAGCAGCTGCAGCTCAGAGTCATTCAAACTACCGTAATAAAAGCCCAGTTTCACTTATTTTCCTTGAAGGGAAAGTGGAGCTGAATCTACTCCTTTGTGGATGTGTGTACACGTGTTTGTGAACCAGCTCACTCTCACTCAATATGCTTCTTCAAGACCGACTCTGGCCCACACAAAGGGTGGAGTGTTTTCTACCAGTGTGTCGGAAACATAGTTCACTAATATCAGAGTCTGCCTTCAAAAACAGACTCAACCATTCAGAGTAAGGACTATTTTTAAGGTCAACCTGCTGCCCTGACACAAATACACACATCTATACATTTGTTGATTATGGACACCATAAAAGCTTCAAAGGGAACTGGCTCTAAGTTGCTGAACTGCACTCCAGGTGCATCAACACAGTAGCTGAGACTGTCAGAGAGGCCATTTGTCTGGAGCAGTAAGGTCACGACCCACAGGGTGACTGGAGGCTTCAAGACGTCTGACTAGAGATGCATTAAGAAGGAACAGACAGAAGTGGGTGAAACAGGAAGATTCTTTTCCGCCTTACATTTTAATACATTTATATTATGTCTTCTACTTCTTTTTCTTCCAGCTTTTTCAGGGGTTGCCACAGCAAGTCAGCAATTCCCATCTCCCCCTGTCCTCTGTGTCCTCTGTATCCTCAACTCTAACTCCAACTACCTCCATGTCCTCCCTCTCTACATCGATCAATCTCCTCTTTGTCTCCTACCTGGTAGCTCCATCTCTAGGATCATCCTTCTACCAATGTATCCACTGTCCCTCCTCTGAACATGTCCAAACCATCTCGTCTGTCTTCTCTAGCTTTTTCTCCAAACCTTCCTGTCTGTGTTGTCCCTCGAATCACCTTATTCCTGATCCTGTCCATCCTTGTCTCTCCTAAAGAGAATCTCAGCATCTTTAACTCCTCCACCTCCAGCTCTGTCTCCTGTCTTCTGTCTATTCTTAGTGTCTCTAATGCATCCATCATGGCTGGTCTCACAACTGTCCTGTGAACCTTTATGTTATGTGTTATTTTTTAATACAATGTGTTAGAAGAGCACATAGTAAACAAAAATTATCCATTTACATGAAAACAACGATATGAACACAACTACCAAACATTAATGATAATAACAATTTGTGATAGAAGAGAGTCAACTAAGGTGAAGGGAAAGGATTACAGGACAGTTGTGAGACCAGCCATGATGGATGGATTAGAGACACTAGGAATAGGTAGGAGTTAGAGTTGAGGACATTGGTAGAAGAATGATCCTAGAGGTGAAGCTACCAAGTAGACAACGAGGAGATTGATGGATGCAGTGAAGGAGGACATGGAGGTAGTTGGAGTTAGACTTGAGGATACAGAGGACAGGGGGAGATGTAGTAATTCTATTCCAAGATGCTAATCACTGGGCCAAGGTGAGAATCACGTAGGTATTGAGTCAGATAGAATAACTTACTGTATGTTATATGTTAATGCAAAGAATAAGATATCCAGTTTATATAGGTAAATTATTCAGAGTTTTTTTTAATCTAGGTAGTAGCTCACAAGACCTGATCTAAACTCAGGCAGGGGACAAATCAGCGCAACAATACTGAAACACGGATTACTTAAATGTAAAAACACAGTGCAACTCCAAAGTAATCCAGATTGTATTGATTTTACAGAATGTGTTTTTAAACAGCAGTACCATGGATGCTCTGACGAGCACAAATTCTTTCTTGGTTACGACAAGACTACTGGTTGTCAAACAAGGTCTGGATCAGCTGACGTAAGGACGCTGTTATGGACATGATGTACACAAACAAAAAAAATAGCGAGAAAAGATTGAAATAAAGGACCGTGATGTTGCAAATAGATCAATATTTTTAAAAAATGTCAAGGACATTCTGTACATCAATTGTTTTTGTGGATAAATCTGAGCACAGCAGCTGTCAACCATGGTGGATGACTCATGCACGCACAAAGACACCGACACAGAGAAAGGGACAAAATTGTGTCTTTGCAGGTTATGGTAATGTTACAGCAAACACCTCTGACGACCTTGTGAGTCTTCAGTCTAACGGGCCTGCTCAGCAGCAGTACCACATCCACAGCAGAGCTCCGGGGCCTCCGTTTGCTGCTCCTGGTCCAACCTGGCTGCTAAAGCTCAGGATGCTACAAGGTCCGGATGCTGCACTGGTCGCAGCATCTGTTGACGAACCTTTACTGTCATAGAACGGAGTGTGACGAAGCAGACAAACGACATCAGTGACGTAGTAAAACGAACGCTATGCGTTAGAGAAACACGGTATTTCACGTTATTTAGGCCAAATATTTCTGTTTTTACAGCGTTAAAGACCAGAGCCTCCATGATGGCTGGCACCGCCTTTGCATCATCTTAGCCTCCGAGGAAGAGGAGGAGGGGGAGGTGAGAGATGAAGGCCTCAAAGGGGTATTTTTTGTCAGCGTTTGATTATGTTATGTTTCAAATGGAATCGCAAAAACATAGCATGTCTAGGTTTAATTCGAATTTTTGGAGGCTGAGGGAGGAAAACAACATAGTGTCGTTAGTGTCAGTTACAGCCCTGTCAGCACTGTGACCTAATGTGGTTAATAAGACATTACATCCCAGAGAAAACAACACAGTCACACAAACAACAACAACAACAACAACAGCGGGTTTTTAAAGCCTTTTCATTCATTTTCAACCGCCGAAGAAAACGTCACGTACAGAAACAACACTCTTCCCGCGGCGAAACGTAGAAACGTCAACATGTTCCATGTATTTCTGTAAAGACCACTGTCGCCCGGATACTAACAACCACAAATACGGCATTGTGTACTGGTGTAAGCGTGTATTTTTATTACCTTTGTGTACAGCTCCAACGCTGCCATGACCGCCGTTGGCTAAGTCCTGTCTCCAATGTGCTGTAAGACTCCCGCGGCTGCTCCCCGCACTGCACGAGACTCGGTGCGTGTGTTCATGAAGCGGGGGCAGGAAAAAGGAGAAGGAGTCGCTCGTTCTTTCAGTCGCTGAAGTGTAGAATTGAGATGTTTACTCCTTTATCTCATGGCCATGTTCACCTGAACTGCTCCAGGCTGCTCCTGCACCTCCTGCTCTCACCGCTGCTGCTGCTGCTGAGATTTCGGCTTCTCACTTTGCATTCTGGGAATGATGGATGAAATGATTCAGCCAAACACCAGAGGTAGGCTGGTAGCCCTGGAAACTGCACCACCTAGTGGCTATAGCTTTGTAATGCCTCAATAAAAGGAGTTCATTTTTAAGGTGGAATGTGTTGGTGGTGACGCTGCATGATGATAATGAATAGATTTTAACCTTTCAAACACAGAAGACAATCTGTCTGTCTGTCTGTCTGCCTGTCTATCCATCTATCCATGTATGTATCAGTCTTTCTGTCTATCTATCTATCTGTCTGTCTTTCTATATTACATTTTCTTTGTTCTCACAGTGTATCTGAAGTAACTAGGTATTTAGTTTCCAAATACCATTTTTAATGCAGTCCTTGCACACGCCACTAATGTCACAACCACTGTCATCGCTCCACTCTGACTTTATGTAGAAAACATGGCAGGCGTTATTACTAGTACTAGTTGTACTGTGCATTGTAATAAGATTCTACTGTGGCTTTGTTTGATGGTGAATTTGTAGTTGTTCTATTTCGTCTGGGGGATAGTGTAACATACCCTGTTTCAAAAATAAAAGTCCCATCGCAGTACTGCATGAACTTACATATGAAGGATACAGTATGTGTATACTTAGGATATTTATCTGATAATTTCACCATTCTTTCAATGCACAAAATGCCTGATTCTCCAGTTTTCCCTAATGTGTCCAGAGATTGAAGCAGAAAAGAAGAAAACTCACCCCAGAGTGAACTCCTTTGTAGAAACTAAACCTTTTTGATTATTGTTTTGAGTCTTACATTGTTGGCTCTGTCATAAGTATTTGTAAACCACAAATAAAAAACATGGTCTGAGGTCAGACCACTCAGAGGCACTTACTGTGCAGTTTATCCTACTGATGCACTTCAGTATAACCTGCCCTGCTCTGACAATCAGATTGGTCAAAGCCTCTTAACACAATATCAGACTTTGATGCAGGTCTTTAATTAGTCCACAGAAGGGGTGCATGAGGATGTTTGTCCTAGATTGAAATTAGACAAAAAACCCAATACAATACAAGGAAAACTTAGTGAAACTGCAAAGAGACATTTGTGCAAAACTATTTTATTTACAAAACATGGCATAAAGTGACAGCAAGGCAGCCACGCACATGCACAGTTCAGACAGGTGCAGCTCTAGCTTCAATTTACCAGTAGGACGGGTAAATTTCATCCAGTCAGCAGAGACAGGTTCAAGATAAAACTATTCACCCTCACCCAAGTTATGAACATGGTAAATCAAACTCTTTATTCTGCACTTCCCAAAATCGGCTCCAGACAAGAGATA
Organism: Paraplagusia blochii; assembly: GCA_016785265.1. Taxonomy (NCBI): domain Eukaryota; kingdom Metazoa; phylum Chordata; class Actinopteri; order Pleuronectiformes; family Cynoglossidae; genus Paraplagusia; species Paraplagusia blochii. Next base: position 137,779 of record JAFBJS010055148.1, on the reverse strand, counting down.
TAAGTATTTGATTTTTTTCTGACACAGCTACGAAGACTGGTCCCCTCTGTAGTTTGACTCCAAGGTCAGATCCACTACATTACACCCAACAGCACAGTGATGCCTCAACCACAAACATTTGGAGCTACAATGTTTGTCCAGAGATTACTCTGAGTTTGAAATGCTAGCTAAATCCTCAAATATTCTGAATTAACGATTCATTTTTTAAGTTTGCAAAAAGCTTATTATGTTGAAATGTTGCTGTAATATATATATATCAGAACAGAGTTAAACAAATCCCAGATTGTACAGCCATTAGGAGCACTAGATTGTAAATGTAGCCCATATTGGCATTGGTTGCACAATGTAAATGTTTAACATTGTGCTTGTCGTCTGTGTTGTATTCCATCACACAAATTAACTGCCGGCATCATTTTAGGTAAGAATGCAGAGTGGGTGACACCAGTTGATGTTTCTTTGTAAGGACTGTGCTCTGCTTTTGTGGTGACATGTACAGAAGAATTCCCAGAAGCACATACCAAAGCTGTTCAATCACACCAGATACTTTTTCATTAAGTCCCCACTCATCTGTCAATTAACACTATGATACTTTTCCATCCATTGTTTTTGACCATGAGAGTCACAGTTCGCTTGTCACATTCACAATTAGTTGTTCTGTTTACAGTCTATTTTACATAAAAATAGGAATATATGGGCAACGGAAATGTCAAAGTACAGTGAGAGGACAGGTGGAGTTGTTTTTTCGGGGAGGAAATGTGAGGTACAAATTTATAGAGAGGGACTTGTAGGGTAAATTTAAATCAGCCAGCCAGGTCACTCAGTGAAGAATGCCAGATCTTGTTGATTAGAGTTAAGGCTGCTGAGAACAAAGAAGAGGCTGGAAACGTATGGAACCATGGTAAGAAGGGGGGGGAGAGTTAGTGTTGCAACTCTGGGAATTGAGGAGAGGGTGAGGGTTGGGAGGTGGAGCAGGAGATGTCAAGGCTGCAAGCACATCAACCTGCCAGTTTACTGGCGACGAGGGAAGGTTTTCTTTGGGGCAGGTCCTGGGGGGTAGGGATGTGGTCTCCTGTGATCTCCGTCTTTTCCGGTGCAGCCGTTGGAAGTTGTTTGTTCTTTATTTTCGCCTTAGCCATGTTGTAGTCCCCTGAGTCAAAGTACTTTTGCTGGCAAGACAATAAAAAGTAATGTTATGCTTATTTTGCAAAGCCAATACAGGGGACATTGAAGGGAAAAATTATAAAAATTCTTAAAAATGTATGTTTGATAGGAAATCCTAACTCTAACCAAGATGACAACTTACCCCCTTCTGAAGGCGTTTGCGGAGCAGATCAGAACCTCCAGGTTTATTCCCCAGGTTTGGATACCTGGCCTTTAGTTTAGCTTCCTCAGCCTTCTCAGGACTGATCACCTTGTCCTGCAACTCCTGGCAAGCAAAGAGGAGGAACTTATATGCCACATGATCATGACAAGAAAATTTCTGAATTTTTAATGGAACTCAATCCCTCTGGAGTTTCCTTTGTGACATTAAGTACAATAAGTAACACTGACAGTCACTGGGTTAATGAAGATCATCCCTGCTCTCAATCACACACGATGATGCATCTCTTTCCTGATACTATTCTCAATTCAGTATATTTTTACTTATACTAGTTGAGGGTCACTACCCATACTAACATTTCACCAAGAGTTCAATACAAAACGAAAAATATATTTATAAAATTATTTAATAAAAAAACAGTTTGCTATTGATTCTGTGTAATACAACACTAAGCTAGAAGGAGACTATGGATCATGATGTTGAGAACTATAGGATTTACCATAAAATGAAGAGAACAAATCTATAAAAATGTATTATAACAAGATCGACATTAGAAACTTAAGAGTATACATAATAGACAAACTAGATGACATCTGCAACCATTTGAGCACTTCTGGTGTATTAATGCTCACTCTAGAACCATTCCAGGTAAAAGATCAACTGTAGTGTTGACCATTTTTATGCAGTGTCTCTGGTTTTAACATCGGTACCAGTAGGGCACTGTAGGGTTACAAATAAAAAAGTCTTGTGAGCTACTTAAGCATATATTTACTAATATAAACTGGATATCTTAGTCTCTACATTAACATATAACATGTGTTATAGTGTCTGATTCATTACCTATATTATTCTCACTTTAGCCCAGTGATTCGCATCTTGAAATATAATTAATCTCTAGTTTTTATTACTATTATTTTCCATGTTGTTGCTCAGGATCTACCAGCACTCCCTTGGAGATCTACTGGTAGATCCCGATCTACCCATTGAGCACCCCTGGTGTGGGATTATCAATCGGTTGGTAACAGCGTTAACGATATTAGTTAACGCGCAGATAAAATAGGCCGTGACAGTAGCTGGGATCGGTGGTATATTATTATGAAGATAATTCAACACGATACCAATCAGAGTAATACGGTGTTCATCTCGGAGATCTGTTATTTTCCTGGTTGGGCTAACGTTAGCTTACCAGTGTTAATGTCAATGACAGCTAACGTTAGCACCAGTCGAACCTCCGACGTTCACAGCAATAGTCCGGACTCATGTACAGTCGGAACCCAAACGGCATTTTTAGTGACGTGGTTTGACGATTTCAGGAAACATAACCTGGATATCCTGTGAGTTATTGTCGGTAAGTCAACTATAAAGAGCGCGAAGCGAAAATTATGCTAACGCTATATAGCATTAGCGACAGCAGAGAGAGCGGAAACAGCTGCACATTTATTCACCTTCTCCTCCACTGAAGTCTCCTCTCCCGTCTGTGTCTCTTCATTGTCCTCCGACATGTCTAAATGTTCTCGGCGAATTCAGAACAGAGAAAGACTCGGACAGATATCCGAACCCGAAGTACACCCGTCCCTGTTTTCCTATCCTACCAGACTGCTGCTGCTGCCGCCTCCGCGCACTCACTCTGCTGCTGCACCAGACCGACTACGTCACACCCGAAGTCATCGGGCGCGCTCACGTGTGGCTCATCCTGTGCTCGTGCACTTAGATAGCGCTTTTACTTATTGCCTGGGTCAAGCAGGGCGATGCAGCTGGTGGTGCAACATAAAGGTTCTTAACTGGTGGGTTCCGACCCAAAAGTGGGTCGCGCACTCGTTCTGAATGGGTCGCAAACAGCTGGTCAGGAATCAAAAATAATGTGAAACAGCTGTTGAGCATGTGTTTTATTTTAGAAAATCTTTTATCTTATTTTTTTATATAACTGCTGAATAAAATGAATATGTTAAATGAAGTAATATGTAATACGTGTTTTTTTAAGAAAATTTATTTGCTTGGTTTGAATTCTCTGAATTCTATGATTGGGTGGGCCGCAACTTAATGACCACAGGAAATGTGGGTCCCAGAGTGAGACCAGTTGAGGACAACTAACATAAACCACAAGGAAATTCACAGCATCCTTAGGATGTTTACTTTGACTCTAGGTTTACAGTTACGTAGAAATTTGACATATCATCTTAACAAGCACACCTGAGGCAACATACATTTGACATGAAATCCCTCTGATAAAAATAAGTAAACCCTCTGATCATAGTTGTGGTTTTATTTAATGCAGATTTAACTCTGATTATCCAACCAATATTGTTTTTAGCAATTAAATTGATCTCAACTTAGACTTTTCTTCTTTGTCTGACATATACCTTATTTTTTCCTTTCAGCTTGTCCCTTTTTTCAGGGGTTGCCAAAGCAAGTCACAATTTCCATCTCCCCCTGTCCTCTGTATCTTCTACTCTAACTCCAACTACCTCCATCAATCTCCTCTTTGTCTCCTACCTGGTAGCTCCATCTCTAAGATCATTCTTCTACCAATGTATCCACTGTCCCTCCTCTATGTCCAAACCCTCTCAATCTGGCTTCTCTAACTTTTTATCCAACTAAAACTCATGCACCTTTATTATCTCTGTTCCTTGTGACCACCATGTACATGACTTTATTTCTCTTCTCTCCAATCAAACCTCCACCTCTTGGTTCTCTTGGTTAAACAGCAGCTGAACCTGAGGTGAATCCCTTAGGAAACAGTATCATCTGGGACCAGCGTCTGGTGCTGGAATCAGCAGCAGAGCAGCTGTCACGTCCATTATACCATGTGTGAGGCGTGTGGACATGACATTAACATGGTGTCTTCATGACGTGACCTCTGAATCAGCACAGTAATATGTGCTTGTATGTGTAATGTGCCTGGTTGGATCCACATGGCTGTGATGTGACACTATGAAGAGAATTGAACAACAAAGAGACGGAGCAGATGTAAAGTTTGCTTCAGAAGATAATATAGATATATTTTTTTCAGATCTGAATATTAATGTCAAAAATACATACTATGATATACAGTTTGCACTACATCATCTTAGCATGACAGACGTCACAAGTAGTAACTGAAATATTAATTTAAATATTAAATAAAACTGACGATAAGTAAACTGAAAGTGAATGTGTAAACACTAAACTAAGGTTATTCTTTTTTTCTCTATTGCAACACTTCCGATAAAGTGGTTCTGTAACAGTACAAAAGTATTAGAATTTTTTTTTCATTTCCAGTTTTGGGAAAAAAAAAAAATCCACAGTGCACTTCTGATGTTCTGCTGTGATGTCTTCTTTTGAATGACGGTTGATTGCTTGTCCGACTTCTTAAATGGTCCATTGTTTGTGGGGTCTTTCTCAGACAATGGGTTAGCCTTGCAATGTCTCTCTCAGGGTCAGTCTTCATTGCTACCCCACCACCATCACCACCCACCGCTACCACCCTCACCCACTGTGTGCTCAGAATCCCAGGGTTCAAGTTGAGTTCACTTCTTAGCTTTTGTCAGGGTATCGCATCGCTTTTTTTGAAAAGAAAGAAAAGAAAATCACGCTTCAAATGATGTTGGTTAAAGTCAAATTAATATCCGTCAACGACAGGAGCCGAAATTGATTTCAAATTATTTAAGCTCCTACTGTTTTGTACACTATCTCTCAAGTACCAGAGGTTCCCATGGTGAGGGTGCAGCTCCTCCAGGGGATGCAGGGCTGATGCAGGGGAGTAGGGAAAATTAACCTTGACGTAAGATTTTTCTTTATATGTGAAATAGTGGAAGGTATGTAACAATAGTTTTAGTCTGAAAATGACAGATTTTTTAATCATGTGTATTTGTGCAACAGTAATTGTGAATGTGTTGATTTGTCAGCCGGAGATACGAGGCGACTACAGCCCTATGTATTGACGACGATCTAGAGAAGGTCTGGGAACGACTGCCTGAGACAGAGAAGATAGTTAACAAAACAGTGGCAAAAACAACAACTGGTCAAATCTGTTTTTTTTTTTACATTTTCAAACCTTTTTAACCCGGGAACCAAACTGACCACTGTCTCTAACCCATCAGCTGACTTTTCTCATCAAAACACATACAAGTTTACGTTTTCACAACAGCGCCCCCTTTATCTGTTCTTGGTGACGGAGGTAAAGTTCGAGGGTTAAGTAAAAGGACTGGTGAATGTCATCCACAGCTGTTGTTCATCCTCATTGTTTTTTTGAAGAATGTCGCTGGTACTGAGAGGTGATTGAATCTTCAGTAGTGGCCTTCCTTGTGGATGACGGACAGACAGGTTAGACCTCAGCAGCGAGGCGAGAAGGGTGGGTCGATGGGCGACTCTGTGAAGGACTGGAGTTCGTAGGCAGCACCGCTGTCCACCTCCATGGACTTTCTAGAGAACAACAGGCGGATGTCCCTGTGGAGGTAGATCTTTCCAGACTTGGAGCTCTGGAACCTGTGTTGAGTTGATAAATTAACAGAAGAAAATTAAAGATTGGCAGAAGAGTAAATACAGTTTGATAGAAAAGAGGGCAACAGGTCTGTGGTTCAACCTCAGATGAACGAGGTAGCGCAAGGTGCGTCCGTGGCCCATGGCGAGAGGCTTCCTGCTGGTCTGATGGTTTGAGTCACGGCGAACGGGAACGGAGAAGGTCCTCTGTCGTAGAAAGGTCTGGTGTCCAGCTGGCATGGATCGTAGGTCGTACATCACAACAAACATCTTCACCACCGTCTTGTTAGGGTTAAATAAGGTCTGAGATGAAAAAAATAACAAAGACAACAACAAGTGTTCACATGTCAAACACTTTTGACTATTAAAAATTAAATAAAATAAAATAAAAAAATAAAATAAAATTAAATAGAAGAGTATGTATTTCATTAGTCAAATTGTAAAAAAACAATGTAAAACAAATGGCATGGACAAAAGCCAATCAGCTCTGTCATCTAAACAGATGTGGAAAAAGGAGTCCGCCAGTGAAACTATGTTCGTTACGTTCAAGGAGTGAATTGAAAATAAAGATCTCAATATGCTGGAGGGGTTTTTTTAATAGAAGAAAAAAACTGAAAGAAGTCAGGAGGCTGAAAAAGTTTACAACTTCTGTCAAACAAAATAAACAAAACCAAAACTAAAAAGCTATGACTAAACCACAGAAAACATGTCGACTCAATCATACACAATTACAGCAGTAACACATTCTATGGACAATTAGTGTTAGGTTGACAGAAAATAAGGCCATTCAATATTTAAAAATAAACTTTTATTGGGAACCTCCAGGGGGCTCTGTTTCCCCTTTGGCAATAACCCACGTTCTTAGATGTTTTTCCCCAATGTTTTACTGCATGTTTGTTTTCTCACCACTTGAATGGTTCCTGATGGAGGTACGCGATAGCCCCGTTTTCCCAGGGACTCCAGGTTTATAACACCCTGTTGAAAATAAACAACCAAATCATCAAAAATACACGCCACACTCAAACACAGTACAGCCATTTAGAACGGACTGAAAAGAAGCCGTTGTACCATATATGGAGAGGGAGCGTTGTCATCAGAGACACTGTAGAAGGACACGTCCACAGGTACGGTCAGGTGACTGGGGCAGAAGGAACCACTGGCTCCAACCTCTGCTGTGAATCCCTCCACTGTCCCTAGAGGCTCCAGGCGGTAGTTCAGCACACACTCCTATGGGAGCAGAGTCCAGTTTACCACATAAATATCTCTCACCTTATTGACTTGAAAAAATTGTACATTATCAGGTTCATGTTTATTTCTTATAAGAGACAAAGTCATGCTGATCCTTACAATCCAAGTTCAATGAGCTTAAGTGAATTAGGACTGAAACCTGATCAGGTGACTCCACATGTCCACTTGGTCTCATCAAGGACTCACGTCTTGGACACGCCTCATGTGATCGTTTGTATATGTAAAGTCTTTGTATTTCTTTGCATTTCACTGTGATTTTTTTTTAAATTTGCTTAACAAAAGATCTGGACTGTAATATTAAAAACAGAGATAATGTACAGTAGTTGTACAAACATATTTGAAATAATCAAATGTATGATTTCATCTCACTTTTGGATAAAACCGTTTTTCACTCATCAACGCTCCTGACAAAGAATGTTTCTGCACTTAAGAGATATTTACAATTTCTTTTTTTCCTGAGGAAATAAGAAAATTAGTTCCTGAATGCTTTGATTTTCTTTCAAATTATTTTCTCTTGTTCTGGTTTTGCTGCAGTTGTTTTCCTTTTCCTATCATTATGGCAATAAGCACAGGCTTTTGCAATCTCTGTTAAAGCTTCTCAGAATTGCAAAATAGTTTCCAGACTCATTTGTAAATGTGACTTCTTTTACTGAAGCCAGACTGGAGAAACACAGCTGCCAAACTCGGTTGGACTTTAAGTAATTAGATAAAAGGGCAAAAGTGAGTATTTCTTTTAATGAAAGACGATTGTTGGAGTGTGTGTTTATGTTGATTCTATACCTCAAAGTTTCCCAGCAGACTGAGACTGGCAGGTGGAGCGCTGGCGCTGAAGAGCTGCTGCGACTCATCGGTGCATCCCTCTCTCTTTGGACACACTCTGGCATGATTGAAATGGACACACACACACCTGATCAGTGTGTTTTTCATGCATGAGGATGAATGGAAGTGTCTTTCACTTTTTTTACATGACAATTATCACCAATGTTTCTACTGTCTTGACTAAATGAGACTGAATCCTTACAAAAAAACCCAAAAATGTTGTCAATTTTTAATCCATGCATTAAACTGGTAACATATTTATTATAAAACTATCATCACACCAAAATGGTCTGTGCTTTATGGGTTAAATATTTCCAAACAAACAAACAAAAAAAAAGACATCTGTAGCTGCAGATTCTGTTTTTTGTGTCAAATGACGGAGAAAACCAAAGCGTGAAAACATCCGCAAAAAAGGCAAAGCAGCACGAAGCTGCCGCCCACACCTGCTGTGTGCGGGCAATGCCATGATGCGGAATATGTGTGAATCAGAATCTAGTCACAATACAGCAGAGTTTCAGCAGGTGGCAGCACGAGAGGAACAGTCAGCAACACAACAGTGACTTCATCCTTCCACAGGAAACACCACCATTTTTCTCTCTTATCTATAAACCTGGAGAAACGGTTGCTGCATCCATCTCCAGGTCATTCATGTACATTTCAACGTTAGTCTACAGTATCTGACAACCATTTCAGTTAGTTCAGCTCTAGACCTCCTTACTGTCCTGTGTACTCTGGAAGTCTGACCTGAAGTTGAAACCTGAAACCTTTTTTCTCAATTATTTTGGTCTTAATCTGGTTAATTTCATGATAAGTGAGGTTTGAATGTGATTAAAATGCTGTTAAAGCCCTAAAAAAACAAGTTCCCTGGCTGCGTCACTGTAGATAAAGTGAACCGCAGTGATAAATTATTTACCTTTTTCCAGAGGCCCAGGGCAAACCCTTACAGCTGGTCAGAGATGTGTCCAGGTCAAAGTACCCAGTTTGACTTTTCCTCTGAGGAACCTGTAGCAGAAACAACGCACAATAAAGTATCTTAGTTATATTACAAATATAAAAATGACATTTTAAAAACATGTTAATAGAAGAGGACATGTCCCTGAGAGAGAGATTAAACAAAAGGGATTAGAAGGGAAAAGTAGCAGAGATTTTATACTGCAGTACATAAAGGCCTTGTGTGTGATGAGGCACAGATGAGTCAAATGCAGTAGAGCACACATATGGTATGTGTGTGCGTGGGTTTCATGTGTTTACATTCACTTGTGCTAACGTCTTTGTAGCCGGGCCGTAATAAGAAGAAACCCTTTGTGACATTTTCAGTCTATGATGACAAACGTCTATAGTTGATACTGAAAGGAGCAGAAGTGATGTTTCTGTAGGACATTAAATGGTATCACTGACTGTGGTTGTTTTGTTTTTTTTCTTTTGTGATGTGTGCATATCTTACAGGACTGGACAGCAGTGGCAGACCAGTGCAGGGGTGGAAGGCCTTTGTCGCTGTGGCGTCTAGAGAGTGGCGGTTCTGTTTCTTCCAGCTGTTGCAGGGTCGCAGTGGGGAGGGGCTGTGAGTACGCTGGATCAGGGAGACGGGGACAAGATTATTATCAGTGCAGTAAACAAAATTCTTCTGCATTTATCAAATCAGGATGTTGTGTTGTGCACGTCTAAGCCCCACAATAAAAAGGTTGCTCTACTAAATGAAAATATCTGAATTAGTGATTTTCTGGACCAGGAGGTTTAGGACTTTAAAAACTTAACATTTTCTCAGAAATCACCTAATAATGTGTTTAAAACGATTCTGGTGTCTTTTCTGACCTCATATGGAGCTCAGAAATTTGTTGACAGCTACAAATTACAACTGTTGTCAGGAACATCGCACACTAATATTGTACTATAGTTTTGACACCACAGGTTAATATGTACAGGGCTTGACTGTAATGTAATTAATTTTGCTGATGGAAAGACATGGCTGATTGAAGGGGATCCTCACCAGTACAGTAGGAGGAGGAGTCAATTCTGAACTTGAAGTCCTGGACCATCTGCACACTCTGGGAGCCTGGTTCTCGTCCTGAAGGGCTGCGGCCTGAGCTTGGACACAGTTCTGTGTCACCGTCGTTGGGGACTGAGGCTTTGTGTGGTTGTGGTTTGTGTTACAGTTTGTGGCTGGACTGGCACTGTGACTAGTCCAAGTGAAAAACTGGGCGTTCCGTGGACACTTCTGAAAGGTGGGAAAGGCTGAGTGGGTTTCATGGCTTGGGGGAGTTCGTAAACACTGACCAGTCTGGCTGTGCAACTGTCCATTTGGTGAGGGTTCTTCAAGTGTGAATGGAGAACCATTTTGGACCCGGGGAGAATGGCAATCGTTCCCCGGGTCGAACTGGCTCTCGTCTGTGCAAACGGGCGCATACGCCTCAGCAGTGTGGCTGCTGCTGCTTCTGTGAGGTTCGTGGCCAGGTGCGTGGCCGTTGGTGTAGCCGTTGGTGGCAGTGTGCGAAGTCTGTGGGATGTGGGTGGCGTGCGAGTATGTGCGGACAGTGTGTGTGACTGTTGTGGTGTGTGTGTGGTGCACGGGACTGCTGCTTCTGCTGTGGCGCGGAGACAGCGAGGGGACAGAAAGCCTCTCCTGAATGAGTCTGGTGATGTCCTGCACGGCCTGGGCTATGAGGGAGCTGTCACTGTCTCTGTCAAAATCCCAGTCCCTGTCCTTTGTTCTGTTCCCTTCCTTCTCTCCATCTCTCTCCCTCTGCCCGTTCCTCTCCTCCTCCCTGTACTTTGTCTCAGTCATTTTCAGCTTCCTGCAAGCAGCAGGTTTAGGAGAGAGACTCTCACGTTTGCTGAAGGAAGTGTCAGTCAAGGGTGTGTTGAAAGGGTTGGGTCTCACCGGTCCCATGGACTCGTAGGGCGGTACCTCAGGCTCTTTGGTCTTACTGGCAGTTATTTCCTCGTGGTTACTACCCCACATGGCTTTAGGAGGGTTGTCCCCAGCAAAAAGGCCGGGCGGGAGTGGCGGCGCTGTGGGGTCGCAGAAGTTTAGCCTCTGTGCGATGCGGGCGATAACTTCCTGTCTCTCCTGCAGCAGGGAGCCAATCAGGGGATTTGTTTCAGTTGCAGATGGTCGTGGGGAAGGGCAGCGAGGGGGTTCAGCCAAAGAAATATTCTTAAAAGCCCTCAAAGGATCAGGTACAGACACCTTCGATTTCTCGCTGCTGTTGGGGAGACAGCAATAGTCCTCTGGCTGCGTGGAGTCAGGAGAACCATTGAGTGAGGAGAACAGCCACTTCCCTGCCTTACCTGTGGGAAGCGGGGATGGGGAGTGGGCTCGAGGGGGAGTGGAAGAGTGGGTAGGTCTGTGGAACAGTGGTGACCCCTGCAGTGGCGGGGTGCTGACTTGGGAAACGTCGCCATTTTGATAGACGTGGTTCTCCGCAGGCTCCTGGCTCTTCTTGCTGAAAGGAGGCGGCACAGCCGTGTGGGGAAGACTGTTTATTGGGATGTTGTTGATGGGAAGATTAGGGATGGGCAGACCGTTGAGGAGGAGATTGGACATGCAGTTTGAGCTCTTGCTGTACATGTTGGAGTTGTTAAGCAGGCTGTCTTTCCCAGGGTCCGGGGTCTTTTTGAAGGTAGGCAGACCACCATGGCTATGGTTGAAATTTGGATGGAGAGTAGGTGTTTTTCCATAAAGCGGTGGCAGGCCCGTATGGATGCTGCAGGCCAGGGTGGGGTAGGTGGGCTGTCGAGGGAGCGACTGCACCCGAACTTGCAGCGCAACACTCTGGGACACATTGGGGACGGGGAAAATATGCTCTGAGGGGGGTTGAGAAAACTGCCAGACCAGCTCCTCATCAGCAGCACTGATCCTGTTTGACACAGAGGAAGACAGATTATTACCAAAAGGAAAAGTATTATTGAAATAATAGTCAGTGTGCACCCAACAACATGTACAGAAAAGATTTGAAAAGTGTTTGGATGTTAACTATAAGGTGACTAGAAGAAACGATGTCATCATTAAGCTGAAGTTATCTAGACCAGTGAAACCCAACCACTGGGCCGAGGACCAGTACCGCTCTGTGGGTGAAATGGTGCCGGGCCGCAGAGAAATAATGTTTCCTTTTGGCTCCATCTGTCTATTACTTCCACTTGATCCATACCCATATCAACAAAAGAACTGACCAAT
>JAFBJS010055148.1:103576-125736 GCA_016785265.1 Paraplagusia blochii | reverse complement strand
GACCAATAGAATGGCTAGGATTCCATCATCAATAATGCAACTATATTTGATTAGGAAATATTTTCTCAGTGAAGACAACAACAATAAACTCGAAATGGCGCATTGATTCATAGATACAAGATTCTAACTTTTTATACCAGTCTGGTAGGAGAAAGTTATAGGCTGTGTGTACCTGGGAAACCCTTGTTTCTGGTAGGAAGATTTTACAGGTAGGAAAATATTTCAGAAAACTGAAAATTAATTTTATTAAGGGGTATTCATCTGCAACAACTTAACGACCAATCTGTGAAAATAGTATAAGACATTTAACTGCTCGCACCGTGGTGCAAAAGAGGTTGGGGAACACTGGTCTAGTCCAAAATGTGCAAAAGTGACACCCAACTGGCCTGATTTATTTGATGAATGATTTATATTCATATATAATGTATATAAATTCAAATTTATTTTTTTCATACTGAAAATGTACTGAACCATGATATGAATATTGAGGTATGTTTCAGTATCAGTACACCCTTAACATTTACACTTATCTGATAACTGGAGAAGAGTTTGGCCTTACATCAGCATTCCTCCTGGTTAGTTTATTCACACGATTTAGCTGCAAGGTGAAATTCTTGCAGTTTTCAGAATGTCTGACCTGTACAGGATGTTTCTGGGGACGATGCCATGGGAGGCACTAAGCCAAGCACTGAGCTGTGAGAAGAAGACGTAGGAACGAACAGCCAACAGAAGGGTCTTCTCCTCAATGAAACGATCACCGCTCCTGGCAAAAAAAAAAAAAAACACAGTTAAAGAACATGGAAATGTGCCAGTATGTCAGGTTAATAGGAACACTGTTTCTACCACATGTTAGCAGGAAAGTGTGCCAATATGTCAGGTTAAGAAACCCTCTGAGTGCAAAGTTAATTTCAATGTTTTCTTTTCCTTTTTTTATCCTCCTGCTTATTTTATTTTTAACATCAACAGCCTCGTGCGTGCTTTAACCGTCTCTGGGCTTCTCTTTGTAAGATTTAAGACCCCTACTGCTTAGTTTTTCACATTTACAGGCCCATACATTTCGGAGTGAGGCTCAAAACCTCCAGTGAGATCAGCTTTATGGGTTGTTTTCTTTGGATCAGAGGTAAACTGCCATAATATTTTTGTTCTTCTTTTGCACTAGAAACATCAACAAAACTATTTAAAAGCCAAATGTTCTGGATACAATTTCACAAATTTGTCTGGACATGTTTGTGTCTATAATGTTGATCCAATGCAATTTCTGCCTATAACTCTAATGTGGCCTTACTGTCTTGGAACAGGCTGCAGGGTCCATCGTTCCAGCAGAAGAGCGTCCTGTTTGATGACTGGGTCGCTAATAAGGTCACTCGGGGGGCACTCGTCACCATAGCAACAGTCTGGCAGGAGCATGACCTCGATCATGATGGGGATGCTGTTCCTCCAGAGCAGGATCACCTCTGAACGGGTCCTCCTCGCCTGCCGACACTAGGTGACACACACAGAAAGGTGTCTGGGTTAGGGACTGTTGGTAAGGCTCATCAAAGAAAAGCTTTAGAGGTAAAACGGAGAGGTCTCCACTGCTGGACCTGTTCTAAGCCTCAGGTCACAACCGAATTGAAAAAATAAAAAAAATCACCTATGCTAATTTATAGTTTTTTGTACAATTTAGCGAATACAGTGGCACAAAAGATATAAAATGGGCTGCTAACATGCAAAAAAAAAGTCGTAATTCGCGAGCTGTGAAACCAATTCTTTGATTCTTTTGTGCACAATCCGTCTGTTCTATACAGCACTGGAACATTTACAGTGTCCTGCTCCATTCCATTTATATTAATGAGGCAGAGCATGGGGACAGTAATTACAAAGAGTCCAACGACAGACTGAGTTTGGTGTAAGAGGCTGTAATGTTTCCCCCTCTGTATAAAAGGTTGATTAAATGGTACGAGGTACAATGTGTTACATTCACAAACCTCATTAAGTACAAATATAATATTTCAGCAACATTTGTTTATTTGTATTATTTCATTGTGTAAAAATAGGTAGATTCTACCCACAGATCTCCAGAGAAGTGTTGATAGAACCTGAGCAATGACATAAAAAAAAATAAGAGTAATAAAAACTAGAGATGTAATTCTATTTCAAAATGCAAATCACTGGGCTAAATTGAGAATAATATAGGTATTGAGTCAGATAGTACAACATATGTTATATGTTAATGTAGAGCGTAAGAGATCCAGTTTATATGGGTAAATATATTTAGTTTTTCAATCTAGGTAGATCACACTTCAGCCTGGTCATTTGAAAAGACAAAGACAAAAAAGTGTGGACACCCCAAGCATAGAGCCTTGTTCTGTACTTTGAAGATTTAATAGAGTTTGTAGATGATAGGAGTGTGTATTGGCAAGAATCTGGTAATGTGATATAGTACGTGTCACCACACAGAAGCCAAGATACAACGTATTGCGTTGTACTGCTATAGTCATGACTATATATTGAATTTTTTTTAAAGATATGTAACTGTGGGAAATCTGTCCACACAGTAAACACATATTACTGATACATGCATGACATTAAGCAGTAAATTAATAATTCCACATTAGGATTATAAGATCAAATGGAGATGCATATTCTGCTGGATAGTCCCATGCAGTGTTGTGACAGAAAAGTCAACTGCTAAATGCCCTCAAGTTAAGTTTGCTTTTGTTGGGCAATACTGGAAGAAACAGGTCCTGTATTTACATATGCTTAACATAACTGTGCACACGTGCATGTTCTACCTGGGGCAGTTTGTCGCTGCATTCATGCTTGTGAAGTGGTGGCATTGCCGACTGGGCCGGTGGACAGTGCAGCCCCTCCGTCCTGCCCTTAACAGAATATTCTGGTGTCCTTCCCTCTGTGATGAGCAGGGTCAGGAACACCAGGAACTCCTCAGCATCATACTCGAAGAACTCCTCCGCTGCATCTAGAAGAGGCAAAGAAACAAAGGTTATTCGTCTTATTCTCTATTACATGACAATTCTGTGCAAATAATAGCAGTATTGTTTTGCAGTAGTGTTAAAAATAATGATAATGAGGCAAAAAAACAGCCTTCCCTGCTATGGTCATCACACCTATGCAGCTCATTTGACTCTCTTTACATTCCCAGCTAGTGTGTATTTTGCTGGATTGTCAGCTTTGGCTTGAAAAGCTTGTTTTTAGAAGGGTGAAGCAGCTGATGAGTCAAGTGCTGCTGCCCCTGAAGAATGTATCTACCTCCATCATGTCAGCTGATTGCAGAGGTGTAACCACACACACACACACACACACACACTGGTGACATCACACATTATTACTCACTGAATTAACACATTAGGACTAAGAATGATGTGAGTTGGACAAAAAAGGAGTATAATACTAAGTACAAATGTCAACAGGTGTCGTCAAACTGAAAAGAATGTATTTTGTCTTTTGTTCTGAGATAAAAATTTCCTAAAAAGAATAAAATTGAAGGAAAATGTGACATTTAATTCAAAACAACTTTTTTTTCCAAAACCTACTTTTCTCTGAACTATTATTCACAGACAAATAAAACAATTACTGCCTAATTTCAGAGTAGCGTCGTCATTGGTTATTCACTGCAGCCCTGTTAGTCACAGAGAAGCTTTTCTTTCTTTCTTTCTTTCTTTTTTTTAAGCTAATTATTGGATATTATGACACAGGTCAATAAAGCTGAAGGTGTGGCTTGTACAGTAGTATGTTGTTAGTTTCCTGCCATGGCAACGTTCACAAAACCCTGCTCTGTTTGTATTAGTATGGATGCTAGGATCTAAAATAAGGTATATTTTTAGCCATGGACTGAGGAGCCCTTGTTGGCTCCATCTCCTCCACTCTTCTCTCCAGAACACTCCCAGAATCCCGCAGGAGGCAGGAGCTAATATACAGCAGAGCAGCAGAAGCAGCCTCCTCGACAATCTTTCGACTTTTCTCTGTCTTTAATTCACTGACGCAGGATGAAAATAACGTCATCATGAATTGTGATGTTTGTTGTTTTTAATGTTGTGCCATTGGTGTGTGAAAGTCAGTTCACCATAAGGACAGAGACACAGGCACTCTTGGACACATACACTGTGTCCTCTCAGTATCAGAGCAGGGCTACTGAGGACAGATTCCCTTTCAGCTGGCTCTGCAGAAGTGTGAGCTATAAGCTGTTGCATATGTGTGTGTGTGTGTGTGTGTGTGTGTGTGTGTATGGGAGAACGCGTATTACAGCCAGCCAACCAGTCACGCACATTTCTCCCAGGGAACTCCTCCCACATGCGTTTGAGCTGCTGCTGCACGTGGAGTGAGGCGCACTCCAACACAAAACATGAGGAAGGAGGGTGGGTGGAGGAGGGGGGGCCTGTTGGCCAGCTGTAGGCTGAAAAAGCACAGGCTGAAAAGAGACAGAATGGGAGGCTATATTCACACGCACAAACACGGCATCTCCACTTCTTTATGGGCTGCAATCGAAAAGCTCCAGACAAAAGAAACCATCAGGAACAGAACAGCAAAAATATAGGAGCGAGAGACATAGGGCGGAGGAGGAATTTATGACAAAGGTCAGGACTCAAGGTCCCCGGGTTTATCACCTGAGACTCTACATGATGGTTGGCTTGAATGTAGTGGATTTACAATAACCTGCCCAGGCTCAAGTATAAACCCAGCCAATAATGAGAATAGATTTTGCTGTCAGAGGATGAGGACTGAAGGTTGGTGAGGAGAGGCAAGAAGCAAAAGAAGGAAGCAAGGATAGATGGTGAGGGGGGTGTAAAAGAGTGATTAATGGAGGAGAGGAAAACAGCCGCTGAGAAATGGTGTGTTATCCCTGCCTCTCAATGCCCCCCTCCACCCTCAACACACACTCTCTTTCTTTCTTTCTCCCTCGCAAAGGCAAACCCCCAAACCGTCTCTGAACAGAGGGGTTTCAGGTTGCTGGTTTCTAGGAAAATCCAATCCAGGAACTTGTACGCTCACAAACACTCCTTAAGCTCATAGGAGTGAAAACACACCTGATGGCCAACACATACAGGCACAGTCATAAACACCTCCTACATAACTAAAACACACACAAACCCACGGACAAATCACATAAACACACACACACACACACACATGCACACACACACACACATGCACACACAGACACAGTCAGGGTTAACATATGTGGTGTGGCTTCAGCACTGGGGCCCACCCTGTGTACGTACTGATCTTTACAGAGCCGGACACATGAATGCAACATTCCCACTAAGCCTACACACAAACACACAGAGCGCAAGAACACACAGCTTAACCCCAACCCTTTAAGCAGGATGCTGACCTGAACGCCTACAATGTGGACACTACAAGTTCTACATTTTGAACAGTTCTTCGTTTCAAGAAAAGAAAAAATGTTATCTCGCGTGTGCTGGATGTTTGCAACTCTCTACAAAAAGAAAATGTAGATATATTTTCCGAGACCAAGAAAAAAAGTTGTTTAATTCAACAGAATAAATCACTACGGAAAGTTTATTGAAGCACTAATGTACAGAAGTTCCACTTTAGAAATGCATTCTAGCTACGTGAACTTTGACTAACTCAAAGTAAGTCAAAGTTCACATACTGTGACAAACTGTATGTCACTCTCCTGAACTAAAACAGTGGTGACATCATTATCTAGGACAAAGGCCACCAACCTAAAGCATACAGAGTATATTCTACAAATAAAGCCAGTCAACAGAAGGAGTAAACAGTAAACATAAACAACTTTGCCTACAATGATGAAATATCTCTCTCGCACTAAACCTAAACACATGGCACTCAATGTTATTTTTTTACATGATCATGTGACCTTTCCCGTTTGTGATGATAATTATGTAACACAGAGTTCCCCAACCTTTATTACGCCACCGACCGGTTCAATGTCACGTACTATTTTCACAGATCGGTCGTTAAGTTATGGCAGATAAATACCCCTTAATAAAATTCACTTTCCAGTGTTCTGAAATATCTTCCTACCTATAAAACCTTCCTACCCGAATTAACTGTGCATCAGCACAACAATTTCTCACAGCCTATAACTTTCTGCTACCAGACCGGTATAAAAAGTTAGAATCTTGTATCAATGACTCTGTGTCATTTTGTGTTTTTGTCTTTACTGAGCATAAAAAATCCTAATCAAATATAGTTGCATTATTGATGATGGAATCCTAGCCATTCTATTGGTCAGTTCTTTTGTTGATATGGGTATGGATGAAATGGAAGTAATAGACAGATGGGGTCAAAAGGAAACATTATTTCTCTGTGGCCCGGCACCAATTCACCTATGGACCGGTACCTGTCCCCGGCCGATGGTTGGGTACCACTGATGCAACAGGTCAAATTTAGATGGTGACACATTATTAGGAGACTACTTGTGATCACTGTCCCCCTGAACTGTACTGGTGGACTGTACCTACAGAGGGACTGATCAGGCCTCTATATGAAAACAGACAAACATTCTGCACATGCACCAACACCTCTCAGCTGTGTTGATGTAGCAACGCCGAACTTGTATAAAAAGTTAATCATTTTCTTCACTGAGAAAATATTTTCCTGATGATGGAATCCTAGCCATTCTATTGGTCAGTTCTTTTGTTGATATGGGTATGGATCAAGTGGAAGTAATGGGCCAAAAGGAAACATTATTTCTCTGTGGCCCGGCACCAATTCACCTATGGACCGGTACCTGTCCCCGACCGATGGTTGGGTACCACTGATGTAACAGGTCAAATTTAGATGGTGACACATTATTATGAGACTACTTGTGATCACTGTCCCCCTGAACTGTACTGGTGGACTCTATATGAAAACAGACAAATTTGTTTCTGCACATGCACCAACACCTCTCAGCTGTGTTGATGTAGCAACGTCTACAGTTTTGTGGGATGGAGAAAGCCTTGAGGGGTAAAAAAACCTTGACAGCAAACAAGTGTCTCATACACCCACACACACTATCGTTGAACAGCTGGTCATGCATCATCATTCAAAAAGCTTCTGATAAGAGTTGCAGAATTCTAGGAATTGGAAACATTTTATGGGAATGTATGGGAATAAAACAGGAATTTACATAATTAAGGGTTGGGCCCCCAACAGTAAACTCAAATAAAGCTAGGAGAAATATAAACTATAGCATAATCTTGGCTAAAACAACCAGATTTATTATTACACTCCTCACACAGTACTGCACAGAGTTCTGCTTACTGCAGTGGTATTGAGGCCACACCCCTGGCATGCACTGTGCAATCCTCTATCACCTGCACAGATGATTGCTTGGAGGCCATACTTTTTTGCTCAAAGTTCAAAACTTTAAAAACACAGTTGATTCCATGGATTTTATAAAGTCAAGTTTAGCTTCTTCTCCTTTCACATTATTCCTTTTTCAGGGGTTGACTGAATCAACTTCTTCTACTTTGCCTTCAGCTTCCTCCATGTCTGCCCTAATCATACCCATCAATCTCCTCTTTGGCCTTTCTCTTTGTATCCTACCTGGTAGCTCCATCTCTTGGATTGGTTTTAACCATTTTAATCTGGCTTTTCTGACTTTTTCTCCAAACTTTTCTGTCTGTGTTGTCCCTCTAATCACCACATACCTGATCATGTCAAATTTATTCCATCTAAAATGGGTTTTAATCTTTACCTTGCAAAAGTTAATTAAAAACATATTCATATAGTGTCTAGCTAGCTTGTAATGTAGGTGCTAAATAAAAGTAATTACCATTTTACTGAGCATTGAAAAGACTTATTACAGATCCCTCAAATGTGATGAAGTTGAGACCAACAAAAACCTATGCAGAATGTCTTCTCCCTTTTGGAGTTTGTGCATCCAAGACACACCTTGAAAAAGGAAAAAAATCTCCAAATTAGAGGTGAGACTGTTATGATATTATTCACATACATATTCCCCCTTTATAAACCTCAGATGCTGCAGAAAGAGGAAGTGAAGAGATAGTGCGGCTGCATATCCGGATGTATCTTATATTAGTATTAGTAATTAATATTAGTAGGAGCACGGACTACTGATATTTACAGATATGTTATGTTTGTGTATGATTGGAATACTTTAGAAATTCCCCTGCTTAACTTCCCATGGAAATTTTCCAGAAACCCCCCTTTGTAAGTCATTACTGCATTACTAACATTTTTTGCAAATACATGGATGTTTTTACATTGTTGTTGACTCCTTTAGCCAAATATGAATAAACCCTTAGTGCTGTAGTTCATATTAAAAAAATCAACTATTGCAGTTCATCTGGCAAACATGTAGCAAATTGTTAAAAAAATCATTAATAACATTATCTCATAGCTTACAAACTGCAAATTAATTTACTGTCCAATTATTCTTGATAAAATGACTAACAAAAATCCTTGTTTTATTTTTTTCCCAATGTTTATTAGTACTTTCACCAACATGTACTGTGTAGGTTTTCTATAGGAAGAAGTGGTCTGTGTTCCATACATTAGCACACATGCCTTTAAAACTAATTGGAATTCTGAGCCCGTCGCCATATGGCAAATAAAACACTCCCATCCTCCTCCGCTCAGCCACTGCTGCTCCTGTGTCATTTGTTTACGACTGTGTTCCATTCAAACCTGGTTCTCGGTGCAGCATTCATTTCCACTCTCCTTTACTCAACACTGATGGATCCATAAATGTATAATGACAGTGTACACGTTACTTAGAACAACAGCCACCGATCAAAGTCCCTGTAAGGACACTGCAGCTCAGCTCAGACAGACTGAAATAATGGTGTAAGCAGAATGAGATAAGAGTGTCTTCAGAGGAAGACGAGCAGGAGAGCTCACTGAGCGAGGGCGAGCTGTGAAGCCAAAAAGGCAGAAATCTTTACAGGGAGATATAATTAATAAGCATTTGTGGATCTGCTTTTGGAGTTGAGGTTGCAAAAAAAGGCAAATTATGTCACATCAGTGGAGATAATGCAAAATTTAACATTTTGCACAAACCCACAGGAAATGTAACAAATTGTACAGTTATCACTATTGTATGGAGACTCGGTGTGAGGGGTGAAACAAATGTCAACATTTCCAAGAGCGTCAGCTAATTTGATCGCTTTGTTGAAGCCACTGCTCAACCAATGGCTAGGGATGTCGCGGATGGATGTCCAGCTTTTGTCCAGCTTAGTGCAAAACTCTGGGAACAGAAAACAAGCCTTTCTGTCCCCTACTCACGTGGAAAGAGACAAGCAACATCTTGTTTTTGTTTCTTCAACCGTGGCTATGCTTGTTTAGTCCTTTATTTACATTTTATCTGTAGCGCCTCCTTAAAATCACTATGAGATACCGCTGTGGTGAAGAGAAAACCTCATTGAAAAGAAAAAGCTGAAACACAACACAACAAATTGATGCAAAAAGTCACATACAGTATGTTGATTTACAGTATATAACACATATAATATATAATATCTATGCTGATTTGATCATTTTTATTATGTGCCTGAATTGTAATGTGTTTTGTTGATGTTCCAAGCAGCTTTCATCTCCACCTTAAATTCCCCTTGGGATGAACAATATACAGTATATGGAAATGGACGCTTCAAAAGACAAAAGAAATGGCTAAATAGCTGCACTCTGGTGGGGAGGGTTATAAAAGAACACTGAATAATCATTTAACATCTTTTACCACAGAATTTTGACAAAGATTGGCCAGTGTTTTCATTTTTTTTTTTGAATAGAGCCGTGTTTCCTAATCTTTGTTGAACCACGGACCGGTTAGATGTAAACAAAAGTATAAAAATCAATTAAGCCTTTTAATGCAGAACTTTTCAACTCCAACTGGCAATGAATTTTAAAGGCTTCATTAAAAAGCCACTACGGTGTGGACGTCCTCCATCAGACAGAGAATGTGTACTATATGATAGGCGGCACCAGGAGGCGGTTGGTTACCGTTTATTTAACATATTGGACCAGGCCTGAATACACAAACACAAGGGGATTCAGGATTTTTCAGACTAAAACACTCACCATCAAAAGATAAATAAAACAGAATGTTTAGCATTATCTCTGTGTGGCCTGGTACCAACTGACCCATGGACTGGTACTGGTCTGCTGCCCAGTGGTTGGGGACCGCTGCTATAGAGCAAGCCCCACTGCTCCCCTGGTAATTAGTCAATTTTCTACACTCAAATAAACGGGAAACATTTTGATTACAGATGCTGCTTTAACTTCTTGACAGTCATCTAAAAAAGATAGGAGTTTGTTAAGGACATCAGAGAAGTACCATGTTACACAGGTGTCTGTGCCTTGTTTTGGAATCTTCAGTTACCATGATTCAATTACAGAGACCTGCAGAGTCCAGATAACCAGCCTGCAGAGGAAGGTCCATGCAGCCTGTGTGCAGTGGTGGTAGCAGCAGCAGTCTGCTGAGCTTGCTGAGGTGTGTCAGCTCAACACATTATGATATCTCGCTCCATCTGAATGGAACAGAACCATTCATCATTCGAGCCGTGTCCCTGACTGGATCAGGTGGAAACAAACGCTCTGTCGGCACCAAGACGTTTAAGTAACCGCTGTGTTGAACACTGCAAAACGCACGATTTCATAACTGCACCGGTAACTGATTTGTAATGACCTTGAAACATAAGGTGACTTGAAAATGTGGAGCAGAAATTTCCATTACATATTTTACAAAGTCTTATGTAAAATGTTATTTTATTCCCCACCATAAATGACTGAATCAGTTGTTTATGATTAGTTCAAAGCTTTATGCAATGGGTGGGAAAACACTTAAATACAATATATAATCATTAGTTTGTGTTTTAAAAGTTTATTTAAACAGCAAAGAACAGAAACCACTAGTCTATAGACCACAGGTGTCAAACTCAGGCCCGGGGGACAAATCTGGCCCGCAGTGTAATTATATTTGGCCGACAAGATCATATCTAATATGTACTAGAGTTGGCCCACCACTATGTAGACCTTAAAATACTGGATTACACAATTTGTAGTATTACTGCAAGGTCTTTGTTAAATCAAAGCATTTTGGATTTTTTTTCAGATTCAATTTCTAATGTGTTGATTAAACGTCTGTTCTAGATTCAATGTTTTCCAAAATCCAAAAATGTAATCGGGGATGTCACCTGAAGACGGGCAGGCAGTTGCTTGGGGCTCCTGCCACTAGGGGGTTAGGTCAAATGAGATCAGATCCTCTGTTGGGATGTTGGGATATGTTGGCAAAAAAAAAAATCAAAAGTGCGGTAAGGCAGTAAAGTAAATGTCATCTCAAAACTACAACTGCACTGCTGTGTTGTTTTACATTCTCAGCTCTTTCTTCCAGAGCATAATGAGGACAAAATCCATGTAAACAAATCTTTTCAGAGGAAAATCCCATTTTCATTTTCTTTTAAACCACCGCACTCCTACAGGTTGTATTTGAAGGGCTTTAATGAATACTCCAATAATGTAGATGGAAGGGGGGTGAGTGCACTGAAAGTCCTTCCATAGTAAACCTCCACATTGCAGCTCAAGTCCGATAAATATAGACACAAGTTGGTAGCTCTCATTTGACTGTTTTTCTCTCCCACTCTGAAGTGTCACTTCCCACACTCAAACATTTTATGACTTTCTGACTGTGTCTCCCTGCAGCCTCCACACAAACTCCCAGGGGTTAAACTATGCAGAATATATTTTCTGCAAAACAATGACTTGGAGCGAACAACCATGCTGTATGATCTGTACGTTTCTACACCACAGCTCAGTGGGCTAAGATGAAGGTTTTTGACAAGAACAAGAGACACAAAATGAAAATTAAAAAGAAACTGGAAAGCTCCTCACCCCCCAAAACAACAGTCCTTACCAATATAAAATATAAAATAAATACAATAGTCAAATCAACAAAGGTAAACACCTAAACTGGAGCTGCATGGCTATATTTGGACACTACACTATGGGGCAATTGTATGAAATGTGTCTTTATTTGTCTTTTTCATGTGCATGTCGAAATCAAGAGTACTGCCATTCCATTATTGGTGTCAGCTGTTATAAACAGGCAGAGGCCGATTTGGTTATTGGAACACCTATTACAAACAAGAGATCGAGTTACAGGAAACTTACAGACCCCTAATATTCTCTTGAGTCCTGTGTTCAGAAAGTGTTCAGCAGTGAAGTATGTGTGAAACATTGGGCCTGTTTGTGTTAGAGGTGGTGACCAACTACAAAACAACCCTCCCAAGCAATAAAAAACTAGTTAATGGAACTATCCTCACATGACATGCAATAGTGCAGAAAAACTAACTTTACATCAAATACATAAAAAAATATTTGTTGGTAATGACCCAAAACAAAACTATCTATCTATCTATCTATATATCTATCTAAAACAAAGCAATCACAAATCACACCACAACTTCATTTCT
The DNA here is from genome assembly GCA_016785265.1 of Paraplagusia blochii. NCBI lineage: Eukaryota > Metazoa > Chordata > Actinopteri > Pleuronectiformes > Cynoglossidae > Paraplagusia > Paraplagusia blochii. The sequence goes on along the minus strand of JAFBJS010055148.1, from coordinate 113,335 downwards.
TTTAACATTCGGTAAAAATTAAGAGAAAAAAAAATTCCATTTACAAGTAAAAAGAGACATAAGGACTATTCTATCCAATCTCCTTTGTTTTGGGATTGTCCCTTTATAGTGGATGCCATAGGGGATTAATTTCACCCTGTTCTCTGCATCTTCACAACTAACTCAAGCTACCTCCATGTCTTCTCTCTCTGCATCCATCAATATAATCTTTGTCTCCTACATGGTAGCTGCAGCATTCTTCTATAAATGTATCCAATATTATCTTTAATTCCATATACAACACTTTGAAGTTTGAAAGTTTGGCATCATTGTTGACTTTTATAAAATGGTGATGGAATTAATAATCAGCACTAGACAGTAATTACTGTCCTTAAGGCCCATATCCTTCTTAGAAATTATACCTTTGATTAACTTTAGTCTGCAGTTTTGTCTTGCAAAAATATATGCATGTAAAGCACTGATGGTTAACTCTTACAGTAGCACTAGAGGGTCCAACAACTAAACAATTTGTCCCAAGTTTGTGTTTTTCACCAATGCTTCTGTGTCTACGACTGCGGCTGCATCTGCCTTTAAGATAAAGCCAATGGAAAATACAGTAATGATTGATTACTGTGATGATTGGTGATTTATGTAACACCCAGGCTGACTTATCTGTGCTGTGTGAACAGCTGCGACTGCTGACCACAGTTCGTGATGATGAGGTGTTCATGTGCAGTCACGAGCTCCACCTATTAGTGGCTTTGTGTGAAGAGAAGTTTGACTTCGATGTGTTTGAAGACAATGCTCCGATTGTCTGCTGACAATCTCTTGAGATAAGAACTTGATTCATCCAGACTGCATGTTGCTATTCATCCATGTCCGGTTTTCCATGTCATACGCTCTGAGGTGAAGTGCTTGCTAAACTTTTTTCCGTGATAAGAGGGTCAGCTGAAGTCTGTGTAACATGAATCTCAAGTCCCTGCCAGCTCACCCTTTCCTGTTTTTGTCTGCCTCGTGCATTTAAAGATTAAAAACAAAACAGAAGAAAACACTGGACGTGCAGCAGCAGCCTGCCAAGAAACTGGTCTGCTTCTGCCAAAAAGCTTTAAAGAATGGTAAAAATCAGTGTTGGGAGAAAAAGCTAGATCAGATTCTTCTTTCTACATCTACACGCCCAGTTCGCACAAACTTCTTCTTTAACAGTGTGAAACTTTGTGTCCTTTTACTTGGACTAGTGCTTCATTAGAGAAAATATGTTGGAAGCTAAAAAGGATGTTTTATTTCCCCCACTTGATTTACTCTATTTATTAAGCCATAAGCAGATTAGGGTCAGGATCAAGAACTGTGTGTGTATGTCCCTCACTTGTGCTCAATGCAGAGGGGCAGATTGTCCTCAGACATAGCAACAAGCCGTGATTGGCTGAGGAGTAAGTAAGGTTCCAGCTGAGCAGAAGTCTCCGTCTGTTTTGTGAACTCAGCTGCCATTATTCTCCCAAAGTCGGCAAACAATCGCAGCACACACACACATAGACACACACATGCATGTGTGCATACACACACACACACTGTCAGCCATAGAGTGCTGTTGATTAGAAGCTGGACAACATGTAATCTATTGAAGTCACATGGGAAAAGAGCCATGGAAAAACAAACTTTTCACAATGAGGCATAAAAAGCCATCTCAGCTGATGTGGAAAAAGTAAGTTATCACATCAATTCCCCTTTTTCACACACTGTTCTGTGATAAATAAAGTTGAGCCAGAACACTGTGACTCCTCTGAGTATTTCCAATGTTAATCCATGTATAAATATTTTGAGTGAGAGTGGTTTCAAAAGCATATTTTTAGCAATAGTGCCAGCCTTTACTAAACAAGCAAACTCCAATTTTAATGTAGGTTACTGCAGGTATTTTCAACTTTCCTTTCAGTGTTTGTTAACAAAATCTCCTGAATAGTCATTTTTTTCATTATTTGATGTAAATGTTAGACAAAACAGGAACATAAATTCACTGCAACTACATGCTGGTAATGTCAATTTAGTGGGTTTGTAAAAGAAAAAATATCAAAAAACAATTTTTTCAAACAGTGTAATCTTCCCAAAACTCCCCTGCAAACATTTAAGCTTAATAAAATAAAAACTAGACCAAAAATTATCATCAAATCTGTGTTCAACTGTGGGTGTCCATTTGTCTGTTGACCTAACAACACTTTTTGCATCAGGGGCCCATAAGCTCATGTTATTAAGGCATGAGTGAGTCCTTCATAAGACTGCTGTATAACAACACCTGTTACATCACATGGCACACAATAAAGGTGGATTAAGTTGGGAATCAGATCTGAGGTTCAGACCTCATCTCAACATCAGTGTCATGTAGAATGTGTCATAAATGTCTGGTGGCCACATGGTTATGATGTCTGACATTGTTGCTCTAGATGTAAACAAACAGTCATCATTTGTGTTTACACAAATCTATTAGTTATTAGCTCGGTTTACGTCTGCATTTCCACCTAACAACGACTTCTCATCTACCACACACTCTGCAAAACAACACAATGAGTCACCTGACTTAAGAGAACTCTGGTAGCACTTTGGCTGAAAATAATGACTTGGTGACTTCAGCTTGGTATGTTTGGCTAGATAAAGGTGTCTATGAATGTCTATTGTCTCCAAGATGGAGAACAAGTGCTAAAATAATAAGTAGCATAGATGCAGACATGTTCTGACCTTCTGGTCAGGACACAGGTTAAGACCAACTCAATTTGAGCAAAATATGGATGTGATGCCAGATAACAGAGAAGCAGAAAGGCACCAATCACATTTTCCCTCTTGTTTATTATACCTCCTGATGCCTAGTCTCCCCTAAATGAACCGTGTCACAGATCAAATCTCAGTAACAGATGAGATCTACGGAGATCCAGTTACTAAGCTCTCCTTGACCAGGCCGCATCTCATTTGGTGGCAACACCTGACCCAAGTCTGTGTGCTAGCTAGTTTCAATTTCAGCAAAGTGCCTACGAGTAGGCAAAGAATTCTAGGGCAGTAGGACAAGCTGGATTCTGTTTGTAACCAGAGCCACTCAGTCCAAGGTGAACAGTCTGGCCTCTGAACCCTCTGGTGCTACTGGTGCCAATTACTAGTGAGGAGAGGGAATTGAGCAACATGAGCTGTGTCTATCTGAACGTTGCCATGTGAAAAAGTGTGTCAGATGGGGAACAGGCAGTTCGTGCAGGTTTGCTGACTGGAACAAACCGCTCCACACTAGACAAAAGAGGATCAAAGTCTTGACTTTTTCCTAACAGAAAAAAAAAACTCTCTTTAACCTAACTATATTTTTGACGCATTATTTTTTTGGTCAAAGACTTTTGTATGTTACCAGGCTTAATGGATTTGGGAAAATAATCCAATCCCTATTTTGATTTATTGATATGATATTTTATCACACATACAGGAGGAAGGGAACTATGGTTGTTATGACACACATTTCATGCAATAACATACAGTCATTCAGTTTTACAAAAGCACAGTATTATCTCAACATCTAGCATTTACTCTTAGACACAGTAATGTCATGTCAGATGACCAACATGTGCCACTAAACTACCTTAATAGAACTTAACACCGAACCCTTCCCTAGTTCTGAATGAAATGCTTAACGGGTTCTACAAGCCAAAGTGTGATCCACAGTAAATAATGTAGGCCAATATTTTTCCATGTTGACATATACTGATCAATTCTAAATAATCTACAGCACAGGTCTCAAAAACGCAGCCCGTGGAACAGTATTTTGCAGCCCCCATCTAACTGTGAAAGTTAAATGTATAATATTTTATACATTTGTTCTCCACATTTTATGGTAAATCTTATAGTTTCCAAACCCTGGTCCACAGTCTCCTTCTGGTTTAGTGTTGTGTCACACAGAATCTATGGGAAACTGATTATTTATCATTTTTTCTTTTTTTTTTTCTGAAAGCTGAAATGATAGTGTGTGTGGTGGTCCTCAATTTATTTGAGTTTGACCCCTGAGCTACAGGTTTCACGTGATTAGTCAGATTTTTGCAATATATGACCATTACAATTAATAATCACAGCTGCTGTTGAAACAATTGAGACTATAATAAAAGGGATCATTCAACAGACTCAAATGAACTTAAGCCTGGTGTCAAGTATAATATTCACAACAAGCCAACAAGGCTCCTAGGCCTGTTATCTGATAGTGGTATTATGAGTTTGTTTACATGGCTGCCTGTACGAAAACTCAACAAGCATAAAAAAAAACTTGTGAATCCTGATGGTCTGTATTGGCTTATCTACAAAATAAAAAAAGGTTTTTATCCATTCAATTCCACTCTACAACTGCAGCAATTTCAAAGACACGGGCGACCTTTTTGTTGAAACACATCACACAGGATGCACTTTGCATAGGACGAGAGAGACAGATCAAAGGTGTGACGAACATGGGCCAGATTAAAGTGAAGCTTATGCTCATTACCCACAAGGACATGTGGTGTCTAAGCCTGACTCTGATTGCAATTACTTCAGGGTCAATTATAAGCCATTATTTCACTCAATACAGTGTGGTCTGATACAAAATTAAGCAGGGGGAAGAGATTATGATGGACATTTGTGTTTTATTTTTATACACAAGCGCACATATTTGTGGCACTGCAGATGGTGTCTGCTGTAAAACAAGTGAAATTGGGTAAGAGAAGCTTTGCATTGGGTGTTAGGATCATCGAATGACACGGAAAGCAAATTATAGCTTGGAGAGAATAAGCACCGTAAAGAAGGTTAGAAATTACACATGTTAATGTGGTTCCAATGTTAATCATTATTTTATGTGTTTTCTTAACGTCCTTAAATTAGAACAGACTTCAACATGGGCTAGCCATGACTCAATAGGGAATTTATTATTTAATTTTCTTATCAATGATTGCTACTCCAGGACGGGCACCTAATAAAGGACACTTGGAATTAATTGGTTAGGGTGATTATGTCAGTGAAGAAATGTTCTTGGGATAGTTAATTAACATCCTATTTGGTGGCAGTTCATTATTCAAGAACCGTCACCAAATGCGTTTACACATCAAGTGCGGATGTGAATAAAATAAAAGCATTATTGGCACATTTTACATTGACTAACGCGAGAACACAGCAACAGCATACAACAGAGGATGGGCTGGTGTCAGGGAGCATGAATATTGACACTGGGGAGACATATTAACATTCATGCTGCACAATACTACCTCATGAGAACCAAACAACACGTCCAGATGGTTGTTCCTGCACCTGCAGGGATCACTCCTGCCTGTTTTTGTGGAGCCACAGGGGCCGGAGGATGTGACGAACGTACACGAGATGATGTCACTGGCCCGGTGGCACCCGTGCTGTTTCAGCCAGTTTGGTGCTATGGTTGTTTGTACATTGGTAGATTCTTTGCCATGCTTAATAACAGGAGTGGTAGAACTAAATATCTTCACTTGGTTTATTATGGTGTGTGACCTTAGGGTGTAAACTACTTTCAACACACATTTATTTATTTATCTTGAGTTTGTGTGTTACTTAATCGCAGCAGTCTCCACAACCTCCGCCCAAATCTCACTGCTCCATACCATGAGCCTTCTTGTTTGTGGTGAGCCCACTGGAAGTTACGTGGGTCTATGCCCCTTAACCGCTTGGCCACCACTGCCGCCCCTTGCCTCACACGTTCATTATATAAATACATCCATGTGCCTGCGAACACTTGTCCCGCCTGATACTGGTCTCATGACCTTAATAAAATGTTCTACCATTATGTAAGAGCATTACTGGACTGGGAGCACTGGGCGTACAATCTTACAAAGGAGCTAAGGCACGGAGGCCACGAACAGCCCAACATGTCACAACAACTGTGATTTACGCTGATTACTCTGGAGGTCAGGATTGTAATTCACAGCTGAATGCTCACCCACTATTGGAATTCATTGCCAAAGGCCTGAAGAGAATGTTGTAAAATGTCCAACATCTATGTTGGTGAAAGCTGAGTCAGCGAGTGGCTGGGTTTCTTTGTCGAAGAGGTAATTCAAAAATTTACTAGGACAGTTGATAAAAGATAAAATTAATTGTTTAAACATGCAGGAAATGATTATGATTAACACTAAAAACTCCTCTGTATGTGAACACTGACTGGGCTTATCCTGGTTTAACCACCATCCCTATAAGCATCAATAATGGAACCAGGAAAAATAGTTCTTCCATTGAACACTGTTAAATATGTAATGATAAAGGTGGAGTAGCAACTTTAGGGGTGTGTCTGCCTCAATTCTGAAACTCAATTCTGTGGTGGCCCTAACTAATTGTGAATCATTTCACTCAAGCACCACGGCAGCTTTCAGTGTTCAATACAAAAGAAAAAAAAAAAGATAAATAATCAGTTTTTCACAGGTTATGTGTAATACAACACTGAACCAGAAGGAGACTGTGGATCAAGGTTTTGAGAACTATAGGATTTACCATAAGATGCGGAGAACAAATTCATAAATTATAAAACTTACCATATATTTACTGGTTAAGCCCACAATACTAACAGTCAATCTGTGAAAATACACATTGGATGACAGTGAATAGTGCAATGAAGCAAAGTCTCCATTGCAATAGATTCATCCCATTAATAAATTTTGTGGGCCAAGCTTACGTTCAACTTCCAGGTCAAGGTGGGGGCCGCAAAATATTGTTCCTTGGGCTGCAAATGGCCCACGGACCGCAAGTTTGAGAGCCCTGTTGTAGAAACTGTAATTAAGTGAAATGACATATCTAGATATATTTTCAAATTATTGCCACATTTAATGTTTTTCACAGCCCTGCTCATACTTGAACTTTGCATGTCCCTTCAAATACTGAACATCACAATTACAAATTCAAGACAATTAATTTGAATAAAAAGGAGTGGACATGTGACAGGATGTGGTTTTGAGACTGGTAAAAAGAATGCACTCCAAAGCCACAATGGTTGCAGAAGACATTTGAGTCAATACTGACTCAACCACAATGCATGAACAAACAAGAGTACAAAAAGAGTGGAGTCAAACTGCGGGACAAAAGTAACACACGGGACTGCACCTGTTGTGGCGGCCTCACACCCCAACAACGTATGGCAAATCACTGCCGGGTGGAGGTGGGAAGACCAGAGGGATCGACAGGTGTTGTACGGGACGGTGACTTTATGTCACTCTGCATTATCTGCGTCTCCCATCAGTGAGAGTGTAAACTCTGATCCTCTGGCATGAGTCTGGAACATCTCAGGGCAGCTGTAATCTGACTGCACAGCAGAAGGCAGACTGTGGACAGTAGGTTGTGTGTGTGTGTGTGTGTGCTAAGCATGGGGGAGGTGAGAGTAATAACATGTATTCAGTTTCTCTCCTCAACAGCCCTGGAGTTGGAAGATTTTCATGCCGACAGGGAAGAGGAGCACAGTGATCAGCCAACAGTAGTTCCAGCCTGACCAGCCCTGAGATCAGACTGGTTTGTTTCTAGCATCTGACTCAGCTTAGGCGGAAAATAAGAGCAACAATAAGTCACCGTTCTTTCATTCTTTCATCAGTCATTTCATCATACAGTTCATTGTCACAAACTGTCAAAAACAACTAGTTTGTCTATCTTTTATTAAAAAAAACAAACATATTTGCTCTGGCCTTCAAAACCAAGCCACCATAATAAAACCCTGTCGCTGGAGGGCCCAAGTAAAAACCAAACTGCACCATACTCCAGCTTCACCAGTTTGAAAATGGATACGATGACAGGTTTCACGCAGCTGGTTTAAATAGTTGCTGGATTTTCTTTTCCTGACACATGTGAAGAATGTCATTTTAGCCACAAGGTGAAAACGGTACAGTGTGTATTAAGGCCAAAGCAATCTGTTGCATGTCCTCTGTCATTGTGCCACACACACACACACACAGATGCACATACACAGTCTTGAGTCACAGCTGAGTTCAGAAAAACAACAGGGTCAGATGACTGTGGTCAAGCCACGGAGGGCTTTTCCTTTAGTGTTAAAGAAAAGGCAAGGTTCAGAAATGTACAAAAATAAATAAAGTAAGAAAGTCAAAAAAAAGGAGTAAAAGATTTCTGTGAAAAGACTATGGAAAAGTCTTTATCTTTCATGGACCACTTCATATATGTTTTTTTCTGTAATAAGTCAAATTATTAACTTTGATTACATGTAAACATGGTTTATAATTAGTAGCTGACCATCAATGGCAACTATCCTTGATACTTTGGCCAGTAAAGAATGTCAGATAACCAGCCCCTTGGGAGTGAAAAAAAAACAACAACAAAGGTCAGTTTTAACCCTGTTTTTAAATTACAGTTTTTATATCAAAAACAAACAGACAGAGACATTATTTTCCAAAGAAAAGATCTGCCTGGCAACAGAACTTAATTTTCTATTGGTGTAACAGTATAAAGCGAAAAACAAAGTGTCAACTTACTTTAAATAAAATAAAAAAAATCTATTGATTTAGCGTCTTCTTATTCTTCAGGTTTTATATACTTCATTTGTAGTTCTTTGTCTGATCCACTGCCTTGTCTTAGGTTGTCTTTAAGATCCTCTCTAATTATTCTGTGCTGGAAACATTTGTTTTACTATTTTATCTTTGTGAAAACAGATTAAGAAGCTTTATGATTTGGTGAGGTTTGATATTTGAATTCCAGCTTCCAAGGTGTTCAAGGTAGAAGCAGCAGCTAAGAATAATGGTCTGCAGAGAAAAACTATGACCACATCCCCCACCCAAAACCCACAGCTAAATTTTGACACTCACCTGACACAGAGGTCACAGCTTGTAAGAGTTGTCACAGAGGTGTAACTGTAAGAGGCACATGTCATGACTTGTCCTGCTCTCACCTCAAACATAACAAGGCTGGTCTGAGCTATAACCCCATCACATACAGTACTGTGAAAGACCAGCTTGGCCCGGTTCTGACTGCCTGGTGTACACTAAACAGCACAACGTCAGTCTGGGAGCAGAACAATTAAAGGCAAAGAACAAGCCTTTTTTATTTCACCTCCTCTCACCAACCCTTCTTTTTATCGAACGTAAAGTTTTTTGTAAAGCTCTCACTTAACATGAACAGTAAAGCATTTTAAACAACAACAACAACAACAACAACAGCAGCAGCAGCAGCACTGCAAGTAAATCACTGGAACTGTAGTGCCTAAAAAAATTCTGCCTCTTCCAGCCTTGAAGATTAGAGTGTAATTAATCGGTGCGCAAGCTTGTTATGGTGACTGACAATGCATGAAGGGTGGAGACCAGTTGCACTGCAGCAGTATCAGTCTTATAGGCCTCATGTTTTTGGCTCATATGAAGCAAGAAGTCAAAAATATGATATTGGCTTTGACGTTAATATTTGATAATAAAGGAGTCAATGCTGCTCTTCCGATGCCAGGACATACACAACAGCAGTGTTGCTGTTTTGCATTACTGGGCTGTGATGACAATGTATAGTCTGTGTCAGTGTTCCCCAACCTTTCTTGCGCCACAGACCGGTTAAATGTCTTGTTGTGGCAGATAAATACCCCTTAATAAACGTACATTTACGGTACATTTAGTTCTGAACTATTTCCAACCTATAAAATCTTCCTACCTAAATTAACTCTGCATGCACTCAACAAGAGTTTCCCAAGTGCACCCAGCCTATAATTTTCTCCTGCCAGACCAGTATACAAGGATAGAATATTAGTATCAACGACTCTGCATCATTTTGAGTTTATTGTTGTCTTCACTGAGAAAATATTTCCTAATC
>JAFBJS010055148.1:75842-103554 GCA_016785265.1 Paraplagusia blochii | reverse complement strand
TACTGAGGCGAACTGCGGATGAAAGGAAGCTGTCTCTTATACACATCTAGATGTGTATAAGAGACAGGTCTACATCTTGAGGATCTTCTCAAGAAAAACTGGAGTAGGGTTGAGAAGCCAGGTCCTTACAGAGCATATGTTTACAGTGTGCTGTGAAGTTCTTAAGCCAACACACTGTATTGTGCTTGTTGGCAAACTCAATGCCTTTTCAAACAAACAGCCTGAGTAAGATTGACTCAGGCTAATCTCGTCATGATGGAGAATAGTGGGCCTTGTGTAGAAAATGTGCTCTGTACTAGTTTTCTATGTGGTACAGAAAACAAATAGTGATATTTGTCAGTGTTTTCTCCCTTTCGAAAATTAACATTTACCAGTAAAAGCCAAACTTGCGTTTCTCTCTGCAGTCTGTGCTGTATTTGTTTATTTGCTTTGCCTAATTTGGTGTGTGTGTGGATTTCACCAATGGAATTATGGCTTTTGTTGCATGTATAATAGTTATAATATTATGTTATGCTAAAGATAACCACAGGTCTCTTTCTGATCAAAAAGTTTTGTTAATGTGCCGATCTGCTTAATATAATGTAGCTTTGTTTTCAACAACTTTAAATTAGAGGCCACAATGGTTGAACTATGTTGCTAGGCGTGTAAGTAAGAAAATAGTGTTGCAACCGAGACTAGTCAAACATTTAATGTAGGTTAGTAAATAATTGCAAAAATTATCTCCAAATCTATTTCCAACTAACACAACAATGAATAAATTATGTTCCAGAAATGGAACTGAGGCCCTGAATTGCTAAGAGTTATTGATTTAGCCCTGCTGAAAAACAAGTCAAGGCCTCTTTAAACAGAATTGTAAACACTCTAATGCAACCAAACATGGAGAATCATTTAGATTACACCAAAACAATGATTTAGACCCCAAACGAAAAAGCCACAACAGGGTTTTGCAATCAGGACAAAGGCAAAAGCATCTTAACCACTGTTGAACCATTAAGGGTTTCCACTCTGTCCCTGTTTAACCTCTTGATGGCATGTAAACAGGACATAGATGGCATACAACAGGAGCCCATTTTCCACAACAGAGTGGGTGTAGAGAATATTCAGCCACCCAGGGCAAAAAAATGTCAAAACAAGAGCAAACTGACACAGATTCTGCTTTTTACACACTGGGTCAAACATGTAGAACAGGAAAAAAAAGTCAGCTGATGTTTGTGATAACATCTGAAACTAGACCAATGTGTGCTGCTTACACATGTCCTCACACAGGTCAGGATTTTATTTTATTTTTTCACAAGCAGTGACAAAGCTGATCAGCTGTTACATAATGCCCAGTCTTGAGTCTCCTCTCTGGAGTCCACTCAGGCTGAAAATACCCCCGTCTACCCCTGCAGCCACAGTTTACACTGTATATTTGTACTCTATCTGGATGTTAATTTGAGATCCCACTCACCTCGGTCGGTCTTCATGTTGTCCAGTGTGACCAGGGTGCCCTCAGGGTCTCTTGCAGGGTCTTCTCTCTCCTCTAAACACCACATTCAGCCTTGACAGCGACACCAACAGCGTCTGGACCCCGAATCCCCCCTGTGTGTGACCGAGACTTGCTATGTGACCTAAGCAACAATATCAGCTGTAGAGCCTTCGTGTTGTTGCCAGCAGCCCCTTATCCAACAACAAAGCATCGCTTTGTTAGCATGCTACTGTACGCTTCCATCCAATCGCACCGTATTGTCCCAGTGACTAACACAAAGACAGCTGAGAGCGAGTACCAGCCACAGTTGGCTTCAGGTACTGAAGTTGTCAGTCCGCTCGCTGGCGACTAACCAATACTGGCTGTTGGTTCCGTAACGATCCCACTGACTGCTCTCATATCACACGACCCAAAGCACAGACACGTCGCGACGCATTTTTTGGGTCTGGCTCGTCGCGACAACACAGCACAGTAAACTCAGCAGCGTCAGGAAGGGTAGCACTGTCGACCGACTAACCGTGTCGTTACTGGCAGCTGGAGGTAAAACGTATGCGGGTGAAGACGAACACAAACACCCCAACCCCCAGAGTTGCGCAGGTAGCTACAAACACCAACGCTGCCGACGGACGGTGTCTGTATTTTCTGCTACGAGAAAATCATTTTACTTGTCACGAATTAAACCCCTGACGCTATCAGGCGGACAGTGTCCACTTTCTCACGGGGCTCCGAAAAGTCTCCATCTACCAAACCCTTACAGACCCCCACCTGTGCTGACTTCCTTTGTGAGTCTCATTAAAAACTTTCTTAACATAAGTGAGTCCGCGTCGCCTCAACTACTGCGACGTTTCCACAAAATGAAAAAAAAAGACGTTGGCCAAAAACGAGCTGTTGTTAAACCGCAGAGACTTTTCAGCAGCGCTGCGAATAACAAGGTGAGACGGTCGAACTGCGGTATTACTGAGGCGAACTGCGGATGAAAGGAAGAGTGTGAGCTCTCGGTCGTGATGCTTCACAGTCTGCCTCCCCTCCTCACTTCCCTCCCTGCTGCTTGTCAAAACAGATCAGTGCAGTTCCAGTCACGTGTCCCAACAACAGTCCGACGTCACTTCCTCTCACTCGGACAGCCTCGCCTGAACTTGCAGCCATAGCAACCAACCGCCAACTTTGACGCTTGCTGCCAAACTTACAAAAAAAGGACAAAAAACAAATGATGACTGGATTAAAGACGTAAAATAATCTTCCTTTTTGTACAGAGAATACGTTTGTCAAAAATGTGGCCGCCGACACACCAATGTAAAAATAAGAAAGAAGAAGAAAGAAGAAGAAAACTCAGGCTACTCCGATTGGTCAACGAACTTAAGCACGTGAGCCTTCGTCTTTTTCCGTGTTGAACATTTTGTTCCGGCTTTCGTGGCCCCTTGTCCATAAAAAATATAGAAATATTATTGTTAAAGTTAATACTAAATACGTTATATACCTACCTTCCTTCGTTTCATAAAATACATAACAAAATTTGGGTGAAAAGTTTCTTATGGACCTTTAACATTAGTTTTTAGCATATTACTTATTAAACACATACATTTCTGTTACAGAAGGGATAGTTTTAGGTAATGTACATTTATGCTTAAGCCCAATAAGAACTTCATACAGATTGTTTTTTAGGATTACGAACGTAATGAAATCTAAAGGTTTCAAGGTTTTGACCTCCACCAGCAGCATGTGTTAAACTCTAGGCCTCTGGACCAAAGCGGCTCGCCAAGTCAATTTGAATGGCCCGCAAGTGCTGACAAATAATTCCATAATGTCAATGCAGTTTCCTATAATTAAAAACGGTTTTATTTCACAGCATTGAACAATATCAGTACCATTAATAAATATTACTAAACTACTTTAACATATATTAAAATGTAGTATTAGTAGTTACATATATAGTCTTCTATTTACAACTGTACCGTCAAGGAAATTGTTGATATGGCCCTCCAGTTAAATATATTTATATTATACAGAAAACAAGCTTGTCATTGTGATCTACACCACTACACAAAATGAAAAATAACAAAAGCCCATCATAGTGGGAAGCTTTGAGAGTCCGGAGAGCAGTGGGTGAGGACGATATCTAGCAGCATGTTGATTTGAACCAGGAATCCTCTGGACCCAAGCCCAATAGGTAGATCTGGATCTACCAGTAGATCTCCAAAGGAGTGCTGGTAGATCCTGAGCAATAACAAAAAAAATAATAGTAATAAAAACTAGAAATGTAATTCTACTTCAAGATGCTAATCACCGAGCTAAAGTGAGCATCATACGGGTATTCAGTCAGACAGTATAACATATATTTTATGTTAATGTAGAGAGTAAGACATTTTATATAGGTAGATATATTCAGTTTTCAATCTAGGTAGATCACTCCAGTGTACATAAACATGACAGTGTATATATAGTGCATTCCTTGAAGCAGATGGTAGTTTTATTAAAATAGAACTTAATGTTTTTTAAGGCAGGTGTAAGGCTGAAGTGAAGTGGACACCAAGGATGACAAAAATCCACTTTTCTTCTTTTTATTTTTCATGTCTCAACTCTTGCCAGTCATTGAGGATTTCCATTCAATGAGAGAATAAACCCCCATTGAGAGCAAAACTGCTGCATAAAGTGGTGAAGTCAAAATGTATAAATGTTTCTGAAGTCACGGGTTATTTTTAGTTCACATAACTGCAGGCTGTGTTCCATTGTTATTTTGGTACAAATAAAAGGCACACATGAAGAGCACTCTTTAATCTCTCCTCTGTTGAAACCCTTTGGAACAAAGGCACAGGCCAAACTGCGGACACCAGAACTTGCTGCGCAAATCGGTTTGACGGCAGCAGTTTCTGACGTTTTGTTGTTAACTGAACTTAAATGCACTCTAGAGAGAGAAATTAGTTTTAGGAATAATTGTATTTGTTTTGCTTTGCCTGTTTGTGATATTTAGTGGCAGTAACAAAAACAAATTTCCATTTCAGAAGAAATGTTCAACGGAAGGAGAATATTATACATTAAAAGTGGAATGAAGTTAAAAAGAAAGTCACAGAAAAAAGGTAAAGTTTCCAATGTGTTATTGACTAATTCACCCCAGCACAGGAATTCACCATAAGAGATGCAAACCAAGAGAAAGTGAAGTAATAAGTCACATTAAAGCCATACTGATGTATGCAAAGGCTTTTATCGGTAGTAAAATTGTTTGCCAGCCTCTAATGAATGCAATGAACTTTTGCTTAAAAGAAAAAAAAAAAGACACACATTATTTATTTATTCATTCACCCATCTTCATCCTCTTATCTGTTCCCGGGATGCCAGGCTTCCTGTGGGTGGTGAGACCCCCGCCTGTGTCCTAAACCAGTGGTTCTCAACCGGTCTCACTCTGGGACCCACATTTTCCTGTGGTCGTTGAGTAGCTACCCACTCTTATAGAATTTAAACCAAGTAAATACATTTTCAAAAAAAAAACCCAAACTTTTAAATCACTTCTTTTAACATACCAATTTTATTCAGCAGAGTGTGCCTTTCAAATAAGTTATTTTGATTTCTGACCATCTGTTCGCGACCCACTTTTGGGTCGGGATCCACCAGTTGAGGACCACTGCCCTAAACCACAAAGTTTTAGGACTATGGAAACGGACAAAGAGCCAAAGCTGTGTCCCTGTTCAATGATTTTAGAAAATCATTATTCATAGCGAAGCGGTTAGTGGTTAAGCAATACCTATGCCACAGCTCCATCTAGTGACAAGACATTATTAATGCAAAGAATCCAAACGAGACAAAAACTGTATAAAGCTGCGGTCGTCCGCGGGGTGGCGCAGTGAATACTGTGATCGAATTCTCTGTTTAACTTCACCAATAGGTGGACATCAAATGGTTCCTTTAGTATTTAATTTATTCCATTGCTTTTATTTTTTTTTAATTTAATCAGAAAAATATAAATATTAATATAAAAAGTGCCCACGAAGCAACAACGCAAAAGTCTAAGCCCATGTTTTATGTCTATAGATTAAATAGAAGTTGTATAGCACTTTATATAGGTCATTATTTAAATAGAACAAAATAGTCCTTTATTGTCATTGTACATTGGAGGATATTGCTCTGTACTTTCATTGTAACTGTCCATACTGTGATATTATCAGATGGATGGACGATGGATAGATAGACAGACAGACAGACAGACAGGCAAACTCTCAGACAGATCTGTAGATACTGTACATAGAGTTACAGCTAGACAGACAGACAGACATACAGGTAAACAGACAGACAGACAGACAGACAGGTAAACAGACAGACTGTTATATCAGTAGATACATAGAGTTACAGCCATATAGGCAAGCAGAGATAGATAGGCAGGCGGATGGACGGACGCACAGACAGAGGGGCAGATAGACAGACAGACAGTTGACAGACGGACATAAACAAAAATAAGGCAATTGAAGAGCAAGGGTTCTGGAAATACCAACCGTTTATTTTTCTAGTTTTGTGACTACAGAAATGTTGAACATCTGAACATTGAAAAAAAAAAAGCTGGATGACATCATCACTTGCTTCTCAATTTTCTTTTTTTCTATTTGCTTAGCAATCACAACAGATGATATTGCACGGCACTAAGAAAGCAGTAGCAAAGCATTGGGAAACAGCAGTGACAAACAAAGTCATGAAATGTGAGTAATAGATCTAAGAGTAACACTGATTAGAGGATTGCCTCTCTCTCTCTCTCTCTTTCCCTCTCTCTTGCACACACACACACACACTCACAAACAGAAGAATCTTTGTTAGTCATGAAATTGGTTAAAATTAAAGTCAGGCCAGAAACAATTAAGCTCCAGGAGCTTTTTTTATGAAATGCAAGGGCTACACAGATGTGACGTGATCTAAATCTAAATGGACATGACAACAAATATGCTTGTGTATCAAAACCCCTTCAAGCATATTGGTAAATGAACAGCTGGAGAACACCCCTCTGTGGGAGAAAAAACTAATTCCCCAGTTTGAACGATCCAGATGATTGTCTCAGGCGCTGCTGTATCGTTATCAGACTTGTAGCTCAGCAAGCCATCATATGGGAACTCCGAAGATCTGAGAAAATAAAACCAACGTTAAGACACCTACATAAAACACAGGGGCTGAAATAAATATCATTATCCACTCTTACTCCATCAATGCATAATCAACCAATGAGCTGCATGACTAATTTGGTAGCACGTGACTATGGTATCAGAAAAAAACACTGGCAGCCAGAGGGCGCCACACATGAATCCCAAAGGGAAACCACAATCCTGCACACAATAAAAAAAAAAAATCTAAATGAAGAATCTGGATAATTTAAATGAACACACACACACACCCAGGGACACACACATGCACAGGGACACTCATTCATTATATACCAGTGAAACCAAAAGGATGAGCTCATCCAGTCCACTGTCCCCCATACACACTCACACACTGATTCCTTGGTAAAGTTCTTTGCAGTTTTATTAGACTTTGCTCATAGCCATTACACGAGTACGTACCAAAAGAACAGATACCAGGTGGAGTGAGGCGGCGGTGCTGCGGCAATGAAAACAGACCCAGCTCCGCAGCACAGCCCCTGGCAGACCGGCTGCCCTGCCCACACTCCACCTCACTCCGTGTATAAGACAGCAAAGTGAGCGGGACTTGCAGTCCTCATTTCAGAAGCTTAGGATTGTACATTGAACAGGAGGTTCCCCACATGGTAGAGTCAGCTTGTCTACACAGCCCTACGCCTTCTACATTCTATACCCGTGCGAATGGCAAATCAAAATTCAACAAGTCTAACCTCACAAATGCCAGTGCTTTTCAACAATATACATTTTTTTTTTTCTTCCAATTTTTGGTTTGTTTAAAAAATCTTTGGATGTGCAGTTATACCCATAAAATAACTGTTCTTAAAAACACAAAAGAATTAAAAAACACACACACATCCGCTCACACACACACTCGTACACTGCTTTTTGCCATCTCAACAACAAAGTAGCTGTTTAACTTTGTCTGCATTGGCAAAACAACTTTCTGGGTTTCTGGCAGTGTTTAAAACACACGTTGAAATGCCGGCTAGGATTGAGCTGAAATACAAACTATTCCTTTGTCATATCTAAGCCTGGCCTATAACATAAATCTATCTTTTTTGTGTCTTTTTTTTGGTTTTCTTTTTCTTTCAAAAACCTAATATGTACAAATCTAGAGTTTCTACAAATGCATAAATTAAAGCAGGGAATAAACAATTTAAAACAAGCATTTGAAAGAAAAATCACAGCACAGGAAGAGCAAATCAGAACACAATATCACAGCAGTTGGTTTTACCCTGTAAAAGCAATAGTCTACCATCATAATATTGATATAAAACAATATCTAGGAAAAAATATGATTCTCCCTCCGTTCTGTAAGTTTCACACATCGACCGCTGTGTGAACTTAACTTTAACCAGAGCACTTCTGCTGAACAAAAGAAGGAAAAAACAAAAACGATAATCAAACAGCTCTTTGAAGAAACAATTACCACACAAGTGAAATTCTGCCTTGCTCTCAGAAACATGTCTTGATGCAGAACTTAAAGGAATTATTACTACAGTATGAGGTATTCAGAGACATTGGTAAAGACATGCACGGCCACAGTGCTTGACTTTTCAACACACAGCAGAGAGACAAGGGCGGTTGGGGGTGAGGAGGGATGGAGGGGACAGAGGTGTGAGACGGGAGAAACAAAGAACCTTTGGTTTCATCTGTAAAAGTGGACAACAGAAATTCCTTTGGTATGTTTTCATTGCATGGTTTGCTGGCGAAAGCACCACGGTGTGATTAAAAAAAACTTCTTCTAGTTTCTTTAGTAGTGGCCTTCCTTCAGGCTGAGGTATTCACAGAGTCATATATGAGAGGTCAAGAGTGGTTTAACACTTTGGTTCAAGCAAGGCACTCGTCCTGGGAGATTTAGAAAGATTGCAACATGTCTGCTTCTACTTTCAGGAACATGTCTGCCTGTACGTAGTTGAGTCAATTCTGCCCATGGCTATGTCAGTTGTTCTGCCTGTTGTCATGTGAAAATGTGTCCTATTTGCTGGTCGATGATACACACACAGGGGCCTTGGAAGTCTAGCACAGGCATGGGCAAACTAAGGCTTGCGGGCCTGACGCGGCCCATTTAGCTTTTTGATACGTCCTTTGAAATTTTTACAAATTATATAATTGGTATGTATTGTGGTTAGACTGTAAATGTTTTGTCCTTGCAATGCTGACACCTTCCCTATAGATGGCATTACTTTCCAGTTGAGACCCAATTGTGGCCCGCAAGTCAAAGTGTTTGCCCATGTCTTCCATAGCAGGTGTATATATTTATATATTCAAATTTAATGTTTTAAAAAACATATGAATGTTGGCCGACAACAGTTAGGACTTGTATGGCATTTTAAAAGCGTGATTTTCCATTGGTACTTGAGGACCGATCCTACTGATGAGAAATTGACTACATCTCGCATGGTCCGTTCAATGATTCTATGGCCAGATCAGCACAGCTGCCGACTGCTACTTCAGCACAGCTGTCTATAGAGCTGTAATCTGAGCACGGATGACGCAGGGGCACGCACAGCAGAGACGCACGGGTGGAGTGCAGATGGGAGGGGGGGAGAGAAGAGCAAGAGGTGAGAAGATACAAGGAATGGGGGAGGGGACGACATATAACATCTTTATAACACCAATCATAAAGGCCGTGCAACCAGAAGTGTTCTTCACTTGTCTTTGGTATCATCAACGTGATAGAAAATCACAAATATGGAACTTGAGTGAGGTAGCATCTTTGGTTCACACTATAAAACATCAACAGGTCTCAACATGTTTCTTTGGGTTCTTGTGGTCTTTTTGGTTTTTCCTTCTAGGATGATGAAGCAAGTCACTCTTCCTCCCTCCGATCCCTTGTTCAGACACATGTAGAACTGCTAACCCGGGATGAGGAGGCTGATGGCAGGAGGCCAGCTCTTTGTTTCTGATGCTAAGCCGTCCTGAACCAGGCCTGTGTAGTGCTTTCTTCCTGATGCTTGAATGCACTTTAAGGTGGAGTCATGAGAGGAGAGATATCTAGGTGTTGGAAACAGGAAGAGGAGTGCTTCTGTATTCAGATGATGAACTGACATTGCTGTGTCAGCACATCGTCACATGCTAACTTTAATCTCACGTCGGTGACGAGGAGATAAAAATCATGAATGAAGCTCTGATGTAGACCTGTTATCAATTAACACTGGACAAAGATAGTACTGTACACAGAGCCAAAAGTGTAAAAATACATCAGCATTGGATCTTTTTTGTCAGCTGCTGGCACTGACATAGCGACTGTAATAATTTACTTGATTTAGTTGATGATTACAAAAAGGCATAGATGTCAAGTATTACTTAACTCAGATCAAAATCCATCATAGGGAAAATAAAAGTGGGGGAAAACTCTTCAATAACAGTCTGTTTCAAGGAAAATTAAAGAATAATGGGATAAAATTAGTTGCAGGATTTTCCATTATGAAATGCAATCTTTGGTCTAAACACTTTAAGGCGTTTCTGTAGCTATAGTTAATCTGCTTAAGGTGGTGAAAGATACAGAATGTCTTTATTTGTCCAGATTTCCAATTATTTAGCATATCAGCATGTTGGAAGAAAGCACTGCCAGGTGAGTCCAAATCAGAGGGAACTGATTTGTGTAGATAAGAGGAATAAGCTTCAGGTTTTGGGGAAGAAGTCTTAGGTTGGACACAACCCTGTCTGTCTGGAATGTTTCATAGAAGGACAGACAGCTCAATAGACAGGAACTTAGACACAAAGACAATCAGACAGTCAGACAGACAGACAGTCCACCACCTCCATTTTCAACATTGTTGCAAAACATGTCCATCACTCCTGCATGATTCGGTTGAGTTGATTGACCAATCCCATCAGAGCGCCACATTCTGGCTGTTTTTAAAGGCTGTGGACAGCTGCAGATCAGACTGTCGATAGGCTGATTAGACCTCCTTTTAGGAATCCATCATTAAAACCAACCAATCAGATTAAAGATAAGGATGGCAAATGATAGGCTGATACTGGGTGGGGAGGTGGGTAAAGGTGTAATAAAGCTATAGACCAGTTATAGTTAGTGTGTGTGAGAGGGTGTGTGACATTATTGTCTTTTTGCAGTTTGTTACACATAAGTTTGTCGCAGAAACAAACATTTCAAAAGCAGGTCAAACAAGAAGTCTTTGGTTGTTTTTTTCATCTTTGGATACTATAAATATTAATATAGTACAGGTTTAAGGGCAACATGTTGCTTCCAGGTCTTTTTTTTAAAGTTTCTCTCTGTTTCTCCTAAAATTTAAAGCTTTTCCACCGATGTTGAGTCAGTCCATGAGTTGGTTAGGTCAGTCCATCTTTAGGCTTTGGTGCAGGCATTAGGGCCAGAGTTGATGGGGTGGCCAGAGCCATCATCCACCCACTTATCAAGACTCCGGCGACGTGCATTCATGAAGAAGTTGCTGACTGTAGCCAGCTCCAGGCCCAGCTGCTGGGCAATGGTAATCTGCAGCTCCTTGGATGGACGCTTGTTCTCCTTGAAGATGGCATGAAGTGTCCGTCGCTGCACGTCTGTGAACACCAGCCGTGGCTTCTTGCTCACATTTCCCCGATCATTTCTGCCGTGATCTTGTTCCTTACGTTTACATGCTGTGGAGAATTCGGGAAACACACAAAGAAGCTATTAGATTCTGGAAATCTACTTCTGCAATCTTTTAACTACAGCCTATAATATAACACTCAATTAATTCCCCAATATGAAACTGGTTCATCATTCTCATCATTCTGATGATTTTATTACAAGATTCAGAACGGTTTGTTCTGATAATGTGTCAATGTGTCAAATAATATACAAAAAATCCTGTAAAACTTCAGTTTGAAACTTCAGAAAGTTATATTTAATTAACTTTTTTGTCATCAATATGTACAGGGCCAAGTCCAATCTTTAAACAGTCACACCCAAATAAGACACTGACACAGTAATATTAAACATTAAACATTACCAGAGCAAATGTCTTTATGTTCTTATCCTACAATTATGCTTTTATTCTGTAAGATCGATTAAAATCAATGGGATAAGATTAAAATGAATCCAATATTCTTAACATTAATCTGATTTAATAGTATCTCACACTCACTGAGTTCAGTGTTTTCATGAGGCCAAAATGCTTTATGATCAGAAAAACTCAAATATCATTATTAAATTATTGTACTTTAAAAATTATAACATTTTATACAGTTTTCTCAGCGATACCTAGAGTAAGGTATTAAGATAATAGATGTTCTTCATGGGGTAACCAAAGCCTGCTGTCTGGAGATAGTGTTTGCCAACATAAAGACACACCTTTCTACAGAAACCGCCAGGGAGCATGGGAAAATAATAGCAGAATTAAACCCTAACACATTCTGTTAAGTACTTCCATCGCCTGTGGCTTCAGTGAACACTGACGCTGTCCATGGTGCTGAAAAACAACAATAACCTGTAGATCCATACACAGCTGAGTTCCTTACTGACGCTGTCAAGAAGGTGAATCAGTTAATCTATACGGAAACAAACGTCTGATCTCGATATTGTTTCACTTTATTGGTTTTTTTTTTCAACCCTCTCTGTTAAGTCATATGGAATGGGGTTCATCGACTAGGAGACGCCAGGAGGGGGCAGCCGCGGGTTGCATGAGCAAAGCCCAAAAACAACTAAACACTGTCAACCTTTTAACACGTTACATCCATGAAGGAAAATCACTGTCAAATTAGAATATCATGATATATCAGACTGTTAAACACAGTTTTGATTGAATATTCCATGGAATTAAATCAAATTAACTTCTTATAATGAACTCTTGGTGTAAATATCCTCACGTTTACATGTCTAGACTTACTATCGAATCAAAAAAGGGACGATTATTGAATCGATACCGCTCGTTCTCGCAGTTGCCAGTACATTTACGTTCGCCACAACTTATTTCACGTTCAAACCTATATTATCAAATACACTCCCTCAGCTGCCAACATGAAGAACCCGCTGTCTCCATGACCAGTAAACATTAACAGAGAGCCGGGGCTCGTCGTGTAAAGGCAGCGATAAATCAGCAGCAGTGAAGGCCACTCAGACAGACAGCAGGAGACACCGAGTCCTGGGACACAGGCACCGACAAAAAGTCCACTATTCTCAGGACATGAGGGGACATGACGACGGCCTCGTTATCGGGTGACTCACGCGCGCGCCCGCGTGCACACGCACACCACTGTTGATGCTTCGGGTAATCATTACAAACGCAGATAACACAGGGGCCTTCTCCTACACCTAAGGGGCCACAGGTTTAGGTCTCCGTTCATGGGAAGTTGCAGACAGAAAAAAAATAAAATAAATTAAAAAAAGAAATGAAAATGTCTCCGCTTGTCTGTCTTTGCACTAATTTCCTCAAAGTCTATTCTATTCTACTTTAATTGAATACGTGGGAAAAGAGGGAAAAGGCCCAAGATTAATTTCCAAGAACTAAAAAAAATCAATAAATGTATCACATCTATTTCACCCGAACGAGCTGATCAATAAAATGGCAGCCTGGCGCTTAACTTGTTTCGCTTTAATTAATTTATATAAAATAAATAAACCGGGTTTGTTGATAGGCCAGTATTCCATATGCACTCAGTGGTCGACCAATCAATGTGACGATATTAAAAACAGTAAAAAAAATAGGAAAAATACATGAATTAATGACAGACATACGTATATTCTACAGAAATATATGATGCGACATATACATATATATAATGATGTATGTAAATAATATATATATTTATGCCTCTCTATCCCTGTCTCTTTTTTCTTTCACAAATACACCCTGATAACACACATAGTAAATAGACCATGCTGTGTAGAAAATCAATTGATAAGAGATTTTAATTTAATAATAATGTTTTTTCTATTTTCTATTATATTGTAAATAAAGGGACTGGGAATGCACTTTTAAGGACCCGCACTTTTTAGTTCCATGGTCGGTTGTTTACAACGTGGACCAGACCAGAACCCAAAGACTGATCCTCTGCATCTTCACCCAAAATAAACACATTCCTAACCATTCCTGAGGCACAGGATCATCTTTCGTACACACTGCACGGGTCGATATTTTGAGGTAAAATGACATGAGTTCACTGGGAGGGGGGCAGTGTAAAGACTGATGAAGGATGTGTGTAATGACAAGGGAAGTGATGAGGCTGAATAAGTCTAATATATGTTTTAATTTTGGAGCTGGTCCACATTAGGGTTCAACAAGGACTCAAACATCCAAGAATTATTAGATTTTTCTGGGAGGTTTTTACAAGAAATTTAACATTTGGGTGCGATGAGTTCATGAAAAGACTATTTAAAATAGACATTTCACACCTTTTTAAGCTAAAGTTTGACAAATATCCGTTTTATCCTAACATTGGACACTGGGACTGAGTGCTACCTCTGCTCAGGCCCAGTGTGTGGTCCACCGTGGTGGGTTTGCTCTCTTCCCAACCCCATGAAATGTGTTTTTCCACAAACAAAACATTTAGAAAAAGGAATAAAAAGAGGGTTTTTACCGAGGCTCCGCTCACCTGCGAGCCTGAGCGCACTCATGCGCTGGAACTCAGGCTCCTGCAGCCACTTCCACATGCGGCGGAAAGTCTCTCTGCCGGACTTGAGCTTGGACCAGGGTTTGGGGTTCCTCAGCAGGTCCGACAGAGTCCCCTGGGACCTACAGAGGACCCGTTGGGCAAAGATGGCCTGAGGGATGCTGTAGCGCTTCAGCTCTGTTGTGATCCTCTGCGCCACCTCTTTGGTATTCACCTCCTCCATCTGTCCTCCTGAAACGCCACCTCCTCCACCCCCTTGCTGTCCCGGCCCGGAGGCCTGCTCCCGACCGTTCCCCAGCCCCTGGCCGTGCCCCTGCGCGCCGAGGTGGGCGTGCGGGTGATGGTGAAGGCCGTTGATTTGCACCATGCCCGAGGAGCTCATGTGCTGCTCCGTGTGTCTGCCGAGCATAGCCGGGTGGTGAGCCTCGAACCCACTGGGGGTGAGCATCTTCTCACCGGGCATGGCAGCTCCGGGATGAGCATAGGGAGGGATGCCGGCCTGCGTAGTGTGTATGCTGGCCAGACCCGAACCAGACAGCGGGGACAGACTCTGGCCCATGCAGGGATCTTTGTGATGATATGCGGGATACAGACTGTTCATAGGCGCCAGACTCCGGTCCTCTCGCATCAGAGTGAAGCTGCCGCTGACGTTTCCCGGGATCCTCTGGTGCGGATGAGGATGCGGATGATGGGGATGGTGGTGATGGTGGTGATGTGGAGGAAACTTGTCGGACACGGTGGAGATGGGTGGTAGAGGCTGCAGGGGGGTTAAGGTGGTGTAGGTACTGCTCGCGCTCATGCCTGGAGGGGCTTCGCACATGCTGATGGCGGGATGCAGGTGTCCGGGGTGGCCGGGGTGATAGTCTCCGCTGTCCAGGAGGGTCGCCATACCCATAGCACGGTGGCCGAGACCCCGGGGGCCCGGGCGGGAGTGCGGACTGTGTCCACTCAGTAGATCTCCGTGGCCGGTCACGGACTCATGGCTCACTCCGTGCAGGTCGCCAATGTTCTCCATCGACAGATGTGCGTTCATGATCCGGGCAGCGCTGTGGACAAACCATCTATGTGACCTGCTGCAGTTAGCTGGTGTCCACAGGTCCTCAGGTGCAGGAAAGTTCAAGTCTTCTTTTGTTGCTCCTTCTCCTTCTCCTTGCAGCAGCAGCAGCCTCTCCTGCCCTGTCTTTATCTTCACCTATATTTGATTATTCTCTGTTTAAATCTGATACAGTTGCAAAATTGAAAAGTCTGGTCTGAACGTCCGCCCTCTCCTGTAGTATTTAAATATTTTTATATATATTTTTTATTTTTTTGTTCTTGTTATCTTTATAATTCAAGCCCCCCCGCCGCTAACCAGCTGTCCTTGCGCTCCTGTCTGGTGCCGCGCCATCTCTTCAGTTGTGAGTCTCCTGTTCTCCACCGCCACACGGCACTCTGTCTGCACATGCGCACTGCACTCTCTGTTTCTCTCTCCCTCTCTTTCTTTCAGTCCCTCTCTCTCTCCCTGTGCTCTCTGTGCTCACTCTCTCACACACTCACAACGCCCCGCTACTGTGACGTCACGAAATATTAAGGAAGACAGATATTTAACTAAAATCAAACGTAATGACCAGTACACACCGGATACAGCAGCTGCCGTTGAATCATCGAACACGATTTTAACGGATGGGAAAATAGACAACATAATACTTTAAACAACATTAAGACCATTTTTAACCCGTAATATTAATTTGACTAGTTAATGAGGCTCAGACTCCCGGTCCTCCTTAAATGATTGTTTGCAAATGAAACGAACTTCCGGGTTCATTTGAGTTGATTCATTTGCGATGGAATATTCGAAGTATTGTAAACTGACTTAAAAACAGCGAAAACAGGAGAGGCAGAATCCAGGGCTAACGTGTTAAATCCCCCTAAAGTTCTTCTTATTTTACTTCTTTTTTTTGGTAAATATACCAGTTACATATTTTACCAGTATTCAGTTGCAACCGATGCTCCCCTCCACCACCACCTCCACCACCGTGGCGGTTTAACCAAACCCAGAAGACTGCACTGGCTTCAGACTGAAAAAGATGAGCAGATGTGTCCATTGTTCAACCATTAGGCTTAACGAACCAAGCCCAGCAGAAGTGTGTGTGTGTGTGTGTGTGTGTGTGTGTGTGTCCTATTTGGATATGGACGCATGCACATGTAATCCTGAACTTAAGGGAGTTCATAACTGAAAATAGAAAATAAAACCAT
Source organism: Paraplagusia blochii (assembly GCA_016785265.1). Taxonomy (NCBI): domain Eukaryota; kingdom Metazoa; phylum Chordata; class Actinopteri; order Pleuronectiformes; family Cynoglossidae; genus Paraplagusia; species Paraplagusia blochii. The sequence goes on along the minus strand of JAFBJS010055148.1, from coordinate 87,186 downwards.
AAAGATTATTTATTGAGATTTGATTGATTTTTATTTTTTTCTCCAACAATATTACACATTAGTCATACGGGTCATTAAATGCCACATGACACATATTACTGCCTGTTGTTTTGGATGAGCCCCAGTATCTCCCAACCTGCAGCCTGACAGCAGCTCGTCCTCACGTACATGTCAGGGGCCCCGTGGACCAACGCAGCGCCGGCACAGGGCGTCCTCAGCCGGCGAGGTGACAGCTTGCAGCGGTCAGTGTCCTGCTGGACCCCCCGCTGAATGAGGGACATGTCAAAGGTGACGCTTCAAGACTCCCAAAGCCAACATCTGCGGGGGGACAGATTAACCTTTCAGACTTTTCCCTGTCCTGGACCTGCTAGGGGCCCCGCATCTGTCAGGGCCCCCCACAATAGAGCCGACGCTCGGCTGAACGAGTTAAAGAAAAGAAAAGAAAAAAAAGGAGAAGAAGTTAAACTGTCTCTGATGTGAAGTCAATGTCAACGGCGTGTGTGTGACGTGTGTCGGGACAATGGGACACTAAATCCGTGAAGTGTGGCTGTCCAAGTGTGTACAGCCGTGGAAATAATAGACTTCACATGCAGAGGAACAAAAACAACGTGGGTGTAATTAAAGGGGGATTTGAACACATGTTTATTCGGCTTCCACCATGTGGAAGAAATCAATAATAATAAGTTCTTATAAAAAAGTCAAGTACATAAAGTGGATTCCTTCTTTAATTCATTATTTCTCATCTGAACAACAGGTGTCAGTTTTTTTTATTATCTTACACTGATGGTCAAGTCAACAGGATAGAAAAATAAAACTAAAAAGTTAACTTTTTAAATAGGGCTGTTATAAAAATATATTTTTTTAATTTTTTGCCATAAAATCCTGCACTGGATTTTCCCACAGAGTAAAGTGTAGAGTAAAGTGTAACAAGAGAGAGGCAAAAATGAAAAGTCAAGGTTCGGCCTGACATGGCAGCAAAACCTCATCTACACATTCTCATACGGATCGATGAGCTTCTGCCATGTCTGCTCCACCTAAGCTGTGTGTGAATGTGTGATGTCTCTCTGTGGCCAGACCCAGGCCTGCACGGGCCCCCATACAGGAGCCAGGGTGACATTTGTTTGAAGAAGGATGTATATATCAAGGCAGAGCCACTTTAATGACAGAGACACAGGCCAGGTGTATATTTCCCTGCAGATCTAAATTATTATATACGGCAATTTTAGGGTGTGGGTGGGTGGAGATTTCCAACACGTTTGCTCCAGTGCACAGCAGAGGCCAGGTAGGTATGAGGGGCCAGGAAGGCACACGAGGGGCTTCAGATTTCACAGTGAATAATAATCAGTGGCTCCATTCCCGTGAAAGCCACCGCAGCATATTAGAGCACAGACAATGCGCAGCCTCACAGAGAGAAGCGCGGATCAATATTTCTGCAGCTCTGCAAAGTCACACAGCGTTGCAGGCGTCATCGATGTCCAAAATGACAATTACAGCTTGTTTAAGGCACCAGCCCCCGCTGAATGCCACCTGGTGGGGCTAAACTCTGATGAACCGGGTCACTTCAGGGTGGCTCGGCCCCTCTTTGGTCGTCTGTGGCGCACGGGCGCGCGCTCCACGGGCGCACATACAGGAGGAAAGTGAATTAGCCTTTTGGAAATGCATCGTGTTCTCGTTTCTTTATCCTTTTAAACGTCGGGATTATTTACTGGCTCACCTTTAGACTAATTCGATTATATTCAACTGCTGGGCCCATCCGTGATTTATCACTAATTCCGGATCCGATACCAGACCCTGTACGGAGGAAATACACACACGTGAAGCCTTCAAATATTTGGACGGATCTGTAAAAAAAACCCATTCCCTGCGCTCTTTTCTAAAAATGTTCATTGCGGTTGTGATGCTTGGCCTTTGCAGCCTATTTGAAGTGTGGGCCTGAAAACACACAACACTGAGCCAATCGATACTGAATACAATTATAATTCTTGGAGGAACTGGAGCTGAGGCCTTGGATTTGTAGGAATAAACAAAGAGTAAAAAAAACATTTCTGTGCACCGTGTGGTTTTTCAGCAGCTTCTACGCACATACAGAATATTATATTACAGATATTAAGGTAAAATATTAGAATTTCCTGATACTACAATGCAAATGTGCTTAAGGAGGTAATAAAACGACAATAAAAAAATATTTATGTGTATTTATATATATATTTAACGAAGAATAGCCGTGTATGGTAAAAACGGGCAAGGAAAAAGAATATTTTAAAATATTAAATCAATATACAACGTGGCATGTAACAACTGTGTCAAAGCCTTAACTAAATATTATTGTTCTATACATTTCTAATTCATATTTTATTTTTTGGGATGTTTATGTTACAACTAAAGGTGAAAATAGATATTAATTGAACAAAACAAACTTTAATTTCTATTTCTAAAATATTTAATGTTATTTAAAAAAATCAAAACAATGAAAACACATCATGATCTAAAGAAATAAATAAAAAAAGAAGATAAAACCAGGGGAACATCCCGGTGGCCGACTCCTGCTCTCCTGCTGCCTTGCTCGTGGGTGAGCTCAACCGCCTCTTCCACTGAGTTATTCCGCGTCACTTGCTCTGATTCGACTCAACTCATGTGAAATAAAGCGAGCATCACTTTACCATATGAAGGCATCCATATGTCCGTGGACAATGACTGCGACTAACTTTTCTGTGGACTTCAATTATGACAAGAAAAACTGTGTCAACGATACTTGAGCCACAGCCGAACAGTGAACGGCAAACGCACACATGTGCAGGATCGATATTTGCATTAATATAATTTTAATAGAAAATATCGCTCTCTGCGATATTTATATTGATATTTTCTTTAAAAAGCAAGGTGAATGATGATACCTATAATTAAAAAATAGAAAAAAATATTTTATTCTACAGAAGGGGTACAATTATGCAAATCATTTCATTTAAGCCATATTAAAAAATAAAATTATTTTAAAAAATTACATGTAAATATGTGTGTGTGACATTTGCAGCCCACAGCTGAAGCCTCACTGACCCAGATAAATGTATTTAGACAAAAAAAATTTAATTACGTGAAACTGAACACCTCGTCCAACCCTGGTTGACTCACATCCAAGTACTTAAACCCTGCTTGATCTTGCACCTTATGTAATTACTGAGCCATGCAATCTCTGTATGTATTTACAGGAAAACACAGAGTCTAATAAAACTGCAGGTGATACTGATATAACACACAGCAAAACGCAGAAAATGATCCGATTTTTTAAATTATTATAATATAATAATTCCCTGGAAGACCCCCCTCTATAACAGTGGGATCAGATGAATCGTTTATGTGCACATAGTCATTACCAGGAACAGACCATGTGACTGTGCTGTTCAGGTGTCATATTCAGTATCACGGCCCCTGTTTTAGTTTGCGCATTTTTTTTTAAATAAAATGCACGAAAACCAGTCCATGCTGCAGCAGACCACCATCTGTAGTCAGGTGTTTCCCAACAGGATAACGCAGCAAGAAATGCTTGCACCCAAACTCCACTTCTCATGCACACGCGCACACGCACACGCATGGATACACACACACACACAGTGTAGTCCACGACTTTACCGCAATAACAGCTCAGCCCTGAGCAGCAGAGAACAAACATGACCGTCAATTTACATCAACTCTTTCACCCTAAACTCTGGCACAAAATCCGAGGACGCACTCTTTATCCGCGCGTCTCCCCCTCTTGTCCCCACCCTCCTTCCCTCGACCTCGGGCTTCCAGAGCTGCGAGAGCTGCTGCAAATCCTCACCGAGGCAAACATCCTCATCAGCGGCGTCCGTGAGTCCCCGTGTTCGCAGTGGAAAAAAAATAAAAGATCCATCCCGCAATAAGGCTCTCCTTTCCTGCTGCGGTACCGAGCTCCTCTCTGCGCTTTTGTCGATGCTGCCGCATTTGAATAGCTGGCCGGCGTCGTTATGGATCCGTGCGCACTGGAAGAGAATCAGTATGCAAATTGTTTCAGTATCAATCGAAAGGTTCGATCCGCCAGCCCCTCTGGCTGCAGACACTGGTGCTGCTGCTGCCGCTGCTGCTGCATAGATGTTTTTCTAATGATTCCATGTTTTAACACGTAAACACAGGCTGACAAACGGAAAGAGATGGAAAAGAAAAATATTAAAAAGTTACAAAAAAATAAAAATAAAGCAAACCCATCTGGTCTGCATTGGAAATAGTTGGTATCTCGACCCAGTATGTATTTAGGAGCTGCATTGTCCCGTTTAATTTTTTATTTTTTTACATTTTTGCTTTGTTTATTTCCTTTAAACGTGCTCATTTGAAGACTTAGAACCTGTAAAATATTTGTATTTTATTTTACAGCTTTTTATTGATTATACAGGTCTTTAAAAAGGTAATAAATGTTATTAAATGTTATATTTTAGGCCTAAATGTTGAACTACAAGGAAGGAAATCCAAAAAGCTCTGTGTCATTGTGATACACACCACTGCACACAACAGACCTCTGCATTCAACCCATCACCAGAGTGAACTGTGGACACCTTTGAGTGTGCTGTGCTCAGCGATTGGGTTTGAATCTGGACCCTCAGAGCCCCAAGTGCAGTTCTTTAACCACTGGGCCACCACTAAGACAAAAATCTTTCTCTAAGTGTTTTGTTTCATCAAACACAGGTGAGCAGCAGAACAGGTGAGTTTCAGTCACCTGTAGCGGAGACGCTGCAGTAAAACACACACGGAGCAAAGGTAAAAACAGCAGGTGAGGAACGGAAGGGCAAAAAGAGGTGAAAGGAAAAACCAGAGGCAGGAGAATGAGAGTGTGGTCAGAATGAGATAAAGTCCCCCGTTATCCATCTGTCCCAGGGTTAGAGTTTGACCAGCTGAGCCGGTCAGAGGTGAGGGTTCACTGATCCCTTGGCCTGTGGTCAGTGTGATGCCAGATACACAGCAGAGGCGGGATTATGAGATGTTTTTTTATTATGGAGACAAGGGAGATCTCCCAAAAAAACAGATTCAGGATTAAACAGACCATGTGGTTTATAAACCAGGTTCTTTAACAAATAAAGAAATATGTTATTGGTCCAATTACGCCCCCTAACTGCACAAGAGGGATTTCCTTCTCAATGCAAATCCTTTCAATGCAGCCAACTAAAAAAAAATCTTCTTCTCTTTTTGGCTTGATCCCTTTATAGGGGCTGCCACAGTGAGTCAACAAATCTCATCCTGTCCTCTGTATCCTCAACTCCAACTATCTCCATGTCCTCCCTCACTGCATCCATCAATCTCCTCTTTGTCTCCTACCTGGTAGCTCCATCTCTAGGATCATTCTTCTACCAATGTATCCACTGTCCCTCCTCTGAACATGTCCAAACCATCTCAATCTGTCTCCTTTAACTTTTACTCTAAACCTTCCTGTCTGTGTTGTCCCTCTAATCACCTCAGTCCTGATCCTGTCCATCCTTGTCTCTCCTAAAGAGAACCTCAGCATCTTTAATTTTCAGAAAAAAAAAACACTCAGTAAAACCCCCTTATGTTTCATTTATATTCCATCTCCTGGAAATATAAGCTAAAGTCTTTCGGATTTTTTCGGCCCCTCAAACTGTAAGAAATGATTTGACTGAGATTTCTAACCTGGTCATAAAGTTTTAATATAACAGCGTGAGGCTGTGAAGCTGTGCAGCCCAGGAGTGGATTTCTCTGTTTAAACTTTAATAATGGGTTGAACAGTCGTGTCCCTCTTGATCAGTTAACATCCTCTCAGACACCTACACATGGGAAGAGTCGTACTGAATACGAAGGTTTCTCTTATTAAAGTGGAGTGTGTGTGTGTGTGTGTGTACAGAGTGCGTACCGACTTAACAAGGCGCTCGGTGGTTAGGTCAAGGATTGCTGTCCTTAACTTGTTTCTGAAAATCTATATAATGGAAAGGAGCAGGATTATATATGTGTCTTATGTCAACAAGAGACTGTTCTCCTCTTCTTTTGTAAATGTTTGTGTGTGTGTGTAGTTGGAGTTGTTGGTGGGCTATACTGTCCTGGATCTCCTGAGATTTGACTTGACCTTGAGAGACTTGACCCAAAGACTGCATGAGGAATAAAACTCTTATTTTTCAGTAAATATATATGACATAGTCTGAAAAAAAAAGAGTCTCTGTGTTTGTATGTTTGTGGGAGAGAGAAAAACCTCACACCCCTTATTTTAAAGTGAAAATTACAGCTTAAATAAAACCAAATAAAATAAAAAAAATCAGAGAATAGTTAATTTTTGGTGTGTGTAAAATCACCAGCTTTAACTTCTTTATCTTTTAATCACTTGTTTGAACAAATTACACCAAAAAATATATAAAAATAGGACTGTTTGATAATATTAGGCTAATAATGTTCACGGAAAACTTGTGTATGGCCAAAAATGCTGAAATTGATTTGCAAAATCTTGAGACGTGGAGGCACGACTGCATCGAGACTGCATTGATTACAGAATCAGAAATATTGTTTTTGGACATGGAAAAATAAGAAAATAAAGATAAATATTTATGATTTCATCAGATGTGAAGTTTGATTGAAAACAAAGAAGAACTCCATGGAATGTTGACCCAGGCAACTCCATGTGCAGGTGTCACTGGAGGACACTTATCTAAGGGGGATTACATAGGCTCCTCCAACATCATAAAGGATTAGTGAGAACACTTTTACTGTCATGTTAAGATGGTTTGGACATGTCCAGAGGACAGATAGTGGTCATATTGGTAGAAGAATGATTCTAGAGATGGAGCTATCAGGTAGGAGACAAAGAGGAGATTGATGGATGCAGTGAGGGAGGACATGGAGGTGTTGGAGATAGAGTTGATACAGAGGACAGGGGGAGATGGAAATTGTTGACTCGCTGTGGCAACCCCTGAAAAAGGGACAAACTGAAAGAAGAAAAATAAGACTTCTACTGTTACACTTGATGCTGTATTATCAGTCTAACATGGACATCATACTGCAGTATGTTCTGTATTTTTTATCATTTTTATTTAATTTGTCAAACATATTGACATGGGAAAAACAAAGTCTGTGAGGATCAACGGTAGAAACCACTGTTTCCTGTACTTTGCACTGTGAGCAGTTGACTTTTCCCCATTCTGTTATTGCTGCGGACCGTGTTGTGTCAAAGCTCTGTGGACGAAAATGATCTCCAAACAGCAGGTTAGAAGGTGTTACAAACTGTGTGCTTAAAAAAACACATACACACACACACACACACACACTGTGGCCCTGCGAGGAATAACACTGCATGCAGACACACACCACCATGCTGATACATTCACCTGTTCCACCACTAAAAGCACTTTGGAGGGAAACGGGGACACGAATAGACACATTTGGTGCGATGGAAAAAAAAAAAAAAAATGAATGGAGCTGTAATTGCCTTTTACACACATGCACACACACACCCCGGGTCCCAGTGAATACCGATTCTGCGCGGTCTCTCATGATATCTATTGTTCATTAGTCATTGTTATCCGGCTTTGATGTAGCTGTAATGGGCTTTAGATGTGTGGAGTGGCTCCATAAAGACCTGTGTTTAGTAATGGCCACAGTTTAAATGCTCTTAATGTGCTGCCGAGGTGCTGGGAGGGGCCAAGGTGTGTAAATCACAGAGAGTGTAAGGAGTAAAGGTGCTGGGGTTTCCACTGGTGAGGGAATGGAATCTCTCGGTGCATTCTGATGAAGGTGGAGAGCCTCCGTCCAAAACTGTGGCCGGGTTTCCCAGTGCGGGGAGAGAGATGTTTGCTCTGTCCCAGCAGGGAGAGAGCAAACAGACAGAGGCAGCTATCAGCCTCTCCATTGTATTGTATTCATCAGACCGCTAATCTTCAATAGTTAAATTATTATCCATGCCTCCTCCAAGGGTCAAGCTGACACTGCTGTGATCTCACCAGGCGGCTCTCGTCTTTAAAATGTCACTAACGTGAACACACACACCTACGGAGGTGATCTATGTCCAGAGCTACTTGTGTTTTATAGTTTTTATCTGTTTTATCTCTGTGACTCCGAGGGGGTCGTGTCCCCTCCGTCCCCAGTGCCATCTGTGCCCATGGCTTCAAAATGAATTGATAAGAAGTCATTGGTTCTGGTTGTATTAATAGTACTTTTTAATTTTCTAATTTTTTATCGATTTGGTGAAGGGTTTTTCGTGGGTTAGTATTTACTCTTTGCATTTGCATTTACTCTTTTATGTAGAAACTCCTTGTCATTGTGATCCACACCACTACACAAAATCAAATGTGACTTGTGCATTTAACCCATTACCAAAGTGAGTATTTCTTTTTAGATTTTGTATTTTGCTTTAATGTAGCGCCACTCGTACTACAAATCCAGTACAAAGTACCTAATAACTACTGGCCCAGGAGTACATCTCATTGGCCAATAACACAATTACAACATGGCCTAAATATGGTACCTGGGCCTGAGTTTGTGTGTCTTTTTTGACTAATTTTTAAACAGATAGAACCCTAGACTCATTAATGATAAAACTTTAATTTCCTATTTGTTTAATAACAGGAAGGAAAGCAAATTCCTTGTCATTGTGTTACACACTACTACACATAACAAAACGTCACCTCTACATTTAACCCATCACCAAAGTGAACAGTGGGCAGGTTTTAGCGCCCACGGAGCAGTGAGTGGGGACAATGCCTTGCTCAGTGGACCTCAGTGGTAACCAGACAGCTGGTGGATTGGCACCTGCAACCCTCCAGACCCAAGTCAGGTTCCTCCATGTAAAATATTTATTAATATTTGTTCCAAAAATTAAACTACCGACCAAAACATTCCCATGTAATACCTCTCCTATTGAGATAAATGCATTCCAAGGGAAATGGATGGATGGTAATATATAATATATATTTAATAGATTAAATAAATATTACACCAAGCAGAGTGAAGTGAACGAGAGTGGACGACAAACAAGAAGAAATGCCGAGAGATGCTACGATGCAGAGTTGGGAATACAAGAGCATGCTCAATCAGCCAATAGTACACCAGGTATGGTTATATTATAAGTATTAGCCAATAGTATGCTTTGTACAATCTAGTCTAGGTAAACAAGCTATGAGCTATGGAATCTATCTATCTATCTATCTATCTATCTATCTATCTACCCATCCATCCATAGTGACTTTCGTATGAGCCCCTGCACACATAGGAGCGGAGCTGTTGCCATTTCCAGGACTGTGGGGCCTCCATCACTCCCAGCAGGATACACAGGCAAATCTAATTGCAGGTAAAAGTGCAGCGCTGCTCTCTGTGGCTCCTGTATGGAGAATATGAGGAGGAGAAGCCCAGCGACATGGTTAGTATCGGTTGGGATGACTGATCGACTCTGCACTAACTACATTACACTGTGGAAAAGTGGCTGGATCCCTTTCCCTGCCCCCTACACACTCCCAGCCCCTCTGCCCCTTCAGTTACCATGGCGGTGCTGGGGTGTGACCTGGCCTCACCATACTTCTAGGTGCAGATAGAAAAGTCCTCAGGTGACTGTAAAATTAACAAACTGTTGGACTGCAAGTTGTCCGAGCTCAGAGGAGAGCTCTGCCATATAAGATCTGACCAGAGGTTATTAGCAGTAAAGAGCCACTGTGGAGGACCAGAGGAAAGACATCATTTATGGGGTCAGGGCCTGGACACACAGAGCCGGCTGGGCAGGGCAGAAAAATAACAGACCAAAAAAAAAAAAAAAAAAAAACTCCACACGCTCATAGTAGACAGTAACGGGGGGCTCATTACTCAGTGAGAGCTCAGGTTTCCAGTGTAGACCTCTCCATTAGACCCCCAGTTAGAGAGAAATGAATGGTCGCTGCTTCTCTGCTCTCATAAACCATCCAAGCATCCACAGCAGGAGAAAATGAGATACAAGTTAAAGGGAGGGAGGGGAACTTAGAGGTAGAGTCTGTGGTCTGTGCATGTGTACGTGTGTGTGATAGAGAGGTGAAGGGTCCTAGGGGTCTTTGAGATGGAAATGTCCAGCTGGCCGGCCGTCTGCTGCCTGACCCCTGGGCTCAAAGTCAAAAGCCAGGGCCCCCAACCAACCGGCCACTGACCAACTTACACCAGTATGGCCTCCCTCCTACACACACACACACACACACACACACTCTGAGGTTTTTTACGTTATGTGAGCAAACACGTCACACACACATAATACACACCCTCACCCCCTGTACAACAAATGTGTCAAACTTAGGCCCGGGGGCCAAATCTGGGCCACAGTGTAATTATATTTGGGCCACGAGATCAAATCAAATGTGTACTTTAATTGGCATGTCAGTGTATACACCCATATACTATATAGTATTAGAGGTATATGTACCATGTAACACTTTTCTTTGTTGAACCAAAGCATCAGAAGTGTGTTTTATTTCCAATTAGCATTTACATTCATGCATGTGTTTTACCTCACGTGTTTCTAATATTAATCTGTGTTTGTTTCAATGTTCAGATTCAATGTTTATGCAAATGTATGGCTTGTTTACATATGAAAAACATCTACATTATTAACTATATGTTATATATATTTGAATAAATATTAATTGTGGCCCGTGTCTTCCTCCTTCCTTTGTTTTTAACTGCATCCCACAGTGAATTTTATTTTGACAGCTGTGACTTATACTAACGTTAGCCTAATCCCCACCCTAATCTTCTGCTGCTAAGTTTGGTCTAAATCATTAACCCAGTGTCCTGAGTGAGAAACTACAAATTTCCCTGCAACAAATCATTTTTATATATGATGATGTCCTCACAAGTATAGCTACACACACACACACCCAGACACATACATACATACACACAGACCTGTTTATCTATAGATGTCAGGACACTAATAGACACGTTAATTTACTTTTTTCTAACCTTATCTACTAAGCCAAACATCCCGATATTCTAATCCAATTTTTCTAATCCAAGGTTGGAGAAAATTCTGTCCTTTGGTCCGAAACCTTTTCCCAGGACAAATTATATGCACAGTGAGCTTGGATTATTCAAGATAATAGTATATAGAAGAGATTAAGAATGGTTATCTGCGACACACACCGAGCATATAGAAATAAAGACATCAATGGACATAATTTGCAAATCATTATTATTTTTGTCAATTTCTGTTAAGAAGCACATTTTTAAATCCCAAACCTTAAGAAAGTAGAACAGGAATTAAGTCTTCAAATAAGAACAGGATGTTTTACAAAGTACAAAATACATTTGTATATCTGTATATAAAAATAATTAACATTATTAGAAAATCCCATTGATTTCATCAATTCCTTGTTAATTTTATTGCATG
>JAFBJS010055148.1:68342-70842 GCA_016785265.1 Paraplagusia blochii | reverse complement strand
CAGTGGGCTCACCACACACAGGAAGGCTCACAGTATGGTGCAGTGTGATTTGGGTGGCTGTTGTGGAGACTGCTGCCCGGTAGCTGAATTAATTCAATTGATGATTTTCCATCTTTATTTGTTATATATATGTATATTTGTCAAATTGTTTATTGTCATTGCACCTTTTTACTTGTTTTATTTTTGTGTATCTTTATGTCTGTCTGTCCGTCCAGGGAGTGGATCCCTCTACTGTGATTCTCCCTAAGGTTTCTACCGTTTTTTTTTTTCATGTTAAAAGCGTTTTTTTTTGTCCTCGGTAGTTTTTCCTTACCCTGACTGAGGACAGAGGATGTTACCAACCCTGTAAAGCCCTATGTGACAAATCTGATTTGTAAATGTGGGCTATATAAATAAAATTTGATTGATTGATTTAGGATCTAACCTTCTCACTATAGCCCTGCTGAAAATGTCAGGCATTAAAATAGTCAACATTATATATTTCAAATTTAAATTCAAGGTCCACACACACACACACACACACACTGTACATACACAGCGTAGATACATACCTATCTATCCATATATACATAGATATTTATCTATCTATATATACACACTAGATATGCTCTACCAATATATAAAATACATATATATATATATATATATATATATACAAAAAAATAAAAAAATGGTAACATCGCCCTACAGGTGGTCTGAGGTATTTGATACATATATATATATATATATATATATATATGTGTGTGTGTGTACTGTATATATATGTTTATAGAGAGATATATGTTTATAGAGAGATTGTTTGGAGGAAAATTAAGCTGAAAGTTGTTACAAGTTATCACTGTTAAATCCCTAATAAAGTTTTTGAAAGCATGCTGGCTCCTGTCTGGTCTGTCGCAGAGACATTATAATACGTAACAAACACACTGCACTGCAACATGATGCATTCAGGGGAATTGGAAAAAGTCAGAAATTACCACAGAACACATTATATCCCCCGGCCATCAGAATATAAATCCATTTTCTGTTACTTATCAATAGATTTAAAATCTTTAGACTTAAAACTTTTAAAACTTTTCTGATCAAAAGCTGCTTTGAGAGTTCTAGAAATTGTGAAAACTTCTTAATCCACACGGAGGACAGGACACTGCGAGTGTGTCCGTGTGCAGGTGTGTCTGTCTGTCTCCCCTTTCATTGATGGCTAAGTGAGGCCATTAGTGTGTGCGTTTGTCTGTGTCCCTCTAAGAACCCCTTCATGCTTTTAAGACACTCCGCAAGATTTTTCAAGGCTGCACATACACACAATGGACAGTCTGGGGCAGGAGGGTAGAGTGTGTGTTTGTCTGTGTTTGTGAGCCAAAGTGTCTCTATGAGCCTGTTTACAGTATTTGTATATGTACTTATGGACGGCCAGTTGCTGGTGTTCAAGGAAGCTCTCCAGGGGTGGAGAAAGGTCCTTAGAGTCTTAACACAGGCTCTGATTGAAGTAAAGATGAAGACGACAAAGACCATAAGTAGGAGAAGAAGAGGAGATGAGAGGAAACGGACCAGACGCTTTTATGTCTTTAACTCTCAGAACCTAAAGTGAGTTTAGAATTTAGTGCAGAAACATGATAAAAAGGTAAAGAAAGAAAGACGAAATGAGGTAAAAAGGACATGTGAGGGAAGTTGACAAGAAGAGGGGACGGAGACAGAGAGACAGAGAGATGAACCTCAAGCTATCAAAAATAGAAACTGTCCATCTATGGCAGTCAGACGTTACTCTACCTCAGATATTACATCACAGCTATAAATCTAGATTTTTCTCATTGATCACAAACAGGTTCCGCAAATACAATTTGAAATTTAAAAGCTAATGCACAAAAAGCTGAAGAAATCAATTTTTATTTCACTACAGCAGCCTCATATTGGCAGAAAGTAGAGAAAAATCAAAGCCGATATATACATTTTCCTGTGAAATCATTCTTTTGGCCCAGTTTAATGAAGTTCCAGAGAACATAAAGCCCTTTTTTTTTTTGGAGGGAGACGTTGCAATGAGTACAGTAGAAGTTTCCACCATTAGATTTATTACCCAGGGGCCTGAACGAGGGGAATCACAGACGGGGAAAAGTGAAGCATCCCATCTAAAAAGATTAGAGAGTTGCTCAGATGCCTAGGTGGGTGAGGTCACACTCCTCCACCCCTCGAAAAAAATCTGAGACAATGAACTCTGAATAATGCCACTGAAGAGTCACTGTATTAAGGCCATCAAAGTCATTGGGAAACGTTGACTTAATGTTTTTTTTCAAATATGTGAACAATATGAAGACCAACATTCACTCACCATCACATTGTATGGGGACAAACATACAAAGGTTGTGAGACCAGTCATTGTATATGATTTAGAGACACTATGAATAGGCAGAAGACAGAGCTGGAGGTGGAGGAGTTAAAGATGCTGAGATTCTCTTTAGGAGAGACAAGGATGGACAGGATCAGGAATGAGGTGATTAGAGGGACAACA
>JAFBJS010055148.1:27986-68313 GCA_016785265.1 Paraplagusia blochii | reverse complement strand
AGAGAAGACAGATTGAGATGGTTTGGACATGTTCAGAGGAGGGACAGTGGATACATTGGTAGATGAATGATCCTAGAGGGGGGATACAGGGGCAGTGGCCTAGTGGTTAAGGTCCCCGGTTCAAATCCCCCTACCGCCAAGTTACCGCTGAGGTGCCCTGAGCATGGTATCGTCCCTACACACTGCTCCCCGGGCGCTGCCCACTGCTCACTTTGATGGTGGCTTAAATCAGTGCTTCTCAATTATTTTCTGTTATGCCCCCCTGGCAAGAAAAAAAACTATTCGCCCGTCCCTCCCCCCATCACCACCCACTCCCCATTGCAACTATAAATAATAGCATTTGTCCATAAAATAGTTCTAGCTACACCTCTGTATAACATCGTATCCTTGTTAACGTAAAGAAAACAAAAAGAAAGAGATAGTTCAACTGACAAGGATGTGCAATTACACTTTATTGTAGTACGCTGGAATCAGCATCGCACCGCGTCCCCCCAGGGGGCCCGTTCCACACTTTGAGAAACACTGGGTTAAATGCAGAGGCCAAATTTCGTTGTGCGCTGTGGTGTGAATCACAACATCACAATGACAAAAAATAATCTTCTTCTAGAGATGGAGCTACCAGGTAGGAGATACAGTGAGGGAGGACATGGAGGTAGTTGGAGTCAGAGTAGAAGATACAGAGGACAGGGTGAGACGGAAATTGTTGACATGCCCCTGAGACCCCTGAGAAATGGGACAAGCTTAAAGAAAAAGAAGAAGATACTGTACATACAAAGTTCGACATTTTGGAGGACTTTGTCGTATGTGATGATCAAACGACACCAAACGTGATGAAAAAATTCATTTTCACACTGAAGATGAAACACAATCATTTAAACGACAAAGGGAACAGCAGGATGACGGCGTGATTATGAGAGACGCCTTCTTGTCACAGGTCAAATACAATAGCATTGTTGCTGAGCACAGCAACAACACACTGGGGACTTGTCATGTTCCTGAAGGTCTTTCCCTGGATGAAGACAATTTCGAGTCCATAGCTATGCTGTTGAAGCCTTTCCAAAGAAACCAAGTCACTGGGTCAACACAGCAACATGAACATTGTTGCACTGGACCCTAAAAAACATCTATCAGAAATAATAATCATTTTAACTTCAATCATAGATCCCAAACTCTGGAAATTCTTAATAACATCTGCCACAACAGGCCTCCCCATGTAGGCGACAAAGTGTCCCATTCAATCCAGAATTCAATCCAGAAGGAGTAACAAATATCCCCAATCTGTGTGCCGGTACAGTGAGGACCAGACCTGTGAGTAATCCAACCAACGATGTTCAAGCAACTTTCCGACATTTTAACTGAGCAATGAGGAAGGACAGAGTGATGAATACTCATCCCAGCTCACTCTTTGCTAGCTTCCAGGTTAGCCTGCAGCCTCTGCCGCCATCCTGCATCCTCTGTCCTACTGTCTCAGTGATTTTAGTCCAGTTAATACAGCACTTAATCTCCTCATCTGATCCCAGGTCAGCCACTTGCCCAGTCTCTCAAGGTTGGTAAGCACTGTTTCATCTTATAGGTGTTTTTATTGTAAATTTTATTGTAAACTTTACATATACATATTTTTTTTTAACCACCAAAGGGCGAGGAACCAAATACGATAACTTTGTTTCCTTTGATTTTCTCCAAGACAATGGAAATTTTTTGAAAATATTGAAAACAGAAATAATCTCTGGTTATGTCCCCCAACAACACTCTAACGGTTTTTTGATTTTTATAGTATTTCAATTAGTGTCCTATAAAGGGTTAAATCGTAGCCTTTACTGAGCTTTACATGTTGTTGGTGTTTGTTCATACAAACCATCCATCATTATTAGTGCGCAAGTCCAAAAGTTTGCCCATGTCTGCAAAAAAAAGAAGAAAGAAAATGTATCTGATTTTCAGTCCTTTCAGAGGAGGTCTGTGTTTTTTTTCTAATCTGAAAGTTGATACAAGAACAATTTACTTCACTCACTCCTGGATACTTTCTTCAGCGATGGAAGAGATTGACACGGTAGTGAGAAATTCAAAGAGATCGTTCAGAGCTTTCAGGTTTGACCCTTTACACGCTGAAACTCACATTTTCAATATCTTTCACACTCCTTCCATCGCCAAGGCCTTTTCATCTAGATTAAAGAAAACGGCTTTTAATTTAATGAGGCAACTCACTTAGAACGTAGGCACATCATTCACACATTACATTAAAAGGTATGGTCAAAGAAAGTCCAAAGACGTCAATGCGAGGTGAGGTATTGTTACTTCAATCAAGGAGAGTGGACGCTTTTTTGGTTACGGAAGGTTTTATAAACATCAGTCTAATTTAACTTTTTTTTTTTTAGTCTGTAAAGTCCCTGATAATGTGAGACACACTGCGCACATCCGTCCATCTCCACCCACCTCCTCCATTACTGGGTCGCAGAGGCAGCAGTCTCCACAACCACCACCCAAATCACATTGCACCACACCGTACATTCCTGTGAGTGGTAGGCCCACTAGAAGCCAACTGCTCCATCAAAGTTGTCCATGGGTTGAACCCTAGAGTTTTACACCAATGTCAGAGACATTACCTTTGGGACAAAGACGGCTTTCTGCACATCCTCAGTCCCTGAATATGCATGTGTGTGTTCAGAGGAGGAAGCGTCTCATTGACCATCTATATCTACTGATACAGCAGTGCCAACGTATGGTCAATGAGGTATGGGAGTGGTGGACGTTCTGGGCTGGGTGTAGGAGATCAGTGGTCGGAACGAAGGATAGGAGGAAGGAGAATTGGACAAAAGAAAAAAAAAGACAAGAGAAAAGGGAGGGGGACAGAGAGAGAGAGGGAGACAGAGCGGGAGAGGGAGAGAGTCAACATATTGATCGATCCGACCTGTCGGCAGCCGGAGAGCCAGGGAGACGTCTGTCCTTGTGCTGCCACTCTCAGGGCCCTCAGACACCTAACCCCCCGTGCTCCTACCGGGACGGTGGCGTCAGACCGGAGGACCCTGGATGTGCCTGAATATGCACATGTGCCCATTTAGCTCGCCTGCGTATTAGTTTCTATTTGAAATTTAGCGAGTGTCCACGGGGCGGGTGTGTGTCATCTGTCCCTCCCCAGCAGTCTGCCTGTCGCTGCCCGGTGTATTCCAGGGACTCAGGTGTGGAGTGTCTTCTCCTGTGTGGAATTAACTGAGATCCAGTCAGGAAACTAATCTCACGCTCCCCGTCGCACACAGATGTATCTCAGGAGTATGGATTCTATCAATAGGAGAGGCGGCGTGTGCTGTGCTGAGGCAACGCAGCGCTGCAGTTCTTTCCTGAAGGGATGCTGTCAACCACCGGTGTCCTCCTCCTCCTCCTCCTCCTCCTCAACCCTTTCACCTCCCATTTGGGGTTTTGTCGACAAGACACTTAATTCCCAGTGAATGTTCTCTGATAGTGAGAGCCCACAGAGAGACACCTTTGACAGAGGCAGAGGAGAAAAGGAAATTATTTAGAAGGGACTTCACGCTTAAATGAGCCCGAGAGCATAGACAAGAGACAATAACTGAGATTTTGTTCCGTCCTGTGGACTTGTAGTTCTCACGTAAGAATTCTATTTTTTTAAGATTGTAAATCTAGACTAATTTTGTTACATATCTATGTATGATTACAAATATGCAATTCATTATTGGTTATTTATGATGAAAATTGTGAACATTGCCAAGAAATTATTACAAACACAAAATCAAGAAAAGGAAAGCAAACTTCTTGTCACCCGGGGAGCAGTGGGTGGGGACGATGCCATGCTCAGTGCACGCCAGTAGTAAGTGGAATCGAACCAGGAACCCTGGAGACTCCAGTCCTGTTCTTTAACCATGAGGCCCCCACTGCCCCAATACAATATTGCAGGTGAGCCAATTGCAAAAACACAAACTGTCGGTGTGTTCATACCAAAAATGGCGCCAATGCTGCATCTGAATCCATTTTCCAAAATAGCAGCTAAGTTGTCTTCACTAGACTCAACATCTAAAGTTCTCAAAACCATCATTGTCATGAAGAGAGAGTTAAGACATTGAGATGCTAATAGGACAAACCAGTATTCCTCTAACACTGGTGCCTCTTCCTCTTCCTCTTCCTCATAGCTCCCCTCTAGTAGTTGTTCCTCCTGCTATGAATGATTTAACTCTTTAGGTGCATTGTCTTAACCACAGGTCTTCAGCTGCCACGGTCTTATCTGGACGTTGTCATGTCGTCCACCGTGTGCAATCTGCTAAACAAGTCCTTCAGTCCTGCACTTTAGGAGGCATTAGAGGTCAGATTTGATAGATTGGGTGTCGCCTTCTATCTCAGCCCTGCTCTCTTCCTCTGTCATCCTGTCTGTCCATCCATTACAGCTGATCCTATTGTTCCAAACCCAAGAGCTCAGAGAATCAGATGCTTTCCTCTGTGACCGACGCTGACCTGAAGTCCAGGGGACAGGGTGCTGTCCACCGCAGCTCTTCTGCAGCCTTGAACATAAAACTAGTAACACTCCAGGACGCACTGGTGCACTAACCATCAGACAAAATCCCCATGAGTGGACGGATTGAACTTTACCATGAAAAAAAATAATAAATTATATAGTTTTTATTTCTCAGTTTTGGTTTCGTCCAGAGCTGTTTTTCTCTCCCTTTGCTTGGAAACTGCACTGATACCAAGTTGATAACTGAAGTAAAAGTAAATCTGAGATTTAAAACAACTGGATATTAAACAAAACACACATAAAAGATCAGTTCAACGATACCACATTGGTTTGATTCCTTCCCAAACTTGAAAATAAAAACCTAGGATATATATCAAAACTCATCCTTTCAACAAGTCAGATTTTTGGCACAATTTCTTATATTTTATGTTTTTTTTTAATGTTTAATCCTTTAAAATTAATCAATATATAAAAATGCCCTAAACTAAACTGACTATCTTTCCAATATGGAATATGTTTTTGTTTTAACTATAGCTAATCCTATGTGATTTTTATTTATGCAACCCATTAACTGCTTAACAATGGCAATTATGTTGTCTTTATTTATTATATTTATTATATGCAGTAGTGCCCATAGTTATTTGCTGTTTTGGAGTTTTTGAGTCAGCCCAATCTGGAGTCTCTTTTTTTTATATATATACTGACCAAACAATGCTCCATCACAAGGTTTCCTTACTCCAGATTAGTAGAAACATCTAGTGCACCGACTACAATGACTACAAAGATCTCCTCTGCTGCTTCTCCTGCTGGTACTTCCAAACGCTTTGACAGGAAGAGTGAAGCGATGGATATTCATCGACAGGATATTACTTCAACACTTCATCCCACTGCGTCCAAATTTTCTGTGCTTTGATTTTGAAAAAACTCACAACCCTATGTAGACATCTTGGAGGTGCCAGGTAAGATAACAAGTGAACTGAGTGAACACATGCAGATATGGACAGAGACAAACAAAACACAGAAAACACCAGAGGGAGAATGCTATACATGGAAGAGTGCACAGTAGAGAAAGAGAGAGAAAACAAACGCATAGAGAAGAAGACGGTGAATCCGATTTCTCCCACCAAATTGGACTCCCCTGCTTTCTCTAATTCATGTTTCAGTGCTGCTGCATCGATGGGGAGATGGAAAGGGTGTAGCGAGAGCGAGAGGGGAAGAAAGGAGGGGAACGGGAAGACAAATCCATGCAGGGGAGAGCAGAGGGAGACTGCGGCCGCTCTCCCACAGGCAGACAGCAATCAATAAATCAATAGGAAACTGTGGTTGGCTGGAGAACGGCTGGGGCTGGGAGGATGGAGGATGGAGGATGGAGAAGAGAGAGAGACCTGAATCAAAGTAGCTCCAAGATGGATGAAGCAAGAAGAGGAAGGGAGCAGGGGAGGAGGAGGAGGAGGAGTGGGATTGGAGGGCGTAGATTCAATACATATTGAGGCCAGGATGGGATTCCAAGAAAAGGGGGAGAAGTTTGTGGAGCATCAGAGGTTCAGAGAGGAGGTTGAGGTCCAACGGTGGTTTGGGGTCCCCTCCCTGTCCTTCCTGCACAACATCCTACATCAGCGGTGCAGTGATTGGGCTTGGCGCGGTGCGGCGGCCTGCTGCGGCCAGTCCAATGGGCCCAGTGAAGCGAGCCTGTGTCGGGGGCCAGGGGAAAGCCTAAGGCCCCCTCTCCCTGCTGTTTGCAGCCTGGTTGACTGGCTGCTTGCCTGCTGGCTGCCTGGCTGGCTGGACATCGATCTCAGTGGGTCGTAGAGTACAGCTGGACGCACACTGAGAGTCGGGGCTAAATCTGGCTCAGGCTCAATCAACGTTTGCACCTGTCTTTTCCAAAGGGAATTAAATGCAGTAGATAGAGAGAGAGAAAGAGTAATGGTGTGTGTTAGCACGTGTGTGTGTCTGATTGTGTGTGTGTGCAGGTGTGAGTGTTTGTATTGTGTAAAGGTTAGGTTTTAAGGAAACAGTAGGGAGAGATAGTCAGGAGAGAAACACGCTGGTCCTGTCATTAGTCAACATGGTTTTATTGCTGCAGGTGAGGCTGCAGTTTCGTGTGTCCGTGTGTGTGTGTGTGTGTGTGTGTGTGTACGCATACCTTATCAACTCAGCTTTGATGTGCAAATCACAGGGTAAATGAGAAGCAGGTAGTTTGGCAGCCTCACATAGATCGGCCCGTTTGCTCTGGTCAAACACTGTTGATAATCAGATCAAATAGTAATGATCGTCCATTTCTCCGAGAAAATGACTCACACCGAAACTTTAACTTTAAAGTTAATATATTTTTAATAATCAAATCTTCTTCTACCACGATCATATTTAGTCACAGATCTGGGAATCATTAACCAAATTTTTTTTTTCCCCTCATATTCCACATACTGGGTAAAAAGCCTTTCTGTTGGGGAAAAATGTAGATACAGTAATGATTCTTTTTCGGAAACACAGTGAGGAGCAAAATGACTGTTGTAGAGTAAAGAAGTCACTGATTTAGTTGCAAACAGAAGAGGGATGTACAGCATCAAGTCAGGTGACCAGTCTACCTGGAGAAAACCTGGCCAATTTGGACCTTCTCCTGAAGATCTCCAGCTTGTGAACCCATTTAGAGACCTATGGATGTATTGTGGCAGACATTACATGAACTTTCTCTCCTAAATTGGTGTTCTGTTAACTCATGCTTTACACATGTCCAGGTGATATCCCTTCAAGGACTTCAGATGCTACAGCATCATAGTAACGGCTTTCTCAGGGCACTTTACACACAGTTACATACAAATAACAGAGAAATAGAGAGATATCAGCAATTTTTTTTCAATATGTTTCTTCCTTGTAGTTTGAATTCTGAATCGCATTTTCAATAGCCACAGTTTGACAAAATAACCACATTTAAAGACTAAATGTAAAGACTCAGATTTTCAAGAAAATTGTACGTATGCAAAATACATTCAACTAGATTAAAAACATCGTCAACTGCATCTATTCAATAAATAGGATTACCACAATGTTCTCAAAATATAAATTTAAACTAAAATACAAAGCTTTTTCTACTTAATCACTACAGTAAAATTAGCGGTTGGGATGTTAAGCCTAAAGCGACCACTTTCCGGAGTTAACATGCTATAAAGTCTAAGAAAAATAAATAATAATAAAAAAAATAGCTTTTTTACTTTCCTAGACATCATACACAACCACTGCCCAGATTTGTTGCCAAAATCAGAATTTTTTACAGTAATAATAATAAATATGTTTTGTTGCCTTTTATCATTATTGATATGATAAATAATAATAAAATGTGACAAAAATAAGACCAGTCAAAATTACACAGTCATATGTCAACATCTTGTCAACTTTTTCAACAGTTTCAAAAGTCTCATAAGAGGGAAATCAAACTCATTGTCTCTCTGTATTTAACCCATCACTATAGTAAACAGTGAGCAACTCTGAGCACCCAGTGGCGGTGCCATGCTCAGTGGACCTCGGTCGGAACCTGACAGTTGGCGAATTCAAACTTGGAACCCTCTGGACCCCAGTCCGGTCCCACGAAGAGTTTATTTAAGCAAAAAAAGAAAAAAATAATAAAACTGTTCTATCCCTTTAATTATTGTTATCTTAATGTATGTATTGCTGCCCCCTGTAGGTCATGATTCAGTATTGGATGTTGGAAAATATTTGCTTTTCGCATTAATTTTGTTCTATTATGGAATCCCATTATTTCCAGCCCACAATTTTTTCCCTCTCACACAGATGTGTTTGGATCTGTGCTCCAGTAATGGATCGGACTTGGACATATGTGATACATCTGTAATTCTATAGGACCAACTCCAAAATTCCCAGGAATATCAAACAGATCACGACCTCTGCGGTAGCCCTGGCCGATCTCGGCAGCACCTCACTGATAGTTCCTGAGGGACGGGAGGATTGAATTCACATTCCTAGAAATGTCCACATTCATCAATTGTTTTTCCGCTCCATCCTCTGTCCTCTGTCTCCATGTGTCCCTTTCTTTCCTTGAATTACAAACTTATGCTTCAAACTTCAGTTTCACCTGCAAACAACAGATGAAATAAACAGCCGTTCACACTCCAAGCCTCCAATAGCAGCAGCACCACAGACAGGCCGGGGTCTGTTAACCACCTGAGCACCTGTTGTCAATAGTCATTGTGCAATTAAGCCGTTTACATTGATAGTCTCTTCAATGCCTTTCAACGGGGACTTTATAAACTGCCGGGGACAGTGTGAGCTGTCAGAGACTTATTGGACACAGACGATGAACAATTACTGGCCTCCAGTCATTAACGGCCTGAACAAATAAATAGTCTTTCCTTAAAGTCGCTTCCCTGACTTTTATTTTTTTTTCTCTCTGGTGCCCCCCTGGCCAGCCATCTCTCCAATCCTTCCCTTCCTCGCTCTTCTCTGGGGTCCCATCCCGAAGATGTCCCCCCGCCCCTCTCCCCAAACCCAGATGGCCCCGCAGATCAGATTTATCAAGACCACTAGAAACCTCTGTAAAAGGTCACTCTCTTAAAAGCTACCGGATCAATGAGTCAGCTTCTAATACGAACGGCTGAGCCCCGTCGTCTCCTCTCTTTTGCATGCGTCCAGAATGTTCATCTGATAGCCGTGTATAGTACCTGTGTGTGTGTGTGTGTGTGTGTGTGTGTGTGTGTGTGAGGAGGCGGACAGAGACGAGGACCCTTGGTGTTACTAATCGAAGGTTCGTCCCTCAGACAGTCCACTAATGACCTCTCCCACCTCTAATAGTGCCACCTTATTGAAGCTCTACTAAATATTTCAACAAGTCATTAGCTCATTACACGTCATTATCTACTGCGCGTCCAGACCGCCAGGATTAGCTGCGAGACTTTTAGCAACTTCTCCGTGGAAAATCAATAATCGGCAGACACTTTCAATCACCGGGATCATCCGAGTGCAAGGCTATCAGGCATTCATGTAATTATACATCACACACACACACACACACACACACACACACACACACACACACACACACACTCTATGATAACCATATGGAACAGGAGTCTAATGTAAATAGTCTGTTCTTCCTGTAATTATTCAATCAATAGTAATTTCTTATTTATTATTTCCTTTTGCACGAGTGAACTTGTGTTGTACACCTGATCATTTCAATTTAAGCTTTTTGCACTCTGATAAAATACAAAAAAAAAAAAAAATCGAAGGCGTCATCTCATCTACACAACATGCGATTAAGGCAACAATTACGAAACAAAAAAAAACATTAATATTCAATGATAACATGGAACATCCTTCAGCTCAGTTTGTGATTTACACTTCACTATGTTATTACTCTGTCTCTTATCATGGAACTCTAGGGTTCATCTCCTGGGCAAGATAATCCCAGTTAGAGTGGTTGACTTCCAGCAGGCTCGCCACCCACAGGACAATATGGTGCAGTGCAATTTGATTTGGGTGGCAGTCCTGGAGACTGCTGCCGGTGCAACATGGTGCCGGATAATTGAATGGATGTCTTATTACTCCACTGCTTGAAATTATATTTTTAGGGGCAGTGGTGGTCTAGTGGATAAGGAACCGTACTTGGGTCCAAAGGGCTCCAGGTTCAAATCCAACAGTAGCCAGGCACTGAGGCCTGCCTGCCTTCGGTAGTCAACTGTCCTCCCTTGGATTCTAACTTACCCAGGAGGTGAAGCCCATTGTTTCACACCAATGACATTTCCTCCATCTCCTGATCAGGAAAACTAAAGTGCAATAAAGAATTGACAACAAACCTTTGGTGACTCCCACAGCAAGTAGATCAACAGATATTAAGCTTTAGCTAAAACAGCCTTCCTCCACCCACAGCAGTGGGCAGAATTTGGCCTCTGGTTCTGTGACACGGAGCACTGACCAATCAGCTTTCAACATGCACCTGAAACACACCTGTCACACGTCAGCCTCTAATGATCCACACCTGAAAACAATGACAAACACAGACGGAGAGAATGGATGAATAGATGAATCCAAAGACATTGTCTTGTCTCTTCATTCTCGGCACAGCAGTATTGAGGAGGTGAGGAAGAAGAGCAGCATCTTTATCACTGCTTTGTGTCAGCCTTTTATCTACGAAACAGCAGGGCTTTAAAAACTAGGACTAGGACTTTAAAAAAGACATTCATCATTTCCTTTCATCCCAGTCATAAACATCTGCAAACAGAAGAAGGGAATTGATTGATTGATCTGTTTTTCCCTCATGTCCATCACAGCCTTTATTCTCTCTGAGATACAGGACTTACATTCTGTCTTCAAAAGAATCTTCAGGACCAGGAAGCAACGCTGTGCTTTTCACTGCACTGAGGTGGGTTTGTCATTAGTTTCCAAGCTTTCAGGAACCTGACATCAAAATTAATATTTGTATTCATATAATATATTACTATATTAATGTCAATTTTTAAACAATTTACTTTTTCCTATTTTGTTTTTACTTCTACTTTAACGTGCTTAGGGAAATTTTATATATTATTTTATCTCTTAGACAGATGGATTGGGGCCCCAAGTGAAGACCTTTAAACAATAATTCTCAACTGATGGGTTGCAACCCATTTTTGGGTCATTAACCCCTTTTTTGATGGATCACGGCCCTTTGCTAAGGAAGGTAAAATAAAATTACAAAAAGCTAGTACACCAAATGATCCTTTTCAATGGTTTCTAATGGATGATGAAAAGAAATGCATTGTTTAAACTGAATTGCAGTTGCAGTAGTCTCCAAGACTGCCACCCAAATCACACTGCTCCATACTGTCAGCCTTCCTGTGGGTGGGGAGCCCACTGGAACTCATGTGGGTCAGGATGGTGCTATGATCAGACAGATTTGAACCAGAAACCTTACAGAACCAAGTCTGCTTCCTTACCTACTAGGTCACAACGTTTGCCTAAAATGATGTAGCAAATGTCATTTTAAAAAATTAATAAATGACAATGATATTTTAAAGTAAAGTGATGTCTATGAAACATCAAGCGTTTGTAAGTGAAAAAACTTCAGCCCTAGGTTTAATGTTTACTCGTTGTGAGAGTGTGTGTGTGTGTGAGAGTGTGTGACGGCGGAGCTCTTTCTTATTAGGTGTGTCTAACAGTGTTAATGTGCTGATTGTGAGTGCGCCTGCTGCCTGGGAGTGAGACAGTAGCAGTTTAAGGCGAGCATGAAATCTCACTTAACAATGAGCAGGGTGTGCTTGGTTAAGTGTGTGACTAATTTCCTTTAACACAGTGTGAGATTGAGAGACTCGGGGCCAGAGGAGGGAGGGGCCGCTGCTTGTTAAGAAGGTCAGCGGTCAGATCTTCCTGAATGGACCCAGAAATCCCCAATTAATTACACAAACAGGAACGCCTGCGCACACACACACACACACTTTAGAGTCCACGGAGTCTATTATAAGGTGATACATTTCTGTTGGGAGCAACGCTGCGGTGGATCCAGAGAGAAAATGGAAGTAATTCTGTGAATTTACAATCAGTCAAAAGACAAATGAGAACTCCGGTCTTCACTATTTGGGAATAAAAATGCAGCTTACTCTAAACGGGCCCTTTTTTTTTTTGCATTAAAAAGCACATCTGCAGCTCCATCTATCACTCTCTCCTCACCCCCACGAGCCGCAGCCAGAGAGAAGAGAGATGTTTGAATCAACTAAAAGTTTAAAAGCCTTATTGTACAGAGGAAATACAATTTCTCCCTTTTGTTGTTCATCTCTCTCCTTCCTTCTGCCCGTACTCGCTGTCCATTTGGACCGTGGCGCCCATTACTCAGCAAAAACACCAAATCTCATCACAGAAATTAGTAAGTGAAGTATGATCTAATCCTGGTTTGTATGGAGACACGCTCAGTCTGTTTACAATACGTAATCAGATTTCACTTATATCACCATAAAGTGTTTTCATTGAGTAAGTGTTTTAGCGTCATGTCTTAACAAGATGGCTGGTGTTTTATGTATTTATTTTTGTCACGCAGCTTCAGTTAGTGAATTAAAGTGGGTCGGATGGAGTTTTATTCGATTCCAACCACAGTCTTTTGTTGCTCGACAGGAAATACATGATGTTGGGTAGGAGGTTAAATTAGCAACTTTATGAACAATTCATCCACACCTTGGTAGAAATGTACGGCTCCTATAGGTTCAAGCCATGTTGGCAGCCATAAATATTGGAAAAAAGTAAATGTTAAAATGATAAAGCATTGACATTTTTTTTTTTTTAAATATTGAATATTTTGATTGGTTGAGATTTTAAAGTACATTGATTATGTTGCAAAAGTAATAACTCTTTGTACAATACAGTTATCTGTGCATGGAAGACTTGAGGAGCCAGATTGAGATGGTTTGGACATGTTCAGAAGAGGGACAGTGGATACGTTAGTAGAAGAATGATCCTAGAGATCGAGCTACCAGGTAGGAGACAAAGAGGAGAATGGTGGTATTTCAGCTTTGGAGCAAGATCAAATCCCGGTAAGAGCGATTGACTTCCAGTGGACTCATCCCCTGCAAGAAGGTACAGTGGGGTTCACCAAGGGAGGGCATGAAGGTGGTTGGAGTCTGAGTAGAAGATACAAAGAACCAGGGGAGATGGATAACGTTGATTGACTGTGGCACCCCCCCCAAAAAGGGACAAGCTGGAAGGAGAAGACATTTATGCATAGATTCATTTACTATTATTTATTCTGAAAGCTTTGTCTTTTCATAACTTCTTGTCAATCCTTACAACCCATTATAGAGTTTAACCCAAATTCTCATTAAAATAATAAAAGTAAGAGTCAAAACATCAGTTTAACTCCTGCGTGATGGACTTGCCGCACTGACAACCTTACAAAACCCATGTTTTCCCTGTCATTTTCTTTCCTCTCTTGACTGATTATCAGCACCAACAATATTTCTCATCCTGATTTATTTTGGTCCTGGAGTCATGTGACCATAAATATTGCAACTGACCCTGGACGTATTGATCTTTCCGTGTCGGCCTGCGCTGCGACTTCCTGCCGTGTAACGACCCCGAGAAACTCTCTACGATTCGTCATTATCAACAGCATCACCATCACTCAGTCAAACAGAACACTGCACTCGGAGCTCATGTGTTTGCATGTGTGGATATTTGTTGGATTTTATTAGTGAAGGTGCCATTATTTCACAGTCTGTCCTCTTGATGCGTCTCGATGTGCTCAGTGTTCTGGTGTTGATCTGGGATTTGTTGTGATCAGTGTGTTTGTCCTAATGCGTCGGCACCAGACGAGACAAGACGTCCCTACTGTAATGGTATTTATATCAGTTACATGGGAATAATACTCACTACTCAATAGACTTTCTTCCGTCGGCATCACTCAGACAGCTCTAATCTGGTTTAATTCATACCTGTCAGACCGCACTCGGTATATTCAGATCAAAACCTTCAAATCTCATCTCTCCTCTGTTACCTTAGGTGTGCCCCAGGGCTCTGTCCTGGGGCCCCTCCTCTTCATCATCTACCTTCTCCCACTTGGAAATATCTTCCGCAAATACTCCATTAGTTTCCACCGTTATGTGGATGACACCCAGCTCTACATTGCCAGTAATCCCAACTCCATCCTCCCACATCCCTCCCTTATTGCCTGCTTGGCTGAAATAACTGGTTAACTTCAAATCTACTTAAACTTAATAACAAGACTGAGTTGCTCCTCATTGGTACCAAAGCAACACTGTCCAAAACTTATAGCTTCTCCATAGATATTGACAACAGTTCCATCTCTCCCTTGTCACAAGTCAAGAGTCTGGGTGTCATCCTTGATAACACTCTATCTTTTCAATCCCACATCAACACCCTGGCCCGTTCTGCATATTTCCACCTGCAAAACATCAACCGCCTCCACCCCTCCCACAGTCCTCAAACCACTGCAACCCTGGTCCACAGCCTCATCACCTCACGCCTCGATTTCTGTAACTCCCTTCTCTTTGGCATTCCCCAAAAATTCTTACATAAACCCCAGTTGGTCCAGAACTCAGCTGCCCATATAATGACCAAAACCCCATATATTCCCACCACATCACTCCTGTCCTACAGCATCTTCACTGGCTCCCCATTAAACGTCGTATCTCATACAAAATCCTTCTGCTCGCATTCAAAGTTATCCATAATCTTTCACCCACATATTTATCAGATCTTCTCCATGTGGCCGTCCCCTCCCGCTCACCTCCTCTGTCCACCTGACCGTCCCCACCTTCCGCCTCACCACCATGGGGAGTAGAGCATTCAGTCGCTCTGCTCCCCATCTCTGCTCCCCGCAGATGGTGTTAATTGTTAAAGAAAATAAAAAGGAATAACATGAACTACTGATATAAAAAAAAAAACACCCTCAAGCGTTAGGACTTCCTTAGTCCAAACGTAAGTAAACTTTTAAAGTTTCCCATGGCAGCACAACATACAGCACATGACAACACCAGACAATGATCCCACAAAGACTGAGGCAGAGGGTTATATATACTACGGCCACCAGGTGACACGAGTGAGACTAATTATAAAGACACAGGTGACTGTGATGACACTGATTACCTACACACAGCAGGAAAGGGAGACAGACCTAACAAAAACATTGTCAAGTTTTTTTTGCTCTTAAACAAAAACACTTATCTGAAAATAATGTTAAACAGTTAATAAAAATAAAAATTATAAAAAAAATATATTTTTTGTTGTGATTCAAACCAGTGTGTACAAAGAAATTTGGTCTCCGTATTTCAAAATGAACAGTGGGCAACTTTTGAGTGAGTGATTGCTGATTCTTGATTGAGATTGAGATTTCTTGATTTCATGCAGCAACAAATCCAATGGCATCTGGACAATAACTCAATAACCTCATATATAAATACACTTATTGTTTAAACTTGCAAACCAGGTGGTTTTGTAGCTGAACCAGGTGAAAACCCATTAGGGGAACGAAATTGTTGTGTTCTTTGGCAACGGCAATTTTATGGTGCAACGCAAAACCAAAAATGTTAAAATACACTTTCTGTTCAGAACCAAAAAATTTGCAAAAAAATTCTGGTCCAAAGCTCGTGTCAGGACAGTTGGTGTCCATTTGAGCCGCAGATCAAACCTGTGTTGAGGAACTGAAGTAAAACAGCGCCGTGAAAAAGAACAAAAAGAGACAAAGAAGCTAAATTAGAAAGAAATGATGAGCGATGAGTCTGTGTCTCGCATTAGTGTTGTACACCCCCCCGCCCCGATTGACCGTTTCCTTGGACATTACCAGCTCCCCCTCATCACCCACCCCTCTCTGATTGTCTGCGTGTGCATGTATGTGTCAGTTGGGTCCATCGGGGACAATTTTTTTTTCTCCTTATCTCCACGCTCGTTGTGGGATGACCTTTAAAAATTTCAAAACCCTTTTGATCAAAAATACCTTAAGAAAAAATAAAAGTGCTGGCCGTGCGTTCCAATACCCTTAGTTGGGTCAACATGTATGTGTTTGTGCGTGTGTACATTTTGGGTATCGGTGGTGGTGGGGTGAGGCCGTAACCATGGCAACATCCCACCACCCCCACTAGGTCCTTAAAGACAAAGCTACACACACACACATGCGGCACTACAGGGCCAGCTGAGCCAGATCAATATTTCTCGCCATTTAAAGAAGAGAATTTAGAGAATAGCTTTTCAGCGCTGAGACTGCAGCCCTGCTCTAGACCTTGGGTTTTTTTTTTTTATACTCAACACACAATCTGCAAAGTGGTGAGGATTTCTTTTTTAAACCCAAAATAATTTCCAGTCTGAATCACTTTCCTTTCTTTCGTTTTACCACTCTGATGGATCTGCTCAACCCTGCAGGACCTGTACAGCTCTGTTAGTCCTGACCTGACCCGGACCATCTCCCTGTTTATTTCTACTCATACGGGAACAATCCCGCGCTTCCTGTTTCCTCAGCTCTCGTGAGTGACAGGGCTAGATTGCGTTCACCACCTCAGATCTTCGTCTCACCTCAGGGCTGACCACGGCTCAGGTCCTTAAAGGTCCTTTTCTGGTCCCCTGAGGCTCCCAAGCTCCTTTCTGTAGCTGAAGGCTGAAGCCTGGTCTGGCCTGGTCCAGTGGTTCTACCTGCTTTGTGAAAGTGAGAGACTATTGAGTAGGAGGTTGGCCTGCAGTCAGTGGGTGTAAATGGAGGAGGGCTCCACCTAACACTGAGTATTTGTAAATAGGTTGGAGAACATTCAGAACTTTCTGACCAATAAAATGTCACGTCACATGAAATTATGTTTTACAATTATCTAATATAATCTTTTCTTGTATAACACATAGAGGAAAATGTGGACAAATAAATATAGTGGACATCACATGGTCTGTGGAGTGGAGGTAATGGCAACGATCAAAACAACCAACACTGAGAAGTTCCATACTTGGTCTTGTAGCAAATATTCATGGTTGATTTAGGTTCAAGATCAGATGTCCACCTTGAAAACCATGGGTCCGACTAGGAGCTAGGAACTAACCATGGTCGTAACCACTCCCTAAGTGCTGTATTTGTGGCGCATTGTTGTAGAACTTCACCCTCTGGGCAAGATCCAACCCCGGTTCATGATTGTTCTGTTCTGAGGAAGCCATACGCCGCTTACACTGTACCAGTGAATCTCCGGGCCGATCAGTCCACAGCCCATGACTGTTGTTCTCACACTGTACGATCCAATGATCGGGTGCGATTGGACTGAACAAACACGACATGTCTGACTTATGCGGTCAGAACTGCTTTGGATAAAAGCATCTGCCAAATGCATTGGTTGTGATCAGTGTTGGGTGAGTTACTTTAAAAAGTAACTAGTTACTTTACTAGTTACTGCTCTAAAAAGTAAGTAGTTACGTTACTAGTTACTGGTCTGAAAAAGTAACTGGTTACGTTACTAGTTACTAAATCATAAAAGTCACTACAGTACACCACAGTAACAATAACGGCGTTACTGACTGGGAAAGGAAACACGTTTTGTTATTAGTTAAAGAGAAAAGTAGTTTTGTTACGTAAAGGCGTTACAAGTAACGCGTTAGTCCCAACACTGATCGTAACTCTGTGTACAGTAATTGTTGGTGCCTCCTTGTGGACCTATCAACCTGCAGGCGAGAAGGACAAGTCAAAACAGAGGAACTCAGGTGATGATGTTCCTCAAACCCAGAAAGAAGAGACATTGCTGTGTGGGATGTTTGACAATTTGCAAACCTTCTTCACTGAGCAGCTGAAACTCCCTGGACAGAGTCCACAGAGTTGTCATCAAATTTGGCAGCTGAACAGATACTGAAGAGATAAAGGCTCGTGCTTGGGTTTACTTTTATTACAGCGGAAAAATAAAATTAAGTGTACAGTAGCAAAAAAGTATGTCAATTTAATTGAAAAAGCTATAGAAAAAGGCTAAAAAACAAGTAATACAGTGACATGTAAACATAGAAGAAAAACACACAGGAAAAGATTCACAAAAATAAAAAGAGCCTTGTTCCAAACACATTGATTTTACGCCTACACATTTCCCTTTTTAATTTTGCAATAATAAAATTAAAAAAGCAGCTTTACTGGATTTATGTGACAAGTTCACACAAAAAAATGAATAAAATAAAAGTGCAGAGCCAAGTAAGGCAAGAGTAAATGTTAAAACACTCACACTCAATAATTTACACAGCAATTCAACAATATGAGAATAAGGACAAGAACTGAAAAAAAAAAACTGTAGTTGTTGTCATTCACTGTCGATTGTGTCCACTTTATCCACGTTAACAGTCACTAATGTAGGTTGTTGATGACAACTAGGCTTCAGTTCACTTCACATCACAGTTCCCAGCACAACAAGAAACAAGAAAACATCCTGGTGGCCATAGATGACTTTCATTCCCTGAAATCATGTGAAACATTAGGAGTCAATATCAGAAAAAAAAAAGTTTGGTGTGCAGTCCCAGTCCCAAGTTTACAGTACAGATGAAATTCATTTAGTAACTAACCATGAGTTAAATTCAACTTTCCTGAAACAGGAATGACATTTTTGGAGTCTTTTGATAAAACTGGCCCTGATTCTTCTGGATCTGTGCAAATAATTTTGAAAAATGCTAAAAAAAAAAACCCCTCTAAGCTACAATTTTAATTTAATTTTAACTAGTCTGAAAAGGGAGGCTTTTCTCTCCCTCTTCCTGAATTCTTCGGTCTGATTCTGCCTTTAGATCAAGCATGGCGATCTTCTCCTTTATCATCGTGATGGTGTTCTTCTTCTCGTCCGTGGTCTCTGTGCTGCTCTGGGAGTCGGCTTGACTTCCTGTTGTCACTGCAGCGTCTGCTTCGTTGGACTTTGGGACGACAGTCTGTGCTTTGTTTCTCCACATGTTCCTGTTTGGACCTTGCTTGTAGGACGGTCGTCTGTAGTTATTATAGGATGGACCTCTGAAGGTGCCGGAGGACAGACCTCGGTAGTTGTTCTGTGGGGGGACCCTGTAGGTATTGGAGGACGGACCCCTGTAGTGATTATGGGTTGGTACTCTGTAGATATTTGATGCTGGGCCCATGTATGTATTGGCAGATGGACCCCTGTAGGTACCGACACCTGGTCCTCTGTGATTATTAGTAACTGGACCTCTGCTGATCAGATTGGCTTGACTTTGGTAAACGTGGTCTGGTGGGCTTTGGTAGAAATAGCTTCCTGGGTTTTGGTAGACATATTCAGCCGGGCTTTGGTAGAAAATACCATTTGGATCTTGATACACGAAGCCCACTGGGTCCTGGTAGACAAAACTTGGATCATGGTATGCATAGTCTGGTGGGCTTTGGTAGACGAAGCCAGCTGGGCACTGGTAAACATAACCCGTTGGACAATGGTACACTTCCTCACTGAGGTTTTGGTAGGGGAACCTCCCTTGACTCTGGTAGACGTAGTCCTCTGATGACCGTATAAAGGCTTCATCTGCAGAAGTTCCAATTCTTTCACAAGCTTCTTCATTTGCATCCGTTTTGGAAGGAAGGTTCAAAGACATGGGAGGTGAAGGTTCAGCTCCTGGCGCCGACCTGAGTGCGGACTGTGCTGGCTGTTCTGGTGTGTACTGGTCCATCTTAGCAACAACTTGTGATTTGCTTTGTGTGAACTCTGTGGACAGTTTTTTGCCTCTGTTACAAGAGGCAGTTGAAGTAAGAATCTCCAGAAAGTTGAATTTCTGTACTTTAACTGGTGGGTTTGGACTTCTTTGTTGATTCCTGGTGATTCTGAGTCTCAGATGGTTGTTACTGACATTTGCTTTGACTGACTTAAATATCATCGAGACTTTTTTCTAAGCCAGTGTTTGTATTATTTATGTATTTCTTCTTCTCTGGTGTTTTAACAGCACATACCGTCAGTTAATGCACTATGGCAGTTAGGATCTATACTGTTGTACAACTGCCATCATGTTCTTCTCAGTCCTTCACATCCTTTTGCCTGTAGCGCAACCCTGTGAACCCTGCTCATGTTACTGCCTCCTTTGTTTGAATTGTTGGATTTTCTTACCTTTGAAGCCAAAACATCACAGTCACATAATAAATACATGTAAATAAGGGCTTCTTTTTTTTTCCTTTTAAGAAAAGTCATCACAGACTGTGCTGCATGTCCTTACTGTGGTTTAGGTTTGGTGAAGTTTGGACCTATAGTGTGCAGTGCAGGTCAATCTAATGAAGTATTATGGAAAATACGCAAATTAATAAAGAATGGTAACAATACAAAACATAGCTGTTCTGACAGCGTGAGTTCTAGTTTAAAAACCTGGATATTGTGCAGTGATATTTTGAATATCACTGCAGAATTCCAAGCCCAATCCAATTCTATCTCATGTCTTGCATCAGCAGGAAAGAGTGGCATGGAAAACCTCGTTTATTGCAACGCACTTCATCACACGCTGGGGTCCACTGTTGCCCGATGCCTCATGGGCAACTTAGAGCACCATAAAACAGAGATGGACACCAGGCCACACCCTGCTCTTCTCTGCAGATCAATGTTTCTTGGGGGCAAAAGTGATATCCTGGTGCCCTGGTTGCTTCAAATGAAGAGTCTAAAGGATTCAACTTCACTGTTGGAGGTAAAACAGTACTGTAAGAAGATTTAAATTAAAATAATATTTGTAGACTAAACTAAGAAGTTTGAATAAAATGTAAAAAAATAAATTATCCTAGACTTTTTAAGACTAAAGTATCAGATCAATTTTAGGTAAGGGAATTGTAAAACCAAGAGTTACAATAGTATTATTATAGTATATAAGTATTTTATTATAGTATATATGTATTTTCAAATATATGATAATAACAAAAAAGGGTTGCTCTCGTTTAAAGAAGGTGGACGTTCTGCTCACAACTGAAGTGATGCACAAATACACAACCATACAAACAGGCAGACCTGTCACTCTGTCAGGTGAAATCTGACCTTGTCTTTAACTCAACTGCCTGATTCGTCAAAACATGTATTAATTTCCTAAAGGTAAATTATTATAATACATTTTTCTAGGTCTGTCTGTCTATCTAACTATTTTTCCGTCTGTTTGTCTACACAATTTTTAATATCATCAAGGCATTAATTAAACCACAAAAAAGGTAAAAAAAAAATGTATGAAGAAAAAAATCATAGTAAATCATCAATCATCAAAAAAATAGTTAATCATTCCTGATGTTGTATTTCAAAATTCCTCAATCAGACACCAATTATTCGGCGGTACTTTATAATAACATGTTATGACTTTGTTCAAGCCAAACGATGCAGAGAATTGACTCAAATAATTTTACAAACTGCAATATATATGTATATATATATGTATATGTATATATATATATATATTTATAAATATATATATATATATTCCTAAACTTGATTTTTCTTTCTTTTTCATAAAAAAGTGCTTTTTTTACTTTTATACCACACTTTACATTAAAAAACAGTTGTAACTTGGTAAAAAAAAAAATGTTAGTGCATGAACATGTGCAAATGCACAGACATTCCATGTAGATGGCCTGGGGCTGATTGGTCCGTCCTGTCTCTGGAGCAGCTGGTTCGATATCTTCACAGCCTTTGTTTGTGTTCATCGGTATGTGTTGTGTTGGGTGTGTTAGACACACAGAGAGAGAGAGAGAGAGAGAGGGCATCACACAAGTGACTGCATTTCATTAAACACATCCCACACCGTGGTCTGCCATTTTCCTCCAAATGGAATAATTCATTCCTTCTTGATTCTTTGTACTCAGAGTCTTTGCAGGTGTCCATTGTTGTTTCCCTGATGCTGCTGCTGCTGCTGCTGATGATGATGCTGCTGCTGCCGACTGAGGAAACTCATAATTGATTTGATCAAGCAATGAGGCCCCGGCCACTCTGAGCAGAATGTGAGATATTGGAGAGGACTTTACCTGAGTGGGTCCATTTTCTACATAATCCCCAACAATCATCCCTCAGTCATCGCGGTGCTGCTGAAGAGCCTGTGTGACACATTGGAGATTACGGTGCAATGCTCTCATTAGATGTTAACACTGGCTGACCTGTCAAGAGCTCTTGAAGGAAGAGCTGAGCGGACTGGGACGGTGCTAATGAGGGAGAACAGTGAACATGTGGATTGGAAGGGAAAGTCAGGACGGACGGATGGAGGGAGGGATGGAGATTTGGGTGTTTAAGAAAATACACAACTGCTGATGGACTGACACCAACTTACAAAACTCACACCTCTGAGTCTTCTTAACACCAGGGTTTTTATCTACTTTTACCCACTTGTGTGTGATAGGATGAAAGTGCACCCTGGTCCTAGAACATTATGTTAATGTTCTAGGACCGGGGTGTCCCAACAATTTAAACTTTTTTCTTTTAGGAAAATCAGCGACCCCATCTTTCTGCTCCTTAACTGGCCGCTAGTCAGATTTCATTATCTATTGTGGCTCATAAGTCAAAAAGTTTTCCCACACCTGTCCTGGTCCCTGAACACATCAGTTGCTGTCTTTTAGGTGATATAAACTAAACACAACATAGTGTGTGAATCCATCCCAGTATGTTTTAGTCAATGAACAGTACACACCATTGACGTACTGTTAGTCTACAAACAGATACATTCATGAGAGAGCACCGTAACAGCCCCTCCTCAACACCAGCTACTGGAACCAGGAAGTGAACCCTGGAGTTCCAGACCAATGACAAAGACAATGACTCTGGGTCAAAGTGCCCCTTCATTCATCTTGCAGAGGCAAAAGTCTCCACGACTGTCACACAAATTCCACTGCACCCCTCTGTGAACCTTCCTGCAGGTGGTGAGTCCACATGTGTGTTGGAACAGTGCTTTGCTAAATTATTACCTAGATAGAAAATCAACTTCAACATGACTGGATATGGAAACACAATCAGTCCAATCCTGTCTTCACTGAAACTACAAAATGGTCAATTCTCTACATTTACATCAATTCTAAGTCTTTGATTTCGGCCCAGCAACTTTTGTCCTTCTCCTCCTCGGCTTGTGTTCATCATACTTAATCACCAGTGCATCAATGCAACCCATACGTGTCACTCACCACGTTTCTTCGATTTTGCCACTGACCTGTCTCTGAGCTATTTGTGGTTGTGTGTCTTCTATCAGCAGCGACCAAGGTTTTTCCGCTGAGGAGATAAGTCAAGGTGTTCAGAGCAGTCAGACGGCCATATTTCAGAGGGAGAGAGGGTGAGGCGTATGCCTTCACACACCAATACACACATCACATGGACATGTATATCAAAATACACACTCACACACTCAGTGTTAGAAGGGAGGGATGGGGCGTTGGTGAAGTGGCAGGCTCAGAGGACGGAGGGAGTTGGGGTCATAGCTTAAGAGTCAGGTCACATTGTCGATGTGTAGGTTTGTTTATTGATGTTGTGTAGCACTGTGCACCCGTGTGCATGTTTACATTACATTAAGCAGATGCTTGGTTATGTTTGTGTAGTTGAGGTGCCCTGAGTATGGTTTATAGAGGTAATTATATTTCGAGTTTTCAATCCAGGTAGATCACTTCAGCCTGGTCAATTGAAAAGTTGTTCACAAGACAAAAAAGTGTGGACACCCCTGGTCTAGATATGTATAAAACCATAAAGATCTCCTACATCTCCACAGGTCAAGACACTCCAACAGGGATGTTCATGAGACATGTAGCGTTTTCACATTGACACTTAATTCGGTATTCGCTGCAACGCGAAACCAGTTTCGCTCCCCCTTTGCGTTCACATTACAAACTCACTTGCATTCGCTCTCAACTAATGCGCATTAACTAATCCACCTCTAGTCGGGGGTTTTGATACCGAATTAACTAATACAGGTGTAAAGCAATAAAAAGTAAAACGGTTGTCGCTCCCCGGTTGTGTGTGAACACAACACCCGTATTAGTTTAACAAGCTCGTAAAATCTCACGTAAAACCATGCTGAAGACCTCTCGTGACACCACATGCTACGGGAGCGGCTCATTTCCTTGTGAACCGCTATACTACTACTGTGTTAACATATAGCGGTTCACCTTGATCTTTCTCTAACCTGCTCCATTTCTTTTGCATGTGTTAACGAGATCTTGTTATGTAACCACGTGATCAATTTAAACTGGACCATTTCAATATGGTTTGACTAATGCGCATTCGCTCCCTTATCGTGTGTGAATGCAAAGCGGGTATCAAATGCGCAGCAAATACGGAATTAAACGGAATGTGAATGCAAAGTGAATCGAATGCGGATTAGTTAATACTGGATCAAATCCCGAATTACCTACTTCGGTATTCGATTCCGAATTGAATGAGAAAACAGTAACGGTTGTGACACTTGGTTTAATTTCCAATGCGTTCCTTGTATGTACATCACTACTTATTAGTATAATAGACGGGTCACTGTTTTATTAAAAGCTCTTTGCTTCGTCCAGTCCAGATAAATATGAATGTGTTTACATGTGGGCAGAAATCAAAGCTGTCATTTATGGGACTTGGTGTTCAACTTCATGGCAGCGTTCTGTAGCTGAAGCAAACACCAATCACATTGTCTTGTTTTATGGCTCTCAAATAAAAGCATGAATCATCTGTCTTTATAAAGAGCAACATCTAATAATACCAGGGCGTCTGTTTCTGTCTGCGTCTGCATTTCGAGCTGCGTTTTTTTTTTCCTTCTATAGGAGTACAGATGCATTAGCCCAGTATTAAGTGTGAAGAAACCAAAGATCTCACTTTCTGTGTTTGCTGTTTTGCTTATCGGCAGATGTTAGCTGATTAAAGTGCTTCTTTATAGTAAAGAGATGAAGGCAAGTTCAGTTTCTTCAGGGTGAAGACAGAGATCACACACTAATGTCTTCTTTCCTGGATAAAAGCTATGGTGTAAAAAAACAACTGAAGGAGAAAACTGCAAAAATGCATATTTCCTTGACTGTCTTTACAGGACAGTTGTGAGACCAGTTATGATGTGTGGTTTAGAGACACTAGGAATAGGTAGAAGACAGGAGACAGAGCTGGAGGTGGAGGAGTTAAAGATGCTGAGATTCTCTTTACGGGAGACAAGGATGGACAGGATCGGGAATGAGGTGATTAGAGGGACAGAACAGACAGGAAGGTTTGGAGAAAAAGCAAGAGAAGACAGATTGAGATGGTTTGGACATGTTCAGAGGAGGGACAGTGGATACATTGGTGGAAGAATGATCCTAGAGATGGAGCTACCAGGTAGGAGACAAAGAAGAGATTGATGGATGCAGTCAGAGAGGACATGGAGGTGGTTGGAGTCAGAGTTGAGCAACATCTGAAAAAGGGACAAGCTGGAAGAAGAAGATTTTTTCCTTTGTAAATAAGAAAAGGTACAAACATAAGAAATATAACAAAAAATTCTACCGACTCTGACAGACTTTTAACACAGAACCTGCAGCTGATTCTAGACAAGAGCATTTGCCTAATGTCAAAGATGTAAATGTATGCCGCCTATAGCAATATTTACACAGATCTATAAAATAAAAAGGTCTGCACGCAGCTTGTTTTTTAAAATTCAAGAAAACTAGGCACATTAGTGCATGGAAATTAAATTAGAGTGTCTGTTTTGTGAAATAGGAAAACTACTACGTCTGGCACCAATCACATTACATCAAAAGTTGTCTGGGTGAGACGTCTCTCTCTCTCTCACACACGCTCTCATTTTAATGCATGGAAAAAATGTCTACGTTCAAATTTGACTGTGTTGTTTAAAAGTGATTGTTCAGCTTTTGGTTTTGATGGAAGGCTACGTATAATATTCCTAAACAGGAAATTGAACCACAGCCCGAAAGAAGACGTCTGCAGTAAGTCAGTAAATCAGCAGGTTCACTGAATCAAAACCTGCCTTCCAGACTCTGAGCCATAATCTATATACTTTTGAAATTATCAATCCAAATAAGATTGACAAGAAATAGACATTCAAGACATTTATTTTGAAGCAATTTATTCATTTTCTGAAATAAATCGTGACACTTCTCAGTATAAACTAATCAGATTATTGCTGGATCAGAAAGAAAAAAAAGGCAGATTTGTGTTTTACAACATGAATATAGACAGGAAACCGTCAAAGATCCTTGGAATAATTGTCCTAAAATGCTATGGTGTCTCAGTGGGTAAGGAACCAGATTTGGGTCTAGAGGATTTCAGGTTCGAGTCCACCAACTGCGCAGCTACTGCTGAGGTGCACTTGAGCATTGCACCGTCCCCACAAAATCATGTTCACTATATAAACAAATGTTTTAAACACACTGATGTAAAAGATTACAAGAATGAGGCTAATATATATATATATGTATACATATATATACTGTATATACAGTGGTGCCTCAGCTTTTGATTGCTCAGCGACCAAATTTTGGTGAAAAATTTGCCTTCACTTTCGACCGAATTTCAGCTTTCAAAAGGCCCGCTTCAAGCCGAGAGAGCATTTGGGCAGTCGCGCTTGACGAGTCAAGTAAAAGCGCGTGAGTTCTTTCTCGTTCAGAATTCAACATAGACAGACCTACGACCAGTGCGGCTTTTTATTGAATTATTTCTTACGTGAAAAATTTATTCAGACCTCAACCAAATCACACCTGAACCACCAACCTGGAATATATATAGAATTCAATGCGAACAAACCTACGACCGGCACAGCTTTATATTGAATTATTTCTTATGTGAAAAATTAATTCAGACCTCAACCACCAACCTGGAAAAAAAAAATATATATATATATATATAGGTGTATATATATATATGTGTGTGTGTGTGTGTATGTGTGTTTGTGTGCGGGAAACACATGTGAAAACTCAGGAATAAGGTCAGGCTTATCAGTTGCCAACAAAGGAAAGTAAAACAGAGGTAATTTGACAAACAGGGGGAGGAGTTAACAAGACACAGGTGCTGATGGTTAAGTGATCAACATGGAGGGAAACACAGGAGCCAGAGAGGTAGACAAGGGAAGAGGCGTCACAGGGGAGAGTGGAACACCTACAAGAGAAACACAAGGTGACACACACACAGACACACACTCAAAAAACACTTAGGGGAAACTGTTGTGGTCAAGAATAATTAATCGGTCTACAGTCTCTGACAATTCACTTGACAACTGTCTCACTGACCCTGTCGGCTGTAGACTGACCTACAGCCCTGTTTTCAGTGAGGCTGCTCAGACACAAGCCAGGCGTCTGTCCTGAAGTGACGTCCACATCCACAAATACATTTTACCATTTTAAATATTTAAGGGCCTTGAAAAAACACACAAAACATTGACTGATGAAAGTACATAAACACTGATACCACACACATATATATATTTTTCTTATTTCTGTCTTTCCGTCTTACATGCATCACCCTCTACCATGAATTGTTGTTTCTCTCTCTCTCACACCCTCACCCTCACCCTCTCTGCTCCTCACACCCCTCACACTCAGCTGCTAAAACAATCATCAATTACCTGCGTCCCTTTTGTGCTACCCTCTCAATCTCTCTCCATCTTCTCTGCCTATCCAATAGAAAGGTTCTGCTGGTTGGCTGCAGGCCACTCAACATCGTCCCCGTCAGACACCCTGCTCCTGGTAGCTGAGCGGAGATTGACAGTTCCATGAGCAAATCAATACTAATCTTTAGCCAGCGAAATCCAATACCTCAGAAACTACACATAACATTGTTGGTTGGTTTTACTCACTTTATGCACAAAAAATTGCTTTTTCACCAGTGCCAACAAGTGGTGACTGGTTAATTTTGTATTTTGTGTCTCAACGTGTAATCGTTTATCATCATTTATCTACAATGGGACCAAAACAACACACACACACACACATGCACACACTCAGAGGCACACCATCTTGTCCTGACTGTCAACAAGTGGAAGGTCATCCTGGTTGATGAATGGCCGACTCAGATGACACCCTTCAAATAGCTCCATCCTCTTTCCTTCTCAATGAAAT
The DNA here is from genome assembly GCA_016785265.1 of Paraplagusia blochii. NCBI lineage: Eukaryota > Metazoa > Chordata > Actinopteri > Pleuronectiformes > Cynoglossidae > Paraplagusia > Paraplagusia blochii. The sequence continues at coordinate 40,429 of JAFBJS010055148.1, read as the reverse complement.
TAACAGGAGGACGTGTGATCCTGTCTTTGGACGAGTCACCCTGTCTGCAGAGGATCAAACCCTTTGTTTTGTTTTCCAGTTAGATACGAACATCATATAGATCACCATGATATAGTTTATACCCCACTCATTAGTCCATAAATCAGTGCATATTATAAGGTTTTTTTTCTCTCTCAGAACTATTATAACAAAGGTTAAATCACTGCCACTGCATTAGTTTTAACTCTGACCCAATTTATCAACTGTATATCATTTGTTTTAATTAAAATCTGTGTAAAGGGGTATTTATTTAGATTAGTTTGGTTTGATGTTCAGAAAAGATCAGTCGAAACATTGGTAAAAATATGATCCTAGAGATGGAGCTACCAGGTAGGAGACAAAGAGGAGATTGATGGATGCAGTAAAGGGGAGGACAAACGCCAAGGTTCACCTTCTGAGTAAAACAGAATTCTGGTTGGAGCAGTTGACTTGCAGCTGGCTAATGCCATACAGAAAGGTATAGAGCGTTGCAATATGATTTGGGTGACAGTCGTGGAGATCGTTGCCTGGCTGACCTGGTAAAGGAAAAGTACATGGATCGATGAGGGAGAACATAGAAGGTGCAGAGATTGGATGGAAAACAAACCCCTGAAACAAGGCAAGGCGAAAGAAAAGCAACAATAATAAAGGGGTGTTTGATAATATTAGTCAATAGATGCAAAACTATTGCCGTTTTCACACTGGCACATAATTCGGTATTCGCTGCGACTTGAAGCCAGTGTCGTTCCCCGTTTGCGTTCACATTACAAACTAACGCGCATTCGCTCCTCAACTAATGAGCATTAATGAATCCGCCTCTACCTCGGTGGGTTTGTTACCGAATTAACTAATATGGGTGTAAATCAATAAAAAGTAAAACGGTTGTCGCTCCCCGCGTGTGTGTGAACACAACAACACCCAGATTAGTTTAACAAGCTCGTAAAATGCTACGGGAGCGGCTCATCTCCTTGTCAACCGCTAGATGTTGCTGCATTATTAGGAACAGGATTACAAAACACTTCCTCAATTTTTTTTCTCCTTCTTCATTCGATCTTTGTGTCGCCTTGATCTTTCTCTAACCTGCTCCATTTATTTCTCAAAATTGCACGTGCGTTTGTTGACAGAATTCATATAGAATAAAACCGCATGTGCCAACCATGTGATTAAATTGAAACTGGATCGAATCCCGAATTAACTACTTCGGTATTCGATTCCGAATTGAATGAGAAAACAGTGTGTTGGTTTTTTTTCTGTTAACAAATCTTTCCTGAAATATTAGTACATGTTGATATCAGAAATTAAGTATTTAGAATAGTTCAACATATAGGATATCGGACATTCCTTCTGTGTTAAATTCAATCCTTAAAAGTAAAGAAGGCGTAAGATTTCAGCTTCCTTTTTCACCAACAGTTATGAGGAACCACACTTTATATCCACCTTTTTTTCCAACACAACCCTCGCCTTTTTCTCCCTACTCCGTGTCTTTGTTTACATCTCAGCCTTCTGTGTCAAGTGTATCTGAAAGATGACAAGCCAAAGAGGGGATTAGCGCCCCCACCAGGATCAGTTACTGCTTCTGCTATTTTGTTAAGCAGGGCAGAGATTTGAGTATCCACAAGGAAGTCCTCCACTGTTCCACTTCCTTCACACCTCTTATTTCTCTTGAGTTAATCCACTTGCCCCTCACTCTGCTTCCCCTGCATGTAGGTTCCTCAGATACTATCTCCATCTGCTGTAATTACACACAGCCTCACACACACACACACACACACACACACACAAAACACACTGCCCATTGGTGTAATTCATGCTGCCTAGGGGGTGATGGGAGATTATGAGTTGGATCGATCAATGTGATGGTTCACACACACACACACACACACACACGTGCACAAGCCCATCATCGATGAGGACCTCCTTACCTCCCCTCTCCCACTGAGGGACATCCTGTAGCTAATGAGGACACACAAACAGCGTTGACTGTATCGACCACTTTAACTTAACAAGGTACTTCATATATGGACCTGCTGGAGGAGCGTCTCCATGAAGACTCCCTCCCTCACAACTACTTCAGCGCTATAGAACTCCAGCTAAAGACATGGTTAACACAGACCTTGTCCAGGTGACGTCCACGCTGCCCCCCGTCCCCTCAGTTGCTTCAGGGCTCGTTTATGTTTTCTCTGCTTTTGTGGTAGAGCTGAAGCTGAAGGTGGGAAAATAGGAAGGTTTACAGTGTGAAGAAAAAAAATCTTTAGTACTGTCACCTTTAACAGTAGCAGTAAATGGAACCGGACACAGAGTTCACACAGTCATTGACCAAAGTTTCCTTTTCACTTTTCCCTCAGTTTTCTGCTGTACCTAATGTTTTTAAGTGATTGAATGGAACGCTGAGCTTGTGATGTTACTGCAGTATCTGAAAAATCAAATAACTCATGCATAGGCAAACTGTGGTAATTTTATTAATTTCAATTATCGTTGTCCATCCATTCATCTTTGTCCTCCTTCTGTTTCCTGGTCACGAGGCCAACTGCCCTAACTGGGATTAAATCCTGCCCAGGAGGATAACCCGGGAAATCTCCACAAATGACTGAGATATAACTCTGGGCCAAATCACCGCTATTATACGCTAAACTTCTGCCTTTTTCCTGCAATAGCTCATATCCCCAGCAGATGATGTAGAACATAGTAAAAACCTTCAGCGTTTTGCTCTTATGAATGACTTTTACATGTCAATTGTCGTAGTTCACATGAACGCACCATTGATCTGATGTGGCACTCAAGACAAAAAGTTTACCAAGATTTACAACCCAACACACCGGACAAAGTATGATCAGATTCAGAGAACAGTTCGCAGTTTAGTCAGAAATGTTCGATTTCCACAACAGGAACAACCATGTTTGTGTGCTACGGCAGGTGTGTATTTGTCGATGCATGTGTGATATATGGATTATGGAAGCTGACTGTTAGGGTCCAGAGCAAGTGTCAGGTTGCTGCTGGGAACATGAAAGTGTCTCTAGGAAGACGGAAGGGAACAGTCAGAAGACCTGACCCACAGAATCAATGACCAGACAAGATGAGAAGAATGGTCAACACATAGAAGGGACAGCTATAAAATAGAAAAAAAAACACATATATTCAGGAATTTCACTCAGAGAGAAAACAAAAACTTACTAAAATAATACAGTATTTTACAGTAATAAACAACAGTATGATAGCACTCATGCACCAACCTTTCCAATGGTGTTCATTCACCATATGTAAACATGGGACATTATTATAACACTCTTTAACCCACATAACTCTAAAGCTCATAGTATGGAGCAGTGTGTTTTGGGTGTCAGTCCTGGAGACTGCTGCTCCTAAGACTTGCCAAAAATAGACATATTTTCAAAACTATTTCACTAAAACAATGTTAACATTAGGTTAAAAACCAGGTATGATACGAGGTTCATCACGTCCAGGCGGCTCATCCCTGAATGCGAACTTGCCGAGGTTTTAAGAAGCTGAAAGAAAGACCTTGATACCCAAGTGTGCTCATTCGCAGCATGATGCTGGGCCTTCTGTATCGACATTGCTTGCCCTTTTAAGAGCCTCCTGCCAACTTGGTTTCTTTTATCACTGTGTCAGATGGCTCTGCAGAAGTCAGCGGGGTTCCCTTACTACAGGAGCAGGGGCTTTTTCCAAAGGTCAGTGATGTTGCATCCAAAGGTTTCTAGCCATTTCTAGCCATCACAGTGAACTAGTGCAGTGAAGTACAGGTTCAAACTGTACAATGTTTCTATCCTTTAAGTATGTTCAGACAGAAGCTATGGCCGAGAGTGAGTAACTCACAAAATGGTGAGTACAGAATGCTGCTAGCAAAATATAGATATTGTGCCGTCAATACAAACAAGTAGTCACTCTGGCAACAAAACAATACATAAGAATAAAATAAATAAAAGTAATGTTCGTTCATTCCTCTTCGGGGCAGTGGTGGCCTAGTGCAGGGGTGTCAAACTGGATCCACAAAGGGCCGGTGTGGCTGCAGGTTTTTGTTCCAACCAACCGGCAGCACACCTGATTTGAATTTTCAATCAACTGAACTGAGTCTCCAGACAGCTGATTGGTCAACTAGTTTGCACTGGATAGGTTGGAACAAAAACCTGCAGCCACACCGGCCCTCGAGGAATGAGTTTGACACCCCTGGCTTAGTGGTTAAGGAACTAGACTGAGCTCCAATGAGCACGGCACCGTCGACCCTGACAGTTACCTAGGCGCTCGAAGCTGCCCACTGTTCACTTTGGTGATGGGTTAAATACAGAGGTGACATTTCGTTGTGTGCAGTGGTGTGAATCACAATGTCACAATGACAAGGAGCTTCCTTTCCATCTGTAGAAATCTCCAAGCCTGCGACCCAAATCACACTGCACCTTAGCCCACTGGAAGTTATGGGACGGTGCTATGCTCAGAGCAGCTCGCTGGTAACCTGGCAGCTGGTGGATTCCAACCTGAACCCTAGTAGAACCACCTCTGCTTCCTTAAACACTAGGACACCAATGTTGCCCACTAACAGTTGTTACATTGCAGCTGCAGTGAGAGCTCATATTGTGCAGTTTTGTCTTTTGTAGTGTAAAATTTTGCATTCATGTTAGTAGACATTGTTTGTAAATTACAAAATATGAGAATATCTGGTTCAACCACACTTCTTCTCTATGTCAACATGTGTTAATCTTTCTGCTATTTTTGCCCTAAAGAGTTACCGGTACCTGTAATTGAAAAAGAGCATCCAACCAACTACAGTACAGATGCAGTTGTTCTGTGAATGTGGCCCAGCACTAATAGAGAGCGGAAACTGACAAATGTAGTCTGGCATTCTGCAGCAGCAGCAGCTGTAATGAAACTGCCTGGTTAAGCGAACGCGGCTGTAATGAAGAGCAGTGATTAGCAGACGAGGCCTTAACGAGGGTGTGTTTATTGAGAGGCATTTGGATGAAAGTGTTGCTGAGAGAGGGAGGTGGACCAAGAGAAGAAGTGGGGGTTATAAGCTGAGTGATGCTGCCAGAGCCAATTCATTACGACTGCAGCTCTGTCAATCCCTGCTCATCTCCCATAGCACTAGACCACTAATGGAATTAGTCCCTGTCACACGTGCGCACAAACACACACACAAACACGCAGCAAGAGACGCAGGGAGAGACGACCACACACTGCATTAACACAATGGGTCCTGCAGATATATCTCTGTGACAAAGCTCTCACACTTGCCGCCCATAAATCTTTAGAGGTTAGCAGGCCACACACACATGCAGCTTACACACGCAACGCACAATTTACACATCGCCTTCCACGTTGTATAAATAACCGTGAAACAATGAATACTACGCACTGAGGCATGTGTAGCTGACACACATGTTGGGACCGAACATTCATGTATTATTGTTTTTTATTTTTCTTTTGTTTGAAAATGACATCATAAAGTGCTCCCCGGTTGCCCTTCAATCAGTCAACTCTGAAAAATCCAAAGGGCAACGTGGTCCTCAACTGGACCCACAAAGGACAACAAGGTTAACCCTAAATAAAAACTCTCTGTGGCAAATAATTGATGAAATATTCTCTGGGTCCAGTCCAGTCGGGGATGAATCTGAACCTGTGTTACTGCTCCAGTGGCACACAACAAGATGATGTCTTTGACCGAGAGCTGCTTATCTGATTTGATGTTATAGAGGTCAACACCAGCCAGCAGATCACCCCTCCCACCCCCCGCGCACCCCCTTCTCTGCTCCCATCACCCATCTTTCCTGTCCATCCCCACTCATCTCCTCCCCTCCTGTCCACTCCTCCCCTGGCCCCCACCCTCTCCGTCTCTCCCCCCCTGCTCTGAGTGAGCGGTCATTAGATTACACCAACGTTCATGACCGTAAGGATCCTCCATCACTTTCCAGTAAACTCTATTCCCTAAGACCAAGCCAGACCAGCAGGAGGCTATAGGGTAAGACCATAACGCTCCCCACAACTCCACCCTTTGAGGTGAGGTAGGTGTTTGGTGTAGGGGGTTCTACTCGTTTTGTCAAGTACCATCTCACACTGATCACACTTTTCAGGTCACCATGTTTGGTTAAATGAGTTTCTGTTGGACACGCACACAAACATGCACCGACGTACACACAGAAGGCTTGTCAGCACAGGCTGCTATGACAGAAATCCTACCGCTCAGCCCTGATAGGCAGATGCTCCAACATATGCTCCCTCGCAGCAGGGTGGTATGTTTTCATGGTCAACTTCCCCCACGCCTCTGCAAGTGCAACCTTTCTTCCTTCAGAGCAGAGGGTCAGAAAGGGAATCAGAGAGAGCCGTGATTGGCTGACTCAGGGGTCAAGGGTGCGTCCCCCCACAGGCCTGGTGAAGAGTCAATTCCACCCAGGTTAAAGGTCAGGAGTAATGTCCCCCCCCTACAGTAGCCTTAGCATCGGGAAGGCATCAGGGATATGAGGTGAGTTTAGGCAAGCCCCAGAGGTTGGTGCCGGAGAAGGTGTGTGAAGGGGCTGATTGGAAGTGAGTGACAGTGATAGCGAGCTCTGCAACAGGGGAGGTGTTGGTGTGGAGGATGGGGAGGGGGATTGTTGGTCCTCTGAATGCCTTTAACATCTGAGGTGACCCCTTCTGAAAGGGGCTACACCCTACACCCTACAGCCCTATCTATCTATCTATCTATCTATCTATCTATCTATCTATCTATCCATCTATCCATCCATCCATCCACCCTTCCATCCATCCATCCATCTATCTATCTGATACCTGCTTCACCCTGCTCTATCCGCGTGGCTCTTTGATGGACAGATTCTGTTTCTTCACAGTCATTGGTAGGAAGCAGTCATGCTCACAGCAAGACTCTTGGGACTCGTTGTGGTAAGTCACAGGTGAGGGCTTTGTTTTTAAATCAACCACAAGCTTCTGTTGATTGAATAATTAATGTTTGTCTTCATGTAACAACGAAACCCCACACTTACCACAGAAGAACACCCTGGGTGAACTGATTCACTGCTGTCTATGTACGAGACTTGATTCCCTAAAACTTGAACGTTAACTAAAAATACAATAAATATGGCATCGGACTTTTCCCAAGACAAACATGTCGATAAAGATTCTCAGTCATCCAGGTCATGGTCAGGGTTAAAGAGTTAGGCAACTGGATGTTGGTGGTCAACAGACACCAGCAGCCATTCCCACCCTTTGTGGCACGGTTGGCACCTGCCTGCAACCAACCAATAAAATACTTCCTGAAGAATTCAAATGCGGGGGCTGTGGTGGTATAGCGGTTAAGGAAGTGGATGTGGGTCCGCAAGGCTTCAGAATAAAGGTGCTGAGGTTCTCTGAGCATAGCACCGTCCTGACCCACATAATTCCCAGTTGGCTCACCAACCACAAAGATGATGGTGCAGTGTGATTTAGGTGGCAGTCGTGGAGAATGCTGCCCCTGCGACCTGGCCATAGATAACCAGAAGGAGATGAATGAATTTAAATGCTGGTTCACTGTATGATAGTAACTAAGAATATGCCTGTTACCATTCATTCGTCTTCTTCTGCTTGTACATTGCCGGACGCAGGGGCAGCTGGCACCACCCAAAATCACATTTCACCAGACTGCGAGCCTTTCTGTGGGTGGTGCAAGTCCACAAGAAGTTATTTGGGTTGCGACAGTGCTATGCTCAGAGTACCTCAGTGGCAACCTGCTGGATTCTAACCTAAAGCCTTGCGGACCTCACTCTGCTTCCTTAACCACTAGCCCATCACTGCCGACAATATAAGGGTATTATTTTATAAAATAATCCCTGCGGTCAGGAAGAGATCTCAAGGATTTTCTAAAGGTCAGTGGTGGAAGGAGTCGTCAAATATGCATGACTTTTGATCCATCAGAAACACATTTGTCGGAATGAGCACCAGACTCGTGTATGTGTTGAAAGACAATGGGAATTCCATCCATCTATCCGTCCATCCATCTACAGGTCCACTGAGACATGTCCTTCCTACCCCCTCCTCTGAATTTGTCTCTCATCCTCTCATCTGACCGGTACCCACCCCTTTACCCTCCTCTTCTCGTTAGCTGTTTTTGACCTTAGCCCCTTTGTGTGATCATGCTAACATGGTGCACAATAGCACGCTACCCTAATGACAGCCTGACACACTCCCTGCTTCCCTCCCTTCCTCACCCCCCTCCCTCCCTCACACACAGGGCCTCAATATCATCTGAGCAACTGAATGTGCTTGATGGCGTGGAGAAACACAGCTGGTTTAAAAGATGAGACTTTAATGTGTGTGACCAGGAACTCCTGCTGGCATCGCAACGCAGCTTACCATCCTTCACGGAGACACAAAGACAACAGTCAAACTGCGTCTGAGACGTTGATGTATACACTGTGTTATAGACGTCACTGATTTACTCCACAGTCCATTCACTTTTACACACTCCTGTTCTCAAACACACTGCCTACGACCACGGCCAACGTTGTTAAAGCCGCACTCACCGTATGGTCATGCACATAATGCATGTATTTATGGCAAGGCCACTGTCCTCGTGCCAGTTTGCTGGTGGGCTATGACTCTGTATGTACGTACTTGGTACTGTAGTATGTATGCATTTTTGTGTGTGTGTGTGTGTGTCTGTGTGTGTGTGTGTGTGTGTGTGTGTGTGTGTGTGTAGCCTTCACAGTGAAACACTGCACCAGAGAGAGATTGGAATCAATACTTTCTGCTCTGTCATTTGTCACATCTTTACAAGGCTGAAGCCATCTGAACACCAGTCTATTCTACTTTAGCGTCATTTATCAAATTGCCCCACCTCACAAAGACACACACACACAGGAATATGGACAAGCACACAGCAGGGTTTGAACAAGCACGTGAACTTTTCTGGACAGAAACATGTATTATACCTGATTATTGTCGTCCAGATGAAAATGGAGGCCAGGAGATTGAAATGCTGCTCAGTATTTCTGCTTTCACCTGTGATGATGATGTTTCATGCTGTTATACGTCTTTAAACTAACACTGAAACCTTTTCTACACCTTTTCTACAAATGTGGAACTTTAGTCTGGTAGCAGCTAATTATAGGCTGTGTGCACATGAAAAAAACCTTGTTGTGCCCATGTTTGGTTAATTCGGGTAGGAAGATTTTATAGGTAGGAAAATATTTCAGAACACCGGAAATTACATTTATCTGCCACAACTTAACAACCGGTCCGTGAAAATATTATGGGACATTTAACTGATCCTTGACGCAAAAAAGGTTGTTTTTTTTTTTACCATCACGAAAAACTGTGTTACGGTAAACTATATTTTCCTATAAAATAATCTCAGAATGGAACATCTATTAATGGAAGAGAAGTGTGACGATTTAAAAAAAGAAACCTTCAAGCAGCACTTTGAACCAGATTTTTTTCATATTGGTTGGTACTTAACAGAAATGGTATTTCAACATTTCTGGGTTTTTTTTTTTGGTTTTGTACGAGGCACTACAATATTTTCCGTGAGAAAGTGAGCCTTAAAAGGTAAACCACAAGCCATAATAAAAAATGAATTAATTTTCCCTACTATACAATGAATGTCTGTATTCATCACTAATAGTGAATGTCTGTATTTATCTTCAATTAATCTCCTTTATCAGCGTTTCTTGCACTGTGGTTTTCTGTTGTTTATCCCAGGGACTGCAGATAGAAATAAGTTAAAACGTCTTGTCCTCGATTAATGTTCCTGTACATTGTCCCTATTAAATAAATCTAATAAACTTAACTTCAGTTTTTGATCTCCAACTATAATCGGTAAATTGCCTGCAGAACATCGAAAAAATAAAAACTTAATTAAGTTAAAAGTCTTCTGCTATACAAGCTTGAAAAATATAGATATAAATTGATAATATTAAATAACAATGGATTAGAAGACAGTATATTGTTGTTATAAATATGGGTAAAATGACCAAGTGAGGGATAGTGAGTAGTTTGTAGCAAATGTCAAGAGTTGTTTCCTCAGGGATCATAAAAATTGTAGGTCAGTGTGTGTCACTGGGAATAGATCATCGTCTTCCCACTGCATTTTACTGTCAAAATACTTTGTTTTAAGTTGCCCCTCTTTTTTTCTAAGACCCAGTTCAATTTTTCCACACCAGTCCTGACTGAGTGCATGTGTAACAGGATCTTGGAAATTTCAGCAAGATTGCTCCACTAAACAATTTTCCTGAACCCTGTGGTAAAATTCCAAAAAGCCTGATATGACTTTATTCAATTCATCCACAAACGTTAAAGCAATTTGGTCCTGACCACTTTCCTTTGCCCTACACATACAGTCTGACAGACTCGCACACACACAGACACACACACACTTGCACACAGACGTGTACAGCATTTTGTAAGTGCAGTTAATCCAGACTGTTCTGCAGTAAGCATCCTCTTGAGAAGGTTCTTGTTCCTGTCAGTCTTTCAGGAAGGTTAAAGCATCACTTACTGCTGAATGAAAATATGTCTGCACCTTCAACCCTGGTGATAACACGTATTATCATCTGTATCATTTTACATAAGAGTGTGTAAAAACTCTTAGAAAAGATCATTTAACGTTTACCTAAAGACCTTTACCTGGTGTAGCCCAGGTACGACTGCCAGCTGAAATCAAAGCAATGAAAGGCTGAGAGTTTAGTGAAAACAGTCTAATCAAACACTCACTGGACTGCGGTGTAAACAGACTACATTTACAAAAACATTCTGCTTCATTCAACTCTTTTCAGAGATACTTTCACATGTAAGGTATCAGCAGCACTTAGGCTTGAAGTGGTCCGTTCAAGGACACTGTGTTCTGGAGATTAAATCAGACTCCTGCCAGACAAACGTCTGTAGCATCTCAGGCCTGTCATCAACTTTAAACCAGCCATTTAAACAATAATAAGAAAACGACATAAACCTGCATCATGTGACTTCAAATAATTCTGCAAGATGAGTGTTATATCAATCTATAATACTGATGCAATAATTGGGATGGATGGATGGATGGATGGATGGATGGATGGATGGATGGATGGATGGATGGATAGATAGATAGATAGATAGATAGATAGATGATAGATAGATAGATTTGCTTGGCTCTGTTGACAAGTTTAATCTAAAACTGCTTTTATTTACATTTTTGCACAAGTATGTGAAGATATGCATATATGTACACATATATATATATATGGATATATATATATATATATATATGACCCCTGAAAAATGGGATAAGCCAAAAGGAAAAGAAGATATATATATGTATGTGTATATATATATATGTACATATATATATACTCTCAGATGCTTTTATCTCTATGTATCTTTTTTCTTTGTATTTTGTTTATATTTTATTTTATTTTACTTACTTATTTTCTACGACCATCGAAAGTACTTGGATGTACACTTTGCACCACCATGGCTACCGCACCGACATTTTACTATCATTGCCTGCAATGTCTTGAGACAAATATAGCATCTAGATTCTTGACATATATGATCACATATATACATGCATGTACACCCACGTACGTCCAAGCCTACATTTATCCATTGCATATGTATGTACATGCTTTTGTGAGCTGCTCGGTGAGATGGTGGCCCAACCAAGAGCTGGTGGAGATAAAGAACATTTTGGACCCTAATACACATACAGAGCTACAGAGAGAACAAAGCTGGGAGGATCACCTTCTGACACAATGATGCAAATGAACATTTACATCAGTCACAGGTGACAGAACAGACAGGAAACACTAGAAAGGCTTAGTTCTGAGCTTTGGGGGGAGGAGAGGAGGGATGAGGAGTCCGTCTCTACTGGGATGCTGCCTGTTAAATCCTACCCTGCTTTACACATACATGTTTCACAAAATGAGACATGATTATTGCTGGGGCGTGTGAACAAAAAGAAACCTTCCTCGAAGGCAATATTTGGACCTTTTCATTAGATCTGCCCTCAGGTCTGCTGGTGGGCATCTTCTAATGAGGAGGGCGTCGTCAACCATATCCTCTGTCTATCGATTCTTATTGGTGACACAGACTAATAGGATTCAGCAGGCCGTGAATTAAAAATCAATGGACAAACGCTGGAGTTGTTCCAAGGTGAGTCATTTAAAGAAGTGTTATAATTATCTTTTCTAAATCTCTATTTAATACGAGGTCATTTACTTTCATGTTATGAACATGCAGTGTGTGCAGGTCAACAATTTACTAGAGTAAAAATGGAGAATACAGTTTTTTCAAGGCAATTTTCCAAGAAACGGTGAGTAAAGCAAAGCAAACTCCAACTCCCCCCTCACTGCATCCATCAATCTTCTCTTTGTCTCCTACCTGGTAGCTCCATCTCTAGGATCATTCTTCTACCAATGTATCCACTGTCTCTCCTCTGAACATGTCCAAACCATCTCAATCTGTCTTCTCTA
>JAFBJS010055148.1:12680-27976 GCA_016785265.1 Paraplagusia blochii | reverse complement strand
TGTTGTCCCTCTAATCACCTCATTCCTGACCCTGTCCATCCTTGTCTCTCCTAAAGAGAACCCCAGCATCTTTAACTCCTCCACCTCCAGCTCTGTCTCCTGTCTTCTAGTGTCCTAGTGTCTCTAATCCATCCATCATGGCTGGTCTCACCACTGTCTAGTAAACCTTTCCCTTCACCTTAACTGACTCTTCCACATATCATTTTTGACTCTTTCCTCCTTCCTAGTTCCGTTGTTCCATCCTGCCCCCTTCAGTAAATGTATCATTAAAAATGCTGAATAACTAGGTAACAGAAGATTTCATAAAATTGTGTTAAAATAAAGAAAACAAAATAATTTAAAAGCAATATTTTAATTTATTTTGATACACAAATGTCAGGATTTAAAAGAAAAAACTAAAAAATCTGCAATCATTTCTTATATATATTTAATTATATTATTTAAAGTATGATATTACACACAGATGCCACTGCGCTGCAAACCAACTGTTAGATATATTTATGTATATTTGTGCTAACTGTTATTGGCCGAGTGCCAAGACAAGAAGTCAGGGCAGATTTAATGGAGTGACAGTAAAAGTATATTGCCTCGGCTCTTAGGTCTGAAGGAGGATCTTGGCTTGGTGGAGGTGGTGGAGGTGGTGCCATGCTCAGGCGTGACTCCGTAAAGTGGAATCATCTTTCCTTTGAAAGGCCTGATAGTTAGAACTTCTGTTTGAAAGTGATCATTAGGACAACCACTTACACCAGAGTCCAAGAAGAGACAATTACCTGCAATCACACAGGCTGCTGCTGCTGCTGGAGTGCTATTTTATGCAAGTGTTGGTGTGTACGTGTGCGCGTGCATGGAGTTGTTCTTCATCCTTTTTTCTTTTTTTTTTTTTTATCGCCCCTTCACTGGGCGTCTGATCGGCTCCAGTCTGCCCGGCCAGTCATCTGTCACCATTACAGGACAAAGGCTGCAGCGTCTCAGGGCCATTACTGAGATTGCTGGAGATGATTTGGAGTGTCCTCCTCAGCACCGAGAAAATCATTTCCTCACAGAATCTGCCCCTCAGCTCTGCGGGTGCCTGCCAGCCTACAGGACGGACTAAAGGGCCTGTCTTCTCCCTCAGTTCCTTCCCAGAGTGATATACATTAACACAAATACACACACGTGCACACAAAAGAAGACAGATCATAATACAGTGGATGGAAGAGCGAGCTGAAGTGGTCAACAGATAAAGGCAATGAGTGCAGGGCAAATGAAAAGGCAGAGAAAAGCGGGATGGAAAACCGACGCATCTCTTAATGGTTTATAAAGGAATGGATACAGAACAGTGGAATGAAGTGAAATTAACTCATCTACCACACACATCTCTAGGTTGACTCACGCCCACAGATCTATTCATTCTCATTGTTTTGTTTTCCCGTCCCATCACATTAATCTCCTCTATATCTTCAGAGCACGTTATAAGGACATCCTGCACGTCCTCTGTATTTAACCTGGTCATTTTCTCCGATTGAGAATTATAGGTTTTCATTGGATTATGGAACATTGGACATAAATGTACCACTGCTGTGGAGCTCCAACTATATCCAGCCTCCAGGCACTAGGTGGCAGACACTCATACAGTGGTTTGTACAGATAAGAATATACATGTTATCAGGTTCTCATGAGTATTTCAATTTATGAAGGTGTAGATCGGGAGATTCAGGGGGGGGAACACGTTTCTGTCCCCTGTGGGGACATAATGGAAGATGATGAAGCACTGATACTTATGCCTGACAGGGGAGACACCACTATCACGAAGGTGGTGCACCAAGTGTGAGACCCAACCATTGTACTCCAGCTGTCTATCTGTCTATCTATCTGTCTATCTATCTGTCTATCTATCTATCTATCTATCTATCTATCCGTCCGTCCATCTGTCTGTCCATCTGTCTATGTAACCCAATTATGAGACATATACATTGGAACCATTACCAAAAGTGTGGAGGATTTTAGGATACACCTCAAAAACAACAACAACTACAACCCCTTAATGGTTGTAGTTAAACGGACTGCAGTCTCCACGGCTGCCACCCAAATCACATTGCACCGTATTGTGAGCCTTCTGTGGTTGGTGAGTCCAGTGAAAGTTATGTGGGTCAGGACAGTGCTATGCTCATAACACCTCAGTGTTAACCTGGCAGCTGGTGGATTAGAACCTGTAGCCTAGCGCCCCAAGTCCACTTCCTTAACCACTGGTTCACCACTGTGGCTGGTTTAAGTTGTTGAACTGATATGAGCCGCAGCTTCATCAGCAACACCTGACCTTGGTTGTTGTCTGATAACCTTGGAGAAGTGTTTTAGGACCAGTGCTGTGATCAAGTGATCAAAGTTTGTGTGTGTGTGTGTGTGTGGACGGCCGGACAGTGGTAGAATGCTGCAGCCACCCTTGTCCACCTCTGTGCTCCACCCAGCCCACTCACACGGACACACACTCTCACACCCACTGCTGACACACAGAGATCATGATGAATCGTCCTCTCTCCGGTCCCAGATTGTTTTTTAAGGTTTAATTCAGTTTCTTCCTGTGCTTGGATGAGCAGCTGTGTGTGTGTGTGTGTGCGAGAGTGTGTATTGATGAGTGTGTTTGTGCTTCTGTGCAGGTGTGTGACAGCGTGTGTGTGTGTATGAGGTAAAGAAAGGCAGATAGCAGGGAAAAAGAGAGAACAAACTAGGGTTATGGATTTCAGGTCTAATGTACTCTAGCAGGTCAGAGACAGGGAGGACGGGGGAGGGGCCTCCAGTCACCATGGAAATGACAAAACCTGATCAATACTCAAGGTTATCACCTCTACGCTAGGACCCCCTCGGCATCAAACTCATACCTCTGACCTATTTCTCCACTCACTCTGCAGACCTATCTATCTATCTATCTATCTATCTATCTATCTATCTATCTATCTGTTTGCCTGTCAGTCTGTCTGTCTATCTGTCTATCTGCCTGTCTGTCTGTCTATCTATCTATCTGTCTGTCTGTCTGTATATCTGTCTCTCTGTCTGTCTGTCTATCTATCTATCTATCTATCTGTCTGTCTGTCTGTATATCTGTCTCTCTGTCTGTCCGTCTATCTTAACTGTCTGTCTGTCTGTCTGTCTATCCGTCAGGCATCTATCTTAACTCTCCGTCTGTCTGTCTGCCTATCTGTCTATCTGTCTGCCTGGCATCTATTTATCTGTCTGTCTGTCCGTCCGTCCACCTATCCGTCCAAAAACAGAAGAGTTAACAACAGTAAAAAGACCAACGAGAAGGAAAAACTGATCAGGCGTCAGAGACCAGCTGTTATAGCAGAGTGTATTCATCCATACAGAGGCTGTGTTTCCCTCTGTCTGACATGCTGGACAACCTCCACCCTGTAATCCACGGACCAAAGCCTCTATTTTATGTTATCAATCACTATCTATCTGGGCCTTCCTTCAGAGTGAATCAAAGGAAAAGACTCTCTTCATCAGTGTCACACTACAAACTGATAACATCTGGTTCAGAAAGAGGACAAAGACGGGAGGATGAGGCAACAGGGACTAATCGGAATAAAGTCATTGCAATCAATCCCGCTCCGTCCACTTAGTACCGCTTTTCCTGGAGCTTGTTTTGTGGATGGAGAGTAACAGGTTCAGGTCTGTCAACAGAGATTCAAAATAAACCTTTTCTACTATGCTCTACCAAAAATACATGAACCTTTCTCTGAATTCTCTATTTCGATTTTTAACATTTTAGAACGTTAGAAGGCTTGTTTGACTCTTGGGTGGTTGGTGCCTTGCAGTGGGCTCACCACCTGCAGAAAGGTCAATCAGGGGCTTTCAGAGTGCAGTGATATTTGGGTGGCGGTCATGGAGACTGCAGCTGCTGTGACTCTGTAATAGATAAACAGATAGAAATTGATGGATATAGTATTTTAATTACTTTTATAGGATCTTTATGTCTGTCGAAATGGGCTTTGAACAAAAATGAAAAACAGAAATTTGACAAATGTTTTGTTACCGTTTTTATTTCATTCTAAAAAAACTAATTCTATGTATTTGCCACATCATGTGTTTACATGCAAAGACATTCTAAGAAACATATACAACAATATTTAATTTTTTGACCAGACAACGAGCAAAGTTTACATGCAATTGCAAAGGTGAGGGATGGCGAAATTAAGGGAAACAATACAAGGGATTTGCATAGACATAACTAATGAAGACATCAGGAAATATATACTTATATATGTTTGTATATATGTCTGTGTGAGCGCCTGAGTCTTATTGAAATTGAAACAGCTGAAAAGGAACGTAATTAACCCGTCCAGGAACAATATTGTTCTGTTCCAACTAGTTTGGGAACAAATTGGCAAAAACAATGTGGTTCAAAGCCCTGGTATATGGGATGCATTTTCCTTTTTTTGCGTTGCATTTGCATAACTCTATTTATAACTTAACTAAATCATCTTGGCTGTTTCTGTCAGTCTGTCTTTCTGTGTGTCAGGTGGATGATGTCAGAGGAGTCGTGCAGACCTGGGTGTAGGTTGTTGTTGGTAAATAAATGACACTTGTTTGTATCAGCGAGAAATGGTTTTCATGCCACGAAACCTAACTTCCATTTTAACTCAATGTCATCCCAGGATTATTGCTATAATTTTCGCTTGTGTGCGATAACCTCAGCTTTCAGCTCTTTACTCAGTAACCTGTAATTACTCATTCCTAGTGACATCTCGTGACATTAGACCTCGTGACCTCAGTTAAAAACAGGAAAATACTGAATAAATATATATATGTATGATACATAAATAGGTATGATACATACATACATATATATATATTTATATATTCAGTTCATTTTCCTGAAAAAGTACATACATACTGTATGTATGTCTTTACACAGCTAAGTCTTAATGCAGGTCAAATTGGCGCTGACCACAATGGGAGCATTAAACCTGTAAAACCCTCCTCAGATTGTGCGGGTGCTTTGACAATGTAAACTATCTAAATTGCAGTGTTTTAGTGCCTGTCTTTCTCTGCTGATCTGACCAGTGAGGCGTGAGGCTGTCAGCCTTGTCAAACGGCCTTTCTCTCCCCCCCGCCCCCCGTCTCTCTCTCTCTCTTGCACGGCTGCTATCATCATCACCGTCCTTTCAGACACCAAACTTTGTCCCTTTATCTCCAATTGTGCCTCTCCCACACTATTCTGCTGAAATTACCCTTTCATTTTGTTGTGCCATAGAATTACAGCCTGGTGAAGATTGGCAGTAGTTTTCTGCAGAGGGAGGGGGTAATCAATGTTTTTGTTGCAGCCGTGTGTGTGTGTGTGTGTGTGCTCGCGCATGCTCGCTTGCACATGTGCATTGGTGTGTGTGTTTATAATGTCAAAACACAGTGATGTGTGATTAATGTGACATTGTTTGTGTGTGTGTGTGTGTGTGTGTGTGTGTGATCATGTCTCCGAGCCATCACTGGAATAACAGGACTCCTGGTAATGTCAGGCTACAGGGCAGAGACCCCTGGTTTAAAGGACACTTTTAGATTTTTCCAATCAACAAGGAGGATATAGCAAAGTAGTCCTAGAGCTCAGGACTGGTAGTGGAGCCAGGCAGCAGGACGGTGGGGTGTGGAACCACTGCATGACTAAAAAAAAGTAATATTTATCCAAGACACTCACGAACTACATGTGTGTTCGTTCAGTTTTGAGATGAAGTGGCTTTTTTTTACACCTGTGAGACAATGTACTGTATGAGTAGCTGAATTCATTATGATGTTTTGATTTAATGTGATGATGTCAATGTGTTTAGTGAACAAAAGTACATTAAGTAGAAACTTAATGATAGACTTGTTTTTAAGGTTTAATTTATTATTAAACTCAACAGTAAGTTGACAATGATCTCATCCCTCCATCCTCTTCGTCTCTTTCATTACTCCTTGGCTGGGGGAGCAGTCTGAGCAGGGACACCCAGACTTCCCTCTCCCCAGTCAGGGTTACCAGAAAGTGGGTCATCGATGTCCCTCCTGTTAACTCTGCTGAGATGACCTCACCGTCCCTGCTCCTCGCCAACGTTCCTGCAGATGGTGAGACCACTGGAAGGTTCCAATCGCCCTGACGAGTAGTGTGGAGTTGCAGGAGCGGTTTGCACCAACCAATTACCATTGCACCATACTCCTGTGGGTGGTGAGTCCATGTGAAGTTATGTAGGTCTGGATGGTGCTGTGTTTAGAGCTTGGCAGCAGGTGGATTCGAACATGAAGCCTCACGAACCCAAGTCCACTTCCTTAACCACTAGGCCACCATTGGTGACAAATTTTTAATTGCAGAATTCCATGAAAAAAAAACGAGCATCATCCATTTGCTCTATGTTTGTCTGAACCTGTCAATGTTAACAAAACTATTTTTATCCTCCATGTTTCACAATCTTTTCCTCCCCACACTTGGCAGAGACAGTGTCCGTCCTTATCGGCCTCAGACGCTCACCCTGGCTGGACAGCTCTTTGTCCGGTCAATTAATAACCACCGCTGATATTAGGCTGTTTGCACTGGGAGGGAGACAATGAGAGCATACATTTCCGATGACGCCATTATGTTATCTGTGCAAAGTTTGACAGTTTGCTGCATTGACACTCGGCCACTTCCTTGTTGGCTGTAGTCAAAACAAACATTAAGGATTTTTTTACACCATCAATGTTGCTGGCTTTATGGATTCACACACTTAACTCTCTCTCTCTCTCTCTCTCTCTCTCTCTCTCTCTCTATGAAAGTGTCTTGGATTCTGTTCTTTCCTGGATTGTGTTAATAAAGTACCATATTAAAATCTATATATATATATATGTATATATATATAAATGTTTTTGTGTGTGTATATATATATAAAATAAATATATACATACCAGTATATATATATATATATATATACACTGTAAAAATTCTGCCCCGTTCCTGTTTTTTTATTATTATTATTTCCTTCCCTCTGCCTCATGTTGGTTATTACAGAATCTCCGGTGTGGACACAGGGAGACGTAACATTGTATTTATTGAGCCAATCTATCTTGCGACTCATAACTCAACTACAGCACTTGAAACGTGAAGCATCAACACCCAGGGAGCAGATTGACTCTTGCTGGGGTGAATATTCCATACAATAAATCTTTTTATATCAACTGGTTTCCTCTCTTTACTGAACGCTCCCTGATTGTGACTCTTTTTTTTCTGCGGCATCGTTTAAAGGAGAAAGCTGGTTTTTATGGCTTCTGAGCAGCACAAAGCTTTTCAGAACCTCTTCACCCGCCGTGCATTCACCTCGATGCAGCGCGGCTTCTTGCTGTTGCGAAGTCCAAAGGCATCTGATATTATAACAAAAGAATGGCAAAGTGAAGGTGTAAGACGCTGCCTAACATGTGAGGAGAAGGGAGGAGAGGACGAGTGAGAGGCGAGCAGCAAGGTGCCATCAGTGCAGAGAAATAGGAGTGAAAAGGATGAAAACCTATAAATGAAAATCAATAGGAGAAGGCAGGAAGGCATAAGAACTGGGGGGAAGGTAATAGAATAGACTAAAGATAAATAATGAGGACAGGAGGAAGGAGAAAGGAATGAGAAAGGGGAGTAGAGAGAAGAAGACAATGAAAAATGATAGGACAATACAATCAGGAGAATATATTTGTTATTGTATGGCTGTCCTTCTCTTTCATCAAGTGGCTCAGGTCCGAAGCTCGGCTTTGTTTGCCTGGACAATGGAAACTTCCTGGTTTGGACACTGGCCCTTGTTGTATAGAGAAAACATTTTTTTCAGTTCTTTATTAAGAGACATACATTAATGATATACATCATGGACGTTTCTACACAGGTCAACGATAAACGAGCCAAGAAAAACATTTCAATAATTTAACGTCAGGTAACGTCATTGGTGAAAAAAAAACTGACTGTGACAAAGAGATGAGAAGTTTTAATAGATCATTGACTTAGGTCAGAATTCCTTACCTTATTGTGCAACGTAACAGAATTTTTCCTTTAACTTAACATATGACCTATCTACACTGATACGGTGGAAACACCATAGTCCAGGACAATGTTCCACACATTTCTACTATGGGGGCCACACCAGCAATATTGTTTTTTGGAAGGCAATATAAATGTAGCCAGTGCGTAACATAAAATTTTTTACAATCCATTGTTTTGTCATAAAAATAAATATACTAGATCAGGTTGGCAAAACTTCCTCAATGGGCTTTAACAGGGGCAGTTGGTGGCCTAATGGTAAAGAAAGCGGACTTGGGTCTGTAAGGTCCGTGGTTCGAATCACCCTGCCCTCTGCCCACTGTTCACTTTGGTGATGGGTTAAATACAGAGGTCACATTTTGTTGTGTGCAGTGGTGTCAATCACAAAGACAAGGAGTTTGCTTTCCTTAATATTCTTTTACCCATGTGGGCCATACGAGATGACTTTCAGGGCCACATTTGGCCCCGTAGCCTTGAGTTTGACACATTTGATCAGGGACATAAGAAGAGACAGAGGAGACAGCCGTATGGCAGCCACAATGACAGATTTGTTTAAAAAGTTAAGGAAAGTCATCGTCTGTTTACGCCAAATCGTTCCCATGTGACAAACTTAAGAATACCCTAATACTGAATGGCAGTAAAATAAAAGAACTGGGTCATAGGGGCAGAAGTCTCCACGACTGCCACCCAAATCACATTGCATTGTATACTGTGAGCCTGTCTTTTAGTGAGCCCACTAGAAGTCATGTAGTTATGGATGGTGCTCTGCTCAGCGCACTACAGTGGTAACGTGGCAGCTCTCGGATTTCAAAGTGAATCCTTGTGAAGTCGTAAGCTGGCTGATATACATTAAATAACATTTGTAAATGGGAATAATATTATGTTTTGACTCATGAGTCCCCCTATTGGTCATATCTACCATTTAAAATGTTATAATAATTTCTCTCTTCTCAGAACCATCTGTAGAAAAACATGAGTTTTAGGTAAATTGAAAACTATGATCACAATACAAAAACCAAATGTATAATTTGGGCAAATCTTGGGGGCCTGGATTACAAAGCTGAGGAGACCACATTCGGGCCCCCAGGCCTTAGTTTGTCCAACCTTTGTCCACGGCCTGACGTTGTAACGTGTAAATCTATCCCGGGGTGAACGTGTCTGTCCATATGTATGAATGTTTGCTCTGACCGCATCGTATTTGTGTAAAATAAGCTGTTTAATTTTATTTGGAAACACAGGTGATGGATCTGAGCGTCTGGACTATTGATATGTTTTTGTGCCAGTGTGAACGTAGCATCCCATCATAGCCGACGATATTTCAACACAACCATCGATCAGCTTCAACAACACCCGGATCAGATGATACTGTGCTGGGTTACAGGAAGCATTTGTGTCTATGTCTGTGTGTGTGTGTGTGTGTGTGAGGGACAGATAGAGTGTAATTTTAAGTCAAGGACACAGAATGCTGCAAAAATGAAGAAGGCATCAGATAAATTCACACCCCGACCTCCAAACCACCCAAAAGAGAATCAAATTACTGATAAAAAATCTAAGGTACGGTGATGATCAGCAGCTCAACACTCACTGTGTGTGTGTGTAGGTGTGTGTGTGTGTGTTTGGGTGTGTGTGAGGAAGAGGAGGGATGACCCTAAACCTCACCCTTAATCATGAATGAGAGTAGATCCTCCAACATCACACTGTGCACCTCTCTGGACAGGGGCCAAGTAGGAAAGGGAGGCTGGCAGCAATTACAGACGGACACACAAACACTCCTTCTCTCTCTCTCTCTCACACACACACACACACACACAGACACACACAGCACCGGAAGCACTGAGGCCAGTTCCATCTGTGATTCTTCAAAGAGTTTGGCTGATATTGATTTGGTGCCAAGGTTAGCAGCTCATTCAGGCAGAGTGGAGCTTTCAGGAGCAGCTGGAAGGAGCTGAGACCACAGCCTGAGACAGGGGGCTGAGACCTTGAGCTGAAACACACGGCAACAATCCTCTTTGGAGGCTAACAATGTCTCCGAACGCACCAACACCATCACAATACACGGGGAAACAAATAAACACAGACAAACGCACGCACACTTCCGCGCACTGGAACGTGCACGCCTCCTCCCACGGTGTTGGAGGAGCTGCGTTTCATGTAGAGTAGGAGAGAGGGCAAAGAGTGTGAGAGAGGGAAGAGGTGGTCTCCATGTGTGAGCGGGTCTGTGTTTGCGGTGGGCAGACGCAGGATTAGTTGTGTTTTGGGGGAAAGTGATTGAGGATCTGAAATTCAGCTGTTGTCTCTGGCTGCACGACCTCCGGGCTAATGCTGTGTGTGCAGCGTTGGGCAACATTTATCCATGTGCTCTGTGGACCTTGGTGTTGTTTGTATGTGTTGTGAAGGCTTTAACTTCTTCTCTGGATAATTTGGTTGTGTTCTACAAGGTGATCTCTGCTCGTATGTGGGTAGGCACAGGCACTGATGTTGAAAACAAACGACAGAATTTCTGTTTTTCAAGGAGGAAGAAAACAGAGTCCAAAGAATCACAAAATCAGGTTTTAAAGGTTCCAGGCAGCAGTGGTCTGACAGTTAAGGAAGGAGACTTGGGTCCACAAGTCTTCAAGTTTGATTCCACTAGCTGCCAGGTTGCCACTGAGGTGCTCTGAGCAGTCAGTCCCGACCCACATATCTCACCACCCACTGGTTACAGTGTGGTGTGCGTTGGGTGACAGCTGTGGAGAATACTGTGCCTGGTGTACGGTTGGCGACCTGGTGGTTAAGAAAGTGGGCTTGGATCTGCAAGGTCCCCGGTTCGAATCCCCCTACTGTCAAGTTGTCACTGAGGTGCCCTGAGCATGGAATCGTCCCCACACACACTGCCTCCCGGGCGCTCAAAGCTGCCCACGGGTCACTTGGTTATGTGTTAAATGCAGAGGTGAAATTTCATTGTGTGCTGTACAATGACAGAAAAAAATGTTAAATATCACTCAAACTTATGTGGCAAACATAAGGCCTGCAGGCCAAATGTGGCCCATCTAGGCATGTTGCGTGGCCCGTGGAAGCTTGAAGGTATTTTCAATTGCAACGTCTGTATGCTCCTAACACTGTACCAGTGAATCGCAGAGTTAAGCAGTTTTTAGGCTGACAACTTGTGCTCAAACTGTACCATTCAATGGTCTGGTTTGATTGGACTGGTCACGCTGTACGTCCAAACATGAGACGTCTGACTGCAGCGGCAAGAACTTCTTTGGATAAGAGTGTCTTCCAAATGTATTGTGATGTAATGTATATAAAGTGGAGGATGATGATGATGAAGAAGAAGCCAGTAGTGGCAGATGCATTGATGCTCATAATGGTCAGCAAAGAAAAACTAATTTCCCTGATAATTATGCCATTCTGAGCACAGACAGAAAAAAAAGGTGACGACAGTGACGTGCATTTCTCATGAAAATTTTCATAGTAAGTAAAAATACCAGGTTTCATTGAGTCACTTTATTTCTGTGTTTGTCGTTTCCTGTTTTATTTTAGAATTCAGTCTTGTTTTAGTCAGGCTTCCTGGAGTTTGTGATTGATTGATCGCCTGCACCTGGGTCTGACTGTGCTGCTCCACCTGTGTTTGTTTCTTCTCTCAGGCAGAAGTTTTTCTGTGTGGGTGAGTTCATCAGATTCCAGTGTTTTTGATTCCTTTTTCTTTTTTTCTTTTCCTTTTCAGTTGGTCTTTTTTTCAAGGTTTGTCACAGCGAACAAACATTTTCCATCTCCCTCTGTCCTCTGTATCTTATCCTTTGACTCCAACTACCTCCGTGTCCTCCCACACTGCATCCATCAATCTCCTCTTTGTCTCCTACCTGGTAGCCTCATCTCTGGGATCATCCTTCTACCAATATAACCACTGTCCCTCCTCTGAACATGTCCAAACCATCTCAATGTGTCTTCTCTAGCTTTTTCTCCAAACCTTCCTGTCTGTGTTGCCTCTAATCACCTCATTCCTGATCCTGTCCATCCTTGTCTCGCCTAAAGAGAATCTCAGCGTCTTTAACCCCACCACCTCCAGCTCTGTCTCCTGTCTTCTGTCTATTGCTGTGTCTCTAAGCCATACAGTACATCCTTCCTTGTTTTTCGTTTTTATTACCCAGATTCTTCTCAGTGGACTGGATATTTTCTAATGTTCTACTTATCATCAAGTTCATTAAGTATCAAGTCTGATACTGAAAAATCAGAGTTTCTGTGTCTTCCATCTTCATCCTCTTATTCATTTCCAGGTTGCAGGGGCAGCATTCTGTGGGCATTCATATGTGGTGAAGACATTTTGGAGACTATTTCATGAAATCATATTCCAACTGCCCTGTCTTTGTTGGTCATCACATTGTCTGATCAAAATGGTGAGTTGATTAAAATGTGTCCTTCAGTTTCCTGACTTTTGTCTTATGCATGACAGATGGACAGACAGGCAAACAGACATGAATACAGAAAGATGGATGGATGGATGGGTAGATAGACAGACAGTTGGACCGCACAGTAGACACTAAATATTATGAGGGACAATCAATGTCCATCTTTCTAAAATACTTTATTTGCACTTCACCTTTTTACTCAGTAAGTCTTTCACTGATGTCATTAATCAAAAAAACTGCCCTTAAACCAAATGTCACACAGAGGAGATAGCCATAAAACATGTTCCAGTGAAGAACTAATATTTGATAAAGGATCGACGATGACATTCCAGCCAAGATAAAGTAAAAAAAACGTTTCCAGTTTAGTGTTGGGGCAGACTGTAGCTGTGTCTGCAGTGCACAACAGCTTTTATCACAATATTTTCTTTATGGACAGATAAGTTCACTCTCACAGATACACAGTTCAGATAGGTGCACGTACACACACTCACACACCAACACGGACTCTGCCACTGCCGTCATCATTCAGACTAATCCCCTCACAGACCCCTCATGTTGCTCTTTGAACAGAGTACAAAGTGTGTTCTGGGCTTTAAACAGCAACACAAAGACACAAATAAAAAAACCTGCTGAGACTTTTGACCTTTTGTCAGGATTACAGTTTTCAAACAGCGTTCAAGGAATTCAGCTCTGGTATCTGCACAGCTTTTCAAACAGTTCCCCTGCTCCCTTCATCTCTGCTGGCTGGCCAACTTAATGGCCTTCGTTCCAGTTAAATATTACAAATACCGCAGAGTGAATGTCAGGTAGATACAAAAACTGAAAAGGTAGGTTCAGATTTGTATTTCTTTTTCTGAGCCATAGAAGTGATGTGTCTTTGGAACGGTTGAGGAAAAAATAAAAAACAGAAAGAACAGTAGAATTTTCATCTATTTGTGTATAAGTATGTACTGTATTTGTCAAAAGTCAAATTTTTATTCAGAAAGAGAGATGACAAGAGTCTGTCTGTCTGTCTATCTATAAAAATAGGAATAAGAATCTGTCTGTGTATCTATTTATCTGTCTGTCTGCCTGCCAGTCTATCTACAAGTATCTATCGATCTGTCCGTCCCTCTATCTATCTATATACCTGTCTGACTGTCTGTCCATCCATCCATCCGTCCATCCATCCGTCCAAACCTAATCCATAAAAAATAGGAATAGATAAAATTATATTCTGTCTGTATATCAGTTTCTACTTATCTGCCTGTCTGTCTGTACAAAATATTCAAAGACAATTCCTGTCCTATTCCAAGGACAGGAATAGGACAGGAAAACCTGAAACCCTGGATTGAACCCAAAACAAGGCTTTTGGGTTCATTCCAGGGTTTCAGGTTTGTGAGCAGGTCTACTGTGGTGGTGGTTGGGAAACAGTTCCCTGTGGGTTTTGACCAAATCATTCCGAGATAATTATCATTACAACAGCTCTGGGCTTTGTCTGTTGATTACATCACACAGTGCAGCTCTGGTTTCCTGGTATCCGGCTTTAGGAGTCAGTTTTTCATGTGCACAAATATTGATTAAACTGTCGGGTGTACAAGGGGTAACATATGTGAATTTTGTTTCAGTAAGGCCGACTATTTTTAACAGGTGTTTTGCCCGGCAGCAGTGTGTGTCTTTGAATGTAGTGTCTGCGAAGAAATGTGAATTAATAGAATTCATTTTTTCATTCAAGGGGGGGTTTGCAATGCCTGTCAGACAAAGTATAGGGTTGAAATCAGACACTCACAAACAAAAACTTAAGCACAGCATAGTTTTCACAGCTTTTAGAGGTTTATTACTGTATTTTACCATAACTCCCTCAGTCTCTGATTCTGTTTATGTTGATTAGATCTACTACATTTCCAAGGCCAATGCACCACCCGTAATATCAACGACTGCAGATGTCTACACCTGTTTCCTATACGTTGGAATGGAGGTTAGTGTGGATTTCTTACAAGTGAAGGCCCAGTGAAAGTGTCTCAGACACACAGTCTGAGCATTTGTCCCTCATGTCCCTTCATCCTTCGGAACACAAACATGGAAGTTGGGATTATGTTGTGAGGATATTTCCTGAATGGTGGTATTTCCTCATTTGTGGCAAATGCTCCTCCTATGAGGCGGTGGTGGCATAGCAGTTAAGAATGTGAAGAATACTTTGGCTCTGCAAGACTCCAGGCTCAAATTAACCAGCTACCAGGCTCTGAGCCACAGGTGTCAAACTCTGGCCCGGGGGCCAAATCTGCCCCGCAGTGTAATTTTTCTCCCACGTGATAAGATCAAATGTGTAGTTGGCCCACCAGTATGTAGACCTTACATACTCTCAGATTTTGTTATAATAATAATGCTTGTTTTTCATTATAGCACATACATTCTGTAAAGAAAGATTATATTGAAATGGATCTCATGCCAATTTTCAGTTCTGGCCCGCTGGGAGATTGGATTTGAGACCCCTGCTCTGAGCAAATCACAATCCGACTCATATAGCTTCCAGTGGGTTCCCCAACTACAGGGAGGCTCACAGTATGGTACAGTGTGATTTGGGTGGCAGTTGTGGAGACTGCTGCCCCTGCCATAAGTGGATAAAGATGAATGAATGAATGACATTCCCTTAATTCATTCATTCACCTTCTTTTGCTTGTTTGTTGCCAAGTTACCGGGGCAGCAGACTCCAAGACTGGCACCCAAATCACACTGCACTACATTACAGTATCCTGTAAGGCTTCCTGTGGGTGGTGAGCCCACAAAAGGTGTTGTGGGTTGGGGCAGTGCTATGCTGAGAGCACCTTGGTGGCACCCTGGCAGCTGGTGGGTTCGAAATTCCCTAAATTGTTAAAGACAACCTGCTGGTTGAGTTTAATTCTGGTCCAACATCAGCTGTGACCCTGTCTCTTATACACATC